>CM067362.1:12424228-12587822 GCA_034401795.1 Chaetoderma sp. LZ-2023a
CAATTCGTACATTTGATGGGCTTTTCAATATTCATGGCGGAGCTAGATACGTGACTATATCTTGTGATGTCAGTCTACACGTGACATGTTTGACTATGACGTCATCGGGCCGACCAGCTTATACCAGATTTTTGGTCTAGAAAATAAGTTTGGACTAGCGCACGAGACAGCGCGGTTTTTTATTTTTCGGTCACAGTGCGCGAGTTGTCTCACCCAGCGTTTGCGTGTAAGCATGAAAAAATGCATTCAAATCATCAATTTAAATTATAGCGTGTCTATTACAAATTATAAGGCGACTTTTCCCTTTTGAACAGGCTGAAGATAACTAGGTCAAATCGCGTCTACTGATGGCTCCACTATAGCCTATGTTGTATAGCAGGACTTTCATGTACCGTGGCTGCGTCCGGTCGCATGAAATGAAGATGGCCTTGATCTTGCCGAATTCTACAAACCGCGGCATTTCCGTAAACCGGAATGTGATCCGTATGCGGGAATATCAGAATTATCATAGGGCAGAGTCAGAGACCTCGGAATAGATTGTTTTTTTGAGGTGCTGAAGTACGTTGTTCGATTTATTGTGCTTAATATCAGAATATTCCCGCTTGACATCATCTAGCAAGTGCAAAGAGATTTGCGCATTTATCGATTTCAAAGATATCTTTGAAGATAAGAATGTATAGGGCGCGGTTTAAGCTGGCTGGGTTATGATACAGGCGTGTGAGTTGAAGCGCGTTAAAACACACCAGTTATTAATACAATTATACTTATTTTGCGCTAATCAAACTGCTTGGAAATACCAAAGGAACAGATGCCTGCTTTTTTCAGTGGGATGCAGACGGATCGATTATTTCCTTGTTGTTGAAACGGAAGAAGCAAGAGAAGCAGCACTCTATAGCCATCCAATATTGATGTGTTTGGGAAATTACCAAAATATATTTACTATGTTATCAATTATGGTAATTAGAGACAGGCGTTAACTCTTTAGATGTGCGTTGTGCGGTCAAGGAATATGGGATACTGAGACGTACGCGTGGGTAGCGCGCTCATCTCTATATGCATTTGATCAGTAGTCTGTTCGCGCGCGTGCTCATATGACGTCATCATCAACTACGCGACGTGTAGGATGATGTCATAATCATGGCATCATGAATGACTCGATAGAGTCAGATATAGTCTGTCTTTAATGCTTAATAGTCTGACACGTTGTACTAATTGTATGTCTTTACCATTTAATAAACATGCTGTCGAATATTTTGAAACTAATTTCACTAGGCGCTGGTGCTGCCTTAGGCAGCAACAGCACCTAGACAAATTAGTTTCAAAACAGTCAACATGTTTCCCCGTATAGCTTTCTGGAAATTGATAGTGAAGAAGTACAGAGATCCCAACATAAGTGATGTGTGGGAGTAGCTTAACTAGGGATGGGCAGGGCATAGCTAAAACTGGAAAGGTCCATTCGTACATGCGACTTTCTTCTCCAAATATGGTTGCATAACAGTCGTTTAATTTATCATGCATGTATTTGTGGATGTCAAGGAGATTAGAAGATGCAGCAGATTATAGACACTGCTTTGTCCATTTGAGCAAACCTTTGCGTCCATTTGACTTGTTGGCTTTCTTTTTTGTTTGTGTCTGTTTGGATCTGTTTGGATCTGGCATTCAACTGACCGCTGTGTCATGCAAATACCAAATGACTTGTTTAACTGACCACCCTGCTGTTATATTCCCCGATGATCACTGTGTTGTCATCACAATTGTTCAACTGATTACTATGTTATTCAATTGTTCATTCCATCGAGCTGTTCATCTGTCCATGGCGCCGCTCAAAGCGCCATCGGGTTGTTTATCTGACCAGAGTGCCGTTCAACTGGCCATGTATCATGATTACTGTATTCTGCGGCTGTAGTAGTAGAAACACACCACAGCTGCAATCAATCCTTCTTCGCTTTTGACCACTGTGTCTTATACTCAGCCAAAATCTTTAGCTTCCTCGGGTCCATTGTTGATTTGACTGTATCGAGTCCTGCTTTCTTGAAGTCACCTTGTATCATGCTTAACAGATTTATGCAATGACACCCTCTCCTGACATTGTATTTGCTGGCTCCCAGTAGGGCGAATTCCAAGGCTCTCTGTGCTGGTGTGTCCCGTATCATCGTCAGCAAATTACCAAACATGAACCACCTTTGCTGGCCGACTTTTAGGGACAGCGACAATGTATAACACATCTTGTACAGCGCATCATTGGAAATTATGCCGTCTGGCCATCAGTGTCCAGTAATGGTGCGTATGTGTTTGCGGTGGTTTGTGGTGGGTCTAGAGCTGCCTTTGGAGCTGCCCAGCTGTTACAGCTATACAGCATCAAGGATACGCAGGTTGCATTGTATAAACGTAGTCTTTTTGTCAAGGGCATCTTTGATCTACGAATCCATAGCTTCCAGAAGGACTGGAAAGCCATGTTCCACATGACGCAGAGTACAGCAATGTCAGTAGTACTGCAAAGCAGTGAGCCCAGGATTTTCCTTTTCCTCCATGGTTCGTCGCCACGAAGGTGATCATCGCTTTCTTTAGTTTCATGCTTTGTAGATATGTATACGTGGGTGAACTCTGTTTGTGATTCATTCATAAAGAGATTCTCACTTCTTAGTTTGTTTGCAGCTATTGGGAGTGCGTCGTCTAGGGGTTTCCTTTCCTTGTCTACGAAGTCCACGTCGTCGGCATATTTCATCTCTAGTGGCATACCCAGTATGGACACTGGGGGTGTGGGGGTAGTGGGGGGGCTGGTCTTGCGGAATTTTCCAGCACAGATTTCAATGCAGCAGCAAGGTAACATTTGAAAAGCACATGGGAGAGACCATTTCCCAGTGGGTAGTAGTCGATTGATGTTTCAAACTTTGCAGACTTCACTGACTTGACACGCACTCTAGGCTTAGTGTCTGCAAGTAGTAGTCTCACTAGCCGTAGCTCATCTTCATTGCAACTAGTCTTGAGCCTTTAATTGTGTCAAATGCTCGTGACATGTCAATGCCCATTTTGTGGAAATCCCAGTGCTTGGACACAAGCATGCGTTGAGCCTATACAATGTCTGTGCAGCTGCGTCCACGTTTAAAAGCACTTTAACATGATCAACTGACCACGCGGAGTTATTTATCTACCAATCCTGCTGTTCCATTGCCTAATGATCATGGTGTTGTCATCAAATTGTTCATCATGTTGTTGAATTCTTCATTCTTAGATTAAGAGAGCACATCCTTGCTCCCTTTGCTAGTGGCTAGCTTGCTGATAAGTTCGCAGACGAAAGATCGTACCTATACATAGTGGCTAACAATTATTTATGGACAGGGCATAACCCCTTTCAAAGAGATAAGAACAACACTGTCATCAGTATATGGAAATTAAAGAGTTTTTATTCATTTCATTTGTTACACAACATGGGAATGTATGCGTCTCAGCATTACGCAGATAATCGAATTATAAGTATATCTCAGTCAGGTCGTGTATCATGCATTTGCATATATACATTCCTAGAGAACATTGGAGAATTGTTTTATTTCTGGTGGGGCGCGGGTGGGTGCACGTTTTCTTAAGAATATCAATGGAGGAATCCAGTTTTATATATGCCTCGACCAGTTAAATTAGTTTCAAAATATTCAACATCATGTTTATTAAATAGTAAAGACATACAATTCGTACAACAACGCTTAGTCCGTCATAAATTTAAGAGTTCATGACGAACTTATCAACGCCATTTATGGCGTAATTAATTATGACGCCGCCCTACACGTCACGTAGTTGATTATGACGTCATATGGTTGACTGAGAAACTGGAATCCTCGATTACGATTCACTTACTAAAATAATAGAGGGATCCATTACATATGGCAGCAACAGCGCCCAGTCAAATTAGTTCCAAAAGTTTCAATATATTATTTATTAAATAGTAAAGACATACAATTCGTACACTTGACGGACTATTCAATAATGTATCTAGATACGTCACTACGTATGGTGACATCATCCTACATGTGACGTAATTGAGCATGACGGCATATACTTGAGTGACAGATCGGATTCATCCATTAAAATTATATAAGCTCCGTGCTTCTTAAACACCACGTTGTCCCGGACACGTCTTTGAATTCTTAGCTTGTTAGAGGCGATGGATGTGGGAAATTAAACTGCTATATAGCCTATGCAAAACGTATGATACAATACATGTTGAAATCGGCGCTAATGGCCATGCTGCCTTTATGTCCACCCGCTAGTTGTTATTTAAGATGGGCGGTTGAAGGGTCGTCAGTCTTATTGAACCAGTCTTTTTGAATCACCAATCTCGTGGTGCAGAGAAACACCCCCTGTACATCAAGCGCGTTGTATTAAGAGACCTCATCTGCTTAATCTCTAGTGCGCGCTCGCGTTATGCGTATTTATTAAGCAATGTAAATGTTGTGCTGGCTCAGTGAATCTATGGCAAGCTCATAGTGAAACGATAATGCATTTTAACATATGAACAAAGGCATTTAGCACAGTCCGTATTAACAATATGAAACGAGTCAATAATGCCGCGAAGTATCTTCTTTGGTTGTTAGCGTGGTAAAGTCGTTTTATATTCCTCACGACATTGGATATTATAATGCCGATAGTCGAGGTCCAGTGACACACGCCATGACGTAACCATACTGCTTGTGACGTCCCATAACGTACAAGATATTTTTGTCAATGTTTATTGTTAACTAAATAATTAAACTTTGATAGTTCAATTTACAAGTTATATTGACCTTTGCAGTTTTAGCCATGCCCCGCCCACCTCTATCTAAGCTCCACCCACACCTCGGTCGTGTTGGGATCGATTGATCTCTAAACTTTCTGATTATCAATTTCTAGAAAACTATACAGGTAAGCTGTTGAATATTTTGAAACTAAGTTGACTGGGTGATGTTGAAAAACATACAATTCGTACAATGTGTCGGACTATTAAGAGTTATGGACGGGATTAATCAAATCATTCATGGCGTCATGATTATGACGTCAGCAAACACCTCGTCTAGTTGATTATGACGTCATATGATTGAGGGAGGAAATGGATTCATGACTTTCTTTTGGTGTAAGACGTCTAATATGTTCGTTGTCAGGGTGTGATTAGCCGCCCTTGACGATGATGGAAGATTGAAACTGTGGTTTAAGGGACCAACGTTATTAGAAAATATGTTAAAATTTCAGTTTATATGATAAATAGTCACTCAAACTCGTCCAATTTAATATCACTATTATCAACATCGCCGAAAATTATCAGTTTACTTGTCTTGATTTGATGACGTATTTCCCTCACTTATAGTGACAATAGTTTACAACCTAATATTAAACTATGTCGCAAAGCGAATTAGTTTATCCTTCCTGGATCCCTTCTCTGGTATAAGCCGGTTTTCTTGCTTGATGACAGAAGTGCACACCTTCAGCTCATGATGCTGGTAAAGAGCATAGCACAGTCTGCGTGTCATGCATTCTAGTTGGTCTAGTATACCAGTTGATAATCCGAGTTGCTTAGACTCTAGAGGTATATCGCGCACGTTATTATCTTCAATTTCTGTCCTGTGAGTTAGTGTGTAGGATACTTCATATACACTTGACTATAGATATGTTTTACCTCAAGATACCATGTCTCAGATGCCCACTGGATTGGCGCTTAAGCAAGAAGTGGGCCGTGGTCTCATCGCGATCTAAGCATAGCAAGCACGTGTAATCAAGTTCTGCGCCATTGTTCCACCTTCTGCTTGACTGCAGTTGTACACGTCTGGTCAACATCCATGTCTGTACTACCGCTCTGTAGACATCTCCTGGGATGTTACTGATAGACGCTATTACAGCTTTTTTAAGGTGATCTTTTCTGTTGATATTTTCAATGACGGGTAGAGTAGCACTTGGCCTCTGATGTAATCAAGCCAGTATCTATTCACCATTGACCTCGAGGTGAGCTTTGAGGGGGTGTTGTTAAGAATGAGATGACGTGATGGGAATATATACTTAATAGATTCCTTACCGTGTAGCTGTCATTGTGAAAACCTTTCTTGATTACCTTCTATTCGTTATATCGTATTAAGATGTATTCTTGTCTTCCCAGGTATTGTAGGAGAAGTGGGTAGGCAGGAGGAGTGGATAGGCAGGAGAAGTGGGTAGGCAGGAGGAGTGGATAGGCAGGAGAAGTGGGTAGGCAGGAGGAGTGGGTAGGCAGGAGGAGTGGGTAGGCAGGAGGAGTGGGTAGGCAGGAGGAGTGGGTAGGCAGGAGGAGTGGGTAGGCAGGAGGAGTTGGTAGGCAGGAGGAGTGGGTAGGCAGGAGGAGTGGGTAGGCTGGAGGAGTGGGTAGGCAGGAGGAGTGGGTAGGCAGGCCTCCGAATGGAGGAATCACGTATCAGCTATGCTTCACACATCTCTAGCTAAGCTCCACCCACGTTTCGTCCGTGTTTGGGTAAATCGATCTCGGAACTACCTGATTATAAGTTTCTAGAAAATTATACAGCCAAGATGTTGAATATTTTGAAACTAATTTGACTGTGCTGTTGCTGCCAAGTCAAATTAGTTTCAAAATATTTAACAGCATGTTTATTAAATAGGAAAGACAATACAAGTTGTACAACAGCGCTTAGTTCGTCATCAATTACGCGTTCGTGACGAGCTTATTTACGTCATTCATGACATAATTGATTATGTCGTCAACCTACACGTCACGTAGTTGATTATGAGGTCATATGACGGGAAAGGTCCATTCCTTTTCCACGAAGTAGAACATCCAATCCATGCGTTAATACATGTACATCAGCAATATACGCCTTTGTACTGCTGGAGGTAGACTTCGCTTACCATGCAATGTTCGTCTAGCGTTCTTCTGTTCGCTCTCACCTATGGCTCGGTCATTTCATAGCTTTACATCTCTTTCGATTCCGCGGTGTGTTGCCGAGGCTGATGACAGTTCTAAAACTCGTACAATGTGATAATTCTCAACTTGGTTGATAATAGTGATATTAAATGGAACCTAGTTCCATAACCTCTATGTACGGAGATACCACGCTCCTCGATTTGAAACATCCTTCGTAACGCCCACACTAATTTTAACAGGGAAATCACGCAGATGCGTGGTAACAACAGCTGGAATCATGTATGGTGTAATTTAATACAAAGATTACTAATTTCTGACAAATCTCCACATATTATTGTGCCTCAACAGGTCCAGAGAAAGAACATTTTTGTAAGCAATATCGCCATAATCAATAACTAAAGTTAGTCTTGACGGGTGCGATCATTGAACCTCTCCATAGCTAAGAGCGGACTAACAAGTCCTGTTTTCTACTGGTTATTGGTCTGAGTGGATAATTATAAACCAGTGTAGATTATCACAACTGCGTGGACATACTAGCCATGCCACGCCCATTTCTAGCCAAGCTCCGCCCACTCTGAAATCAATTTATATACTTAGTATTCTGGCTTACCAGAATATATATTTCAAGGTAATTATACAGTTAAGCTGTTGAAAATTTTAAAACCAATTTGACTAGCTGCTAGTGCTATGTATTCAACACAATGTTTATTGCATTCTAAGCCCGTCAAAACATACAATTTGTACACTTGACGGACTTTTCGATGTTCATGGCGGAGCTATAAATGCGTCAACATGATTTTGATGTCAGGTATCTAGTGATGCATTTGATTATGACGTCAGATATTTGAGCGATGGAGAGGATCCCGCCATTGCACTATGGGTGAGAGAACAACGAAATTCCATGTGCCAAATGGCTAACAAACAGGTCGGTCAAGAAATACACCACCCATCACTTAACAAACCTATGCGCCGATTTCAAATACCACATGACCTATGTCCCATAAATGACTGTTTCTCTAAGAGGGGTGGGAGATGGACCGCATGTATTAAACCATCTTGTGGAAACCTAACCCTTTATTCGTCAACCACAGCATTAACTATTGTGGAACGGCCATTTGCAGGCCAAGAGAATATTATTTTTTGAAAATTCACCACTGAACTGACTGACTAGGTAACAGAGACATGGCTTTTCTTGACCGTTACCGTTTTACTATTCAATTCTGCCAAGACAGTCTCTGCAGTGGTCCTGAGACATTGATCCACTTGCAGAACAACAGAAAGATATGTCTGTAAATATTCCAATGGTAAATTTAAAAAAGGTCTCTTGGCGAATTTTGACTAATATAGGGTTAATTGATATAGCGCTTTGAGCGCTTTTAGGCGGTGGTGACATAACAAGGGTTAATTGCATACATTGTGGGCTCTGAAGGCCTGTATCCTGTCTGCGCTCTATTGTTCACTCAGACCATATTCACACTAGAGGGTTAGTCCGACGTAAATACATACGTTAGTATGGTGTTGCTCCGGATTAACTCGCTAGTGTGAACACGGCCTAAGTTATAGGCCTGTACTGAGGTACATGTTCCTTGCAGACATCAGACATGTTCAGCGTGTATTTCACATGATAAATCGCTATTCACAGACCATTGCATGACGTACAGTACAGCTCAGTCAAATGTGATATGTTTACAAAACCAAACAAAAACGTACAATACTTTTCACTGTTTTGGACTTAATTTGATTGGGAGTCATTTCTGCCTAAGACCTCTCTCTCTCTCTCTCTCTCTCTCTCTCTCTCTCTCTCTCTCTCTCTCTCTCTCTCTCTCTCTCTGCCCAAGGCCTCTCTCTCTCTCTCTCTTCTCTCTCTCTCTCCCTCTCTCTCCCTTTCTCTCTCTTCCCAAGGCAGCACTGGCTTCCAATCAAATTAAGTCAAAGTCCAAAATAGTCAACAGAACGTTTCTTAAACCGTATTCTAACTTATACTAACTAACATGTTTCGGGGTTTTCTTTTTGGAGCCACGTCAACTTATGTATGTGCTGTACTGTACACTGATATTATTATTATTATTATTATTATTATTATTATTATTATTATTATTATTATTAAGTACACATGGGAGATCTATCTCTTGTGAGGCACCATGTATTACATGCCGGCTGTCAATGTGAGTGTCAATGTTCGGAAATCAAGAGCTGAATCACAATAAAAGATTAGTTTGATCCGAGTGAACATTTCCATGAGCATCGTGGATTTACAAACAATGCATGGGATTCATGTTTTTGTTCATGAATATGTTTCGAAATCTCACAGCAGAAACTTTGACGATTTGGGGTTTTCAGGTGAAAGTTTACGATCGAAATTTGATAGACCAGATGCTATCTGATTGGCCATGTCTGTTAAGATGTGCTCAAGATATGAGATAATCAAATACGGCTAGTCATTTTTCTTATTATCCAATTCACATCATCCCTGATAATTAGCTTCGTGTGTATGACAAGAGAAATAGAGTGTACTGGATAGAGATGTCCAGATAGAGGGATATGCATGGGGAGAGAGAGTGAGAGAGAAGGGTGGTGGGTGAGAAAGATGGAGAGAGAGAGAGGGTGGGAGAGTGAGAGAATGGGAGATAGAAGTGGAGAGAGCGAGAGGAGCCAGAGAAAGATAGAGGGAGATATATAGAGAGACGGGGTTGTGCAGTGATGCACATGTCATTATATGTAGTACAAAGATGAAAATAGGAAATGCGTGGTTAACGTAATAATGTTACATTATTGAAACGAAGCAAACAGTAACACTTGAAAATGTCCTGTAAGGCGTTATCTAGGCAAGCGTATTACCCATATCTCATTAATGACGAGGATTCTGAATTGCTTTGTAATCCCTGTGCGGCCAACTTTCTTCTAAGTGAAGCAAGTCTGGTTTCGATAGCTAAACCGCCCATTGGCCTCCAAAAAGCTGCCTTTTTCTGCAGAGCTTGAAATACTTCTGGGTCAAGGTCAGGGAGCACCTTATATGGTTGGCGTTTTATCCTGTATGCTTGTTCATTGTCTGGATTGTCTAGCATCCGTACTGAGCGTTTGAGTAGTACCCTACTGGAGGCGTGTGCACGATTTACATGCTCATCAGCAAACACGCAGGAAATTAGCAGAGCGAGCACGAGCGCTGACGTCACGGCTATGAAATGTGCACTGTATCCCATCCTGAAATAAAGCATAAAAAGGGTCAATGGCACTATGTTATAATAAAATTGTGCGAAACTGACTAGATATTATTTATTATAGATAGATAGATAGATAGATAGATAGATAGATAGATAGATAGATAGATAGATGGATGGATGGATGGGGTAGATGGGGTGGATGGGTGAGTGGGTGGGTGTTTGGGTGTGTGGTTGATAGATAGATAGATAGATAGATAGGTAGGTAGGTAGGTAGGTAGGTAGGTAGGTAGGTAGGTAGGTAGGTAGTAATATGGTTAAGGCGCTGGATCAGAATTTTCAAAAAAATATTTTTTATTTATTTTATTGCCTGAGATTTGTTATTTTTGTTTTATAGAGGCGATATGGCCTTACAAATATTGGACAACTTTAAGATGATGATGTTTGTCCAGTTAATTTGGATTTTACCAATATGTCACGTAGATTCGAATTTTTCCTAAATGCTATTACTGGGCGCAAATTGAGAGGCTGTCTTAAATTATTCTGTAATTTATGATATTCATCTTTCAAAATTTCGGAAATTTCTACATTTTTTCGATTATATGTCAGAGTGAATGGAATTATTTCACGCTGATCAGCAATACCTGGGTCACCATTTATGCCCCTCGGGCATTTTGTTTCTAATTGCTTAATCCAAAATGATTCTCTAAGTTTCCTTTGTTTATAAGTTTCTTCAGCGGTATTAGAGATAATTGGTTGTTCAATACTTATAATTTCGAAGTCTCGAGTGACTGAATGACCAAGTAGATTAAAGTGTTTAGTGACATGCATGTCTTCTTCATGTCTAATATCGCAAAGGTGTCTATTTGCTCACCATCTTAATGCGCATTTAATTTCACCGACATATAGATAGACAGACAGACAGACAGACAGACAGACAGACAGACAGACAGACAGACAGACAGACATATAGATAGGTTGGTAGATATTTTTATTTTATTGACGCACTGGCAACGTGCAGCTTCAATTTCCACATGCTAACCAGCCGACAGTTATGCACCCATTAGTTTAATTTGCTGATCACCATCTCTCCGGTCGAGGATCGAACCGCCATACTGCAACTCCGCATGGCATCATCAACCAGACATCTTTCCACTGGACCACTGCGCCAAGACTAAGAAGTCTAGGTTTAGCCGACCAGCTTTCACATGTCTGATATACCGAGGTAGGTAGGTAGGTATTTTATTTTATTGACGCACTGGCAACGTGCGGCTTCAATTTCGATGTGCTAACCAGCCGACAGTCATGCACCCATTAGTTTAATTTGTTGATCACCATCTCCCGGTCGGGAGATCGAACCGCCATACTGCAACTCCGCATAGCATCAGCAACCAGACATCTTTCCACTGGACCACCGCGCCAGGACAAAGTTTCAGGTTAGCAGACCAGCTTTCACATGTCTGATATACTGACACACTGACGATTCATATGGGACTATCTGTGGATGCACCTGCTACGATTCAATCCTTGGCATTTAAGCCTATTGTACTCTGACTCCATCACGGCTCTGGCAGTATATGTATTTTATTTTATTGACGCACTGGCAACGTGCGGCTTCAATTTCGATGTGCTAACCAGCCGACAGTCATGCACCCATTAGTTTAATTTGTTGATCACCATCTCCCGGTCGGGGGATCGAACCGCCATACTGCAACTCCGCATAGCATCAGCAACCAGACATCTTTCCACTGGACCACCGCGCCAAGACAAAGTCTCAGGTTAGCAGACCAGCTTTCACATGTCTGATATACTGACACACTGATGATTCATATGGGACTATCTGTGGATGCACCTGCCACGATTCAATCCTTGGCATTTAGGCCTATTGTACTCTGACTCCATCACGGCTCTGGCAGTATTGGTGGGTGGGTGGGTGGGTGGGTGGGTGGGTGGGTGGGTTGGTGGGTGGGTGGGTGGGTGGGTGGGTGGGTGTATGGGTGGGTGGCTAGCTGGGTGGATGGATTGTTGCGTGATGGTGGTGGGTGGGTGGGTTGCAAGGTGGGCAGGCGGGCGGGCATGTTGGCGGGCTGCCCGGCGGGCGGACGACGGACAGACGGATAAGGAGATATGTTGGCATGCAGGCAGACGGCAGCCAGGCAAGAAAGCGAGCTGGCACGCACGTACGTGGGCCGTCGGCTAACCCAAGAATGCCCTCCAGTCAGCCTGTGTTACAACTATGCAAAGTGGAACGCGGAAATTTGAAAAAAATTACCAGTGCTACCTGTAGCAAAGGACCCACGGTGATGTTATTAATATGTCAAATGACACAATGATATAGGCACCACAGTAGACAATAACCTGCCATGTATGTAACATAGCAAGGCCCAGGTAAACAAAGCGAATGACTTGATGGAACTGATAAGGAGAACCTTGATAGAGACATGTGTGTTAACCTCTTAGATCTCAGCTGGCGTATACGGTATGTTCTTTGGCGCCAAACACCAAAACGACATCGTGGTGGAGGACAATGTGCTAAGCATAGCTATCCACATCTCAGTATGGAAAATATCCTGTGATGCTCGGGAAGCTAGCAGGACGTCCATCACTCAGATGTAGACGCCTAAGATGAGATATGAAAGCTGTTTTCACGACATTGAATGACGCATATGATTCCGGAGTGACAGATAGTATGCTGGACGTTTTCGATACCATGACAATAAGATGACACGGCGTAAGATTTAAAAGAGACACGTCGTTTGGGTTCAGCAACAGATCCATTTGCGAAAGGGTAGTGGGCGTATGTATCGGCTTACCAAGTACGTAAATGGTACATCCGTATGCAAATTCGAGGTAAGTCTAAACGAATCATGGAAGGAACGTGAGATGAACTTTTACTCTATGGAGGACTATCAATTACCAGGAAACCACGAGTGTGAGTGCCGTGTTTGATTAACAACAGAAGCGACGGACATAGAGGCCAAATAACCCCGAGTATGCAGCAACATTTTGCGAAATCCTGAGAAATGAACTAGCATGTTTTGTCTTGAGTGCATTAGCTTATCTCATCCCCTTTGTGTCGGTAATGTTCAAGATAAACAAGCCACGGAAACACGTCGCTAAACCTTGTTGTCAACTCTGTGGCGAAGTGAGCCTCGGTTGGCAAAGTAACTCCAGTTCTTAATGTGGATAAGATGTAACATGACCTGGTGTTGAGACGGTTCCATATGCATCTGGATGCTATATCAGAAAGCGTTTAATATAGCCATGAAGTTCCCAACGCGAGCGAAGTGTGGGTGGAGCTTATCTAGATATGGCATGAACACAGCTAACACTTGATTACTCCATTCTACGGGTGAACTTTGATGGCGTTGAATCTAGCCAACAACATTTCCGAGTCAAACTTCTTTACAAATATTCAGAATAATAATTACTAAATTGTAAATGAGTATTTGAATTCCGAATAATCGGATTTACAGTGTGAAGACTAACGTAGCTAATTTGATCAGCTTTCGAACACACACCGCGCTTGATCACGTGACCACGCGCTATGGTACACAGCAGATAAGCAATGTTAATTTAAATCGTGTCAGCTATCTAATAGAGAGATACAGTTCTAGCTATGACCCGACCATTTTAAGCTATGCTCCACCTATTTCCAGATATGCCCGATCATTTCTAGCTCTGGCCCGAAAATTTCTATCTATGCTCCGCCCTTTTCTAGCTCTGCCCCGTTCATTTCTAGCTAAACTCCACCCATGATTTGTGCGTATTGGCGGTCGATTTATACACCTTGAAGCCAGATATCTCAGACTCCCAATATTAAAGGTACTTATACAGGTACTTATACAGGTAATTATACAGGTAAGTATACAGGTAAGCTGGTGAATATACCGAAACTAATTTGAATGGGCGTTGTTGCTGGCTTGCTGCCTATGTCAGCAACAGCGCCCTGTAAAATGGATTTCAAGTAAATTCATCAAAGACAGAATTCGTGCACTTGGCGGACTAGTGGCGCTCCATAACGGAGTATTCGCTGTAACCTATGATTGTGACGTCAGCCAAAATGTCATGTAATGGGGGAGTCCATTTTTAGCTAAGCTCTACCCACAACTAGCGGTGTTGGGATCGATCTACTACCTGACTATACATTTCCAGAACACTATACAGGTAAGCTGCTATGACAGCAACAACGGCCAGTCACATTAGTTTCAAAATATTCAAAAGCGTCTTTATTAAATAGTAAAAACATACAATTCGTACAACAACGGTTAGTCCGTCATCAATTAAGCGTTCGTGACGAACTTATCTACGCCATTAATGACGTCATCATCTATGGCGTCATCATACACGTCACGTAGTTGATTATGACGTCCTATGATTGATGGCTAAACTGGAAATGTCCAGTGATTATGCCATCATATCCTAGCTTCCACACATTTGGTGGTCATTCATTCATACTTGCCAAAGCTAGGGTTTCACGGTCAGGTGCATCTGACAAGAATGCGTCGCATTCCATAATATCTGATCGTGTAAGCAACAAAAAAATAAATAGAGATAAAATATCGGAAGTCTCTAAATCTGAGGATGAATTTGAAGAGATCGTCAATTTCAATTTCCTCAGATTTGCCTAAAAACAGAACCAATCAGAATATGTGGTTTAAAAAATTAAAAACACATGACAAATCAAAGGTGCATATTCATATAAAATTGTTAAAACTGTTTAATTCTAGAGGCTTAAATTATGTACCCCAGTGTAATAATTCTGTGTAAATTAATATAATTATTTTTAGTTTTCAAGTTGAATTAGGGACTCGTGTCTCTTATTCAATTTTCCAAATTAAAAAAAAATGTATACGTAATGAAATCATCATGTGCTAAGGTTTATTTCATTTCATTACATCTAGGCGCCACCATTTAAGCCTCTAAAAGAATAGAATTTTAACAATTTTATTTTCAAGCATTTTAGTGTGAATATGCACCTTTAATCCGATCGTGAATGAAAACGGATTTACCTTATTATTAATCTAATAGGCCTACTGCGAGTAAACTACGTTGTGACCGCTAATGCATAGTGCATCTTGAAATACGTATTTAAGTCTGGATGATTATCAATAATTACAACCCTAGCCAGTAACAAGAGCTAGATTAGACACCTATATCCGTGAAAGAGACAGAATAATGAAGCTTCGGTCACGACATTAGCACATAGCCGTTTATTGAACAAACACGACCTTGAAGACAAAAATCGCCTTATTGAACGGTCAAGAGAAGTCTACGTTTTGGAAATATACCACTGGAATTGATGGCTCGGTTACCGAGCCAGTCATTCCAGTAGTAAATTTTCAAAATATTCTTCAAATGACCTGTATCTGGTCATTACTCAAAACCACTTCAGATGGATGATTTGTCCGGCTTGGTCATGCAAGCGTTAATAGAGCACGTATGCTGCCACATACTGCCATAATGCTACAATGCTTATTTACCACACATAGCCAATCTCACCACGCATCATCTCGCGCAAATATCCATAGCCAGTCTCACCACGCATCACCTCTCGCAAATATCCATAGCAAGTCTCACCACGCGTCATCTCTCGCAAATATCCATAGCCTGTCTCACCACGCATCACGTCTAGCAAATATCCATAGCCAGTCTCACCACGCATCACCTTTCGCAAATATCCATAGCCAGTCTCACCACGCGTCATCTCTCGCAAATATCCTTAGCCAGTCTCACCACGCATCACGTCTAGCAAATATCCATAGCCAGTCTCACCACGCATCACCTTTCGCAAATATCCATAGCCAGTCTCACCACGCATCACCTCTCCCAAATATCCATAGCCAGTCTCACCACGCATCACCTCTCGCAAATATCCATAGCCAGTCTCAACACGCATCACCTCGCGCAAATATCCATAGCCAGTCTCACCACGCATCACCTCTCGCAAATATCCTTAGCCAGTCTCACCACGCATCACGTCTAGCAAATATCCATAGGCAGTCTCACCACGCATCACCTCTCGCAAATATCCATAGCCAGTCTCACCACTCATCACCTCTCGCAAATATCCATAGCCAGTCTCACCACGCATCACCTCTCGCAAATATTCATAGCAGTCTCACCACGCATCACCTCTCGCAAATATCTATAGCCAGTCTCACCATGCATCACCTCTCGCAAATATCCTTAGCCAGTCTCACCACGCATCACCTCTCGCAAATATCCATAGCCAGTCTCACCACGCATCACCTCTCGCAAATATTCATAGCAGTCTCACCACGCATCACCTCTCGCAAATATCCATAGCCAGTCTCAGCACGCATCACCTCTCGCAAATATTCATAGCAGTCTCACCACGCATCACCTCTCGCAAATAACCATAGCCAGTCTCACCACGCATCACCTCTCGCAAATATTCATAGCCAGTCTCACCACGCATCACCTCTCGTAAATATCCTTAGCCAGTCTCACCACGCATCACCTCTCGCAAATATCCATAGCCAATCTCACCACGCATCACCTCTCGCAAATATCCTTAGCCAGTCTCACCACGCATCACCTCTCGCAAATATCCATAGCCAGTCTCACCACGCATCACCTCTCGCAAATGTCCATAGCCAATCTCACCACGCATCACCTCTCGCAAATATCCTTAGCCAGTCTCACCACGCATCACCTCTCGCAAATATCCATAGCCAGTCTCACCACGCATCACCTCTCGCAAATGTCCATAGCCAATCTCACCACGCATCACCTCTCGCAAATATCCATAGCCAGTCTCACCACGCATCACCTCTCGCAAATATCCATAGCCAGTCTCACCACGCATCACCTCTCGTAAATATCCTTAGCCAGTCTCACCACGCATCACCTCTCGCAAATATCCATAGCCAGTCTCACCACGCATCACGTCTAGCAAATATCTATAGCCAGTCTCACCACGCATCACCTCTCGCAAATATCCATAGCCAGTCTCACCACGCATCACCTCTCGCAAATATCCAGTATCTTTTACACATTCACACACACATTCACATTTTAGCTCGTGCTCGCTCTTCAACAAGAATAGTTCTTATCAAAACAGAATGGAGGTGTCTGGACTGTCATAATTAAAATACATCAATCGCTGGCTGACGTCATAATCAAATGGCGTAGGCCTATATCCGTCACAAAAGGAGAACACGCCCGATAGTAACTATATGCATTACTTCTCGTTGACCGATGTACAATTTAATAAACATTAGGTTGAATATTTTGAAACTAATCTTGCTGTGAGCTCTTACTGCCATAAGCATAGTTTTCAAATTTTATAAGTTACCTGTATGGTTAACTTGAAATGAGATTCTTGGAATTAAGGTTTTAAAAGCTTAAATATGCTTAAAGCTAAACGCGCGCTACCAATATTTGTTTCAAAACATTTACTAGAAACAAATGTTTTAGCCAAGTTCGTAGTGTGCGTTTAATGTTTAACTGAAACAAACGATTCAGAGGAAAGTGTTTCGGAAATCAAACATGTTTGATATTTGCGAGATTGCAAGTCTTTTATGACAAATTTAGAGCTGCACAAATATGGCCAGGCGAACGTGCGAGCCCATCCAGCTATTGGGGCGGGGCTGCCCGGGGACCCATTTTGGTTACTGACTGTGATGGTGACTCATATATGGCCACTGGCCACAGACGCTCACTGTATTACGATTATGTCACCTCTATTGCTATGGTGCGTTATTTTTTTTACTGAATCCCTCATGAAATACTATGCATGAGAGTGGTATATTGGTAGAAGGTGTTATGTTCTATTAAGCCCCTGATGCATATTTGCTTTAAACTTGAGCCTTTAATGATTTTCGACGTTTTGGAACGTATTATTGAACACGAGAGAACAGAGTTCTCTGAGAATGTAGTCAACGATTACCTTTCTGTCTCATTACGGTGTGATGGAAGCGTGGGTCGAACACAGACAAATAAACTGTTTATCTTATTGAAAGTAGTAAACAAAACTGGATAGGAAGAACTACCCATTTTAGGGGCAGCAGCACCTGGTGAGTGTGGAACCAAGGGGAGGTACAATGCAATAGAGAAAGCGATCACCGCAACACTAGGGAAATGAAAGAATTATTACCGGCAATGTCATCATTTGTAACTGATGGTTACAATGCACATGCTGGGAATAACGGTGAATTATGGGCCCTAATACGGAAAGCAAGAGAAGATGCGTCACATGAAACAATGTCACCACTTCTCACCACATGGTCTGTTGCATGTCGATCAAACTTGGTTTGGAAGTGGGTTAGTGGCTCAGTTAAGGAGGTGTCACATATCTTTCAGCAACTTGTCTCTATATGCTCTTTCTTTAACCAATCAGGTATAGGATCCCGTGAGCTGCAGGACATTGTATCTGAGCATAACCTCAATCTCGAGAGATCGCTGAAGTATTCGAAGTGAGATGTACATAATTTACGTGTGACATGTTGAATGCTATTCTAATATCCTGATATCCCTTAGTACGGGGTTTCTCCAGAAAACTGTGGAAAGAGCAGTAAAAGCATTTCTACTGTTCCTGACCAGCATTAACAATCTGGAGATCATGGCACTTTTAACTCATATACTACTTGCATTTCTATATTCCAGAAAAACTCCTGTCAGATACTATTACGATTATTGCCATGGAGGGCCCGGTAGCCAATGTAAAAGTGAAGATTAAATCACTGAAGCGACTCCATTGGTAGGTGGCTGGCTGAGTTCTCTGAGAAATCTGATGCACCGAGATGGACCTGATGAGAGTGATCAAGAAGGCATCGTATATTTGAAAGGAGTCAAGATTCAACAGCGAGCACATAGAAGACGCAAAGAGCATTACAAAATTGTAACTGACCATCATGAGACTGGTACGGTAACGAACAAGATTATTGAGTCCCGCGTGGAATTTCTCACATAAAGATTTTCCATAGATGAAAATGTCGCTTCAGTGCTACTGTGCTCAACCCTTTTGCAAACTTAGAACCTTAAGCAAATCTCAATGATGCACATTAGGTACATTTGTTCGATTTTGACTTAGTGCAACTGGGATTCTATTATGAGGAAGTACTCGATTTGCCTAATATTATATTTGTCTGAAAGAAAACTCAGTGAAATTTTGAAACTGTTAGAACATTAAATTAATGTGTTAATAGCCATAGCCAGACTTTTAGCAGCAAAGCCACATAGTGCTAACGGTTAACGACTGGTTAGTGCCAGCAACAATCTGGAATCACATGGCTGGTCAAGCATGAACTTAGAAACTGAAAACATGTACTTATTTGTTCATTATAACCTACCACCTCTTCTGTCATGTGGCCTGGGCAGCCGCTGTCTTGCGCCTGTCCCTCCGATTGTCGAGACTGGGTCTGGTGTCACTGAGATGGGTCATGTAATCGGTCATCGTGAAAGGATTCCGCATCATCATCTCCTTCGAGCACCGGGTTTAGGGCGCTGGTCCGACGTGGTCAGGTCACCGATGCGAAAACTGCCCACGCCCTGTAGGCCCTCTAGGTGTCTCTCGGTTGCCGGCTGTCCCTTAGGTGCTTTCTCAGGGCTCACCCACAAATGTTTGCTGGTCGGAGCAGCCAGCCATATCCTTGGAGATGCGGGGGTCCAGTCGAGCATTTCCAACATGGCAGTGTGCCAGTAGATGACGAAGCCGGGTAGCTGGACCTCCTCCAGAGAGCTGCGTGTAATTTTCTCCCCTATCACTGTTTTCTACTCGTGATGGTTCGGAGTCAGAAGCGACCATCTCGCCTAGCAGTGTTTTCCCATTTAAGTCGGAGTGGAGGAGGCGGGCACTGATGTGTGGTTCTCTTCATGGTGGTGGCGGTGGAGCTTGTGGCAGAGGTGCCGGTAGGTCGTTCGTACTTGTAGTTCTTTTGACGATGGTGACAGTAGTTCCTTTCGTGGTGGTGGCGATGGTTCTTGTGACGGTGGTGGCGGTGGTTCTCGGTACACGTGGCTTAGATATGTGTTCCCAGGCCAGCAGGTCTTCCGCAGGAGTGCTAGGTCCTATTATCTGGTCGGGTTGTTTGTGGGATACAGGAGCTGTGTGTGGATGGAGTGAGTGTGCAGACAGGTGGAAAGGGCCGCAGGTGGCTCTCTTTACCACAGGTGGTTTTCGGTCTTTCCTACCTACGTTCGAGCAAAGCTCTTTTTAAGCGGTTCTCTCCCAAACACTAGTATAGCGGGGAAAGGAACGGATGTGAGAGAGAGGCCGCGAGGGCAGTCTTCTATGTTTAATCCAGAGGCTCCATGCATGAATGGTATTTTCCGTCAGCTGAAAGATATGCAATGGGCCGGCAGAAGGACCAATTTGCGTCCACTTCGTGTGACAAGATGTTGTCCTAGCCTAATTGTCGTTCGAAAGGTGATAGGGCCTGTTAGACTATGACAAGCTGTCTCTTGGGTACTTACCAGGGTTCCAGGGAGCAGATCATTCTGGAGCAGGAGAGAGACAGCGGCGGTCTTGCCAGCGGATGTTACGTCACCAACGGTCACTCATAGTCAAGTCTGTCTATAGGGATCCCACGCAGGGCAGTAGTTTAGCTAAGCTTGATGCTTTTGTGGCTGCAGAAGGACGCCATCAGTTAGGTTAAGCGAGAACATCTACCCTCATAAAGTCAGCCGAATCTTTTGCATAGAGACAAGGACCGGCTTGTGCGACTTCCACAATGTCTTGACGCAGTCCAATGGTGGGCTTTCTGAGTGGCAGGCGCGACACAGACTCGTATAACTTAAGGAGAAAACAGGTATGGAATCTCTGTCGGGTCGAAGTGCAACTGTGGTCTAATATGATGAGAGGCTGAAAAAGGGATAAACGCTTTGGGGAAGATTCTGGTTGACATGGCGGATATCGGATTTGGTCACCAAAACGAAAGTGATAGCCTAAGCATCGTATAAATAACGGTTTTATCCTTACCACTGGCCAATTGGTCAAAAAGAAGAAGGAGTCGCTAGTCGACTTAGATCAAGCCATGGTGGATTCTCTTTATGGTGCACCTAATGTGCGTTAGTGGCCGTAGTGCGACATTTTATGCGGCAGACCTTCTCAAAGAAATGGGACAAAGGTCATTATTAACCCCGAAGGAAGAAATTGAAAGGATGGCAGAGGAATCGAAGCCTTAGAAGAATACATTTGTGGGAAGAAGTCTTAAGTGGTGCGAATGAGGTCACGGTACTACGATCGTTCATAGTGGGGAATCCCCAACAGTATTTTTGGCGCAAAGAATGCTGAGAAACACGGCAAACTGGAGACTCAGCTTTTCTTATCCTATAATAAATCACTATTCTACGAGGCGCTTAGGCCTCTCAAAATAACCTGAGAATGCGAGATTGCCGTCAGAAAGTGATGGAGAAAACAAAATGCTTAAGGCGGTGTACCTAAGAATCTGTAAAAATAGAAAACTAGATTAATAAGTACATTTAAGATTTAGCGTACACTTTTTAAGTCCTAGTCGAATGGCAAAAGTAATTCGTCACACAATCCTACGATGCGGGGTCTATGTTTTGCTGTTGCGGACGTTGTTGGTATTAAACCAGCCTTGGTAGATATATTCCCAACACACAATGTCACACGGTGACTTAGTTCTCAGTGGCATGAGATCACAATGCCGGGGAAACAGAACTTCTTAGAGCCAAAAAGTCAGGGCGGATCCTCGCGAGAAAGAGAGCGCAGAAACAGCAGCGGTAGAAGTCAGTTTTCGTGAGATATTTCGTCATGAAGATTCTTTCCGGAGGTGGAAATACGGAACAACACAAAGTGGAACTCGGTCAGAGACTGAGACTGGTACCGAATGTTGAGTTTCAAAGCTCTTCTGAAGATGGCGCTGTTTTTCGACGGTCTCACATGTAGACAGAAGGTGGCATAAGCCGGGTCGGCCGCGGCAGTAGCTGGTTCCGTCCTTCCACATCAGAGAAAGGCGCTGAGTTTCCGTACACAAGTCTCTTTGAGCAGCACAAGGAGTGGCGGAAAGTCTGTTGAGTCACTGAACAATTTATGCTGTTAGTTTGGCCACTTTCTTTAGTAGGCGTTCAAAAAGGAGGTCGAGCGCTGGTGGCTTATTAGTTGCCGCTCACACCAATCGGTCAAAGTGTGTAAAGTTCTGTGGTGAAATCCACAAGTGTAGCAAGTGAAGTGGGAACAATGAAAAAGTCGATGTCGAACCGTCAGCGCTACACCTGTCGATGTGCAATCTCATTCAATACAGCACTGGCTACTTGTATACTAGCCAGCTCTGCATCTCATTACCTTCTGGCGAATGGCCAGCGTCTTAGTGTGGCCTTAGCCAATCAGGGGTCACTAAGTGCGCAAGCTTTACCAGCATCCGGGCAGGAGTTAGCCGATCAATGGCGTGGCTTGGTTCGCTATTCATAGTGGAAAGCATTTGACGTTGGACCTGTGGGTGCTTCTTATTACTTTACAATCAGCCTATCCGCGCCAGGCTGAAGTACTCACGTAAACACTTCACGTGAATGACGTGATAACAAAATGACTAGTATTTCACACTGGTGCTAATTGGGTGATTGTAAAATAATATTTTCAAGAACTGTTAATAATCTCAACGCATACTGCCAGAAACAAATGTTTATAACCGAAACATTATCGGAAATATTTCAGCGAAATAGTCAACGCATGCTACGAACATTTGAGTAAAACAATTGTTTCAGAACAAATGTTTTGGGAAATGTTCGTTGTGTGCATTGGTCTTAAGGTAAGTAGGCCATATGCACCGCCACAAGTATTTGTTCAAACCCCACCTCATCTAAGCAACTTTTAAATAAATGTCAAATATCCAACATATATTGCAATTTTTATTCAAATCGAACTGCATTTTGCAGATATTTTGTTAACAATTACTTAGATCCGGAACCAGATCCGTACTCGGATCATCCAAATCATTCAGATCACGAGCAAAAGACATGTGTTTGTTCTTAACCAAGCGTGTAGGCCCTGAAATTTCCTGATATCTTACTAAGGGACGATTGGAATCCTTACCGAAATCGAAACAAGTTGTTCCCAACATTGACTGGGTTATGACCTTGAAACGCGCCGGTAAAACGCTCAAATCACTATTTTGGCAATCCAAATTTCCAGACTGATGGTGCTACGGTGGTGACATTGCCGGGTTTTCACCGCCTTGTTCGAGTGGAATCAGTTCTAGGCAATTGCATTAATCCAATGCCACACGATTTACCGTCGTGGAAATCGCGACGGTCAATCACTGTAGTGGAGTCATGCCTTTACACCGTGTGCGGGCACGGAGGCGATCTCTAGCACGAAGAAGCACTAAGAGAAAGTAGGATACTAACGACGACGACGACGGCGGCGGCTGGTCCGGCTGTGGTGGTGGTGTTGGGTGGTGAAGGTGGTGGTGTTGGTGGTGTTAGTGGTGAAGGCGGTGGCGATGGTTTTGTCATTGTTGTTGTTGTTGTTGTTGTCGTCGTCGTCGTCGTCGTCGTCGTCGTCGTCGTCGTCGTCGTCGTCGTCGGCGGCGGCGGCGTTGATGGTGGTGGTGGTGGTGGTGTATGGTAAAGGTGGTGGTGTTGGTGGTGAAGGTGATGGTGCTGGTGGCGATGGTGTTGTCATTTTCGTTGTCGCCGTTGTCGTTGTCATCGTTGTCGTTGTCTTTGATGGTGGTAGTGGTGGTGGTTATATGATTAAACGCACTGGCTCAGGATCTCCCAAGGTTAGGAGATATTTTTTTATTTATTTTATTGTCTGAGATTTGTTATGTTTGTTTGATAGAGGCGGTATGGCCTATAAAATATGAATAATATATATCATTCATTCTGAAGGTTTTTGAGGAGTTAATTTCGATTTAACCAAGATGTCACGTAGATTGGAGTTTTTCTTAAAGGCTATCACTGGACGCAAATTGAGAGTTTTTTTCATTTTATCCTGCAATTTATGATATTCATCTTTCAAAATTTCAGAAAGTTCAACATTTTTTCGATTGTATGTTGAACTGAATGGAATTATTTCACGTTGATCAGCAAGACCAGGGTCCACGTTTATGCCACTCGGCCATTTTGTTTTCAGTTGCTTAATCCAAAATGATTCTCGAAGTTTTCTTTGTTTATCAGTTTCTTCGGCCGTAGCAGAAAGAGGCAGTTGCTCAATAGGCATAATTTCAAAGTGTCTATCGACAGAATGACCAGGAAGATTGAAATGTTGAGCTACGTTGGTGTCCTCGTCGTGTCTAATATCGCAACGGTGTCTAGTTGCTCGCCACCTTAAAGGGCATTTTGTTTCACCGACATACTGCTTTTGGCATAATTTGCAAGATATTAAATAGATAACATTTTTAGAATCGCAATCTAAATTAGACTGAAGTTGGAATTTGCTTTTGTTCTGATAACTGACAAATGTTTTCTGATTAGGTAGATAGAGGTCTAAATTACACCTTCTCTTTCCACATTTCTGAGATTGTCCTACGCCTATAATCGGACGATTGTGACGAATTTTGGTAGGCTTTTGATCGGCAGCCTTATCAGTAATAGTTTCCAAACCATGTAAAGTTTCGGACTTTATTTTGCGCAAAAATCGTGTTGAATATCCCCTCGGTTTGAGGGCTTTAAATAATGTGGAACACGCAGATTCAAAATTCT
Source organism: Chaetoderma sp. LZ-2023a (assembly GCA_034401795.1). Taxonomy (NCBI): domain Eukaryota; kingdom Metazoa; phylum Mollusca; class Caudofoveata; order Chaetodermatida; family Chaetodermatidae; genus Chaetoderma; species Chaetoderma sp. LZ-2023a. The sequence goes on from CM067362.1 coordinate 12,448,889, forward strand.
TTCTATCACTAGAATTTCGGTGAAATCGGATAATCTGTGATTTGACAATACCTTTAAAAGTATGAGGTGGATGGAAAGATTTCTTATGCAGTAGTTGATGGGAATCGGTGGGCTTAAAGAATACTTTGTAATCAAGAAGCCCACTTGTGTTATAATTTACACCTTTGTAGAGAGTAACGTCCAAAAAGTCTACGGACGACTGGTCGATGTTGGCTTTAAGTTTGATGTTAGGGTCGTGATTGTTCAAAATAGTGAAAAATTCATCAAACTCTTCCCTCGAATGATTCCAGATCATAAAAATATCATCGAGGTAACGGCGGTAAAATAAGGGCTGCTTAGGACATTTGTTAAGCGCATCTTCTTCCCACTCAGCTACATAGATGTTGGCAAAACTAGGACTCAAACGTTTACCCATAGCGCATCCACAGATTTGTTGGTAGATTTCGCTAGCGAATTCGAAATCATTGCCCTTTAAATTCAGCTCCAGGAGAGCTAATATTTCGCTAGTGGGCCTATTGTTATCAGGATATGTATCAAATGCTCTGCGAACAGAAGACAAACCCCTTTCGATGTCAATGTTTGTGTACATAGCATCGATGTCGAGGGTTATCAAGAGTGAGTTTGGAGGAACAGAAATTTTGGAGACCTCCGATAGGGAATCCTCAGTGTTGTTCAAAAAGCTGAAATGTCTATTCGCAATTGGTTGTAGGTGGTAATCAATAATTTCACTAATTCGATAAGATTCAGAGCCGCAATCAGAGATAATAGGTCGACCCGGTGGTGTCATAGGGTCGGACCATGACTCAATAGGCTTATGAATTTTTGGCAAAAGGTAAATCGTACGTGGATTTGAATCTCGTTTAGCAGTAAGGTATTTAAACTGCTTTTTCGTTATGGCCTTTTTGTCAGTCATTTCTTGAAGGATTCCATTAAATGTATCTCAATTATTTTGCCAGAGTGGTTCGTCTAATTTGCAGTAGTGTTTCAGATTACTGAGTTGCCGATGCGCTTCACGAATATAAGTATCCTTACGCATTACTACAGTAGCAGATCCCTTGTCAGCAGGCTTTATAACGATGTCATTGTTTTTACGCAAACCTGTTAAGGCTAAACGTGCTTGATATGACAAATTTTGATGATTTTTAGGAAATTCTAAATTTTCAACACGCTCCTTGATAGCGTTTATACTATCAGGGATCGCAGGGTCAACCAACTTCGAGTTAGGTGCCCAGCCAGTTTTTTCAACAAAAGGTAGAAAGTTGTTTTTCTTGGAATTTCGAAAAAAGTCTGCTAATTTTACACGGTGAGAACATTCTTCAATTTCCCATAAGCCATTATCTAAAAGGGCATCTATGTCGACTTTGGGCCGTGGTGTTGGTACATATGTTAGACCGAGATTTAGCAAAGATCTTTCTGCTGCAGACAATGTAGAACCAGTTAGGTTAACGATATTACCACCCAGGCCAATTTCTGGGTGGTTAGTACCCTGACCCATAGTTAGTTTAAATTAAGGTGCGATAACCAACTATTATACATCCTATTTGCAGTGCACTCCGTCCAGTGGATGTTGTCCTCAACCACCTGAAATTCAGACACGGGGAGGCTGGGAAGGATAGGGACCTTGGCCCTTAAGGCCTCTACACGGCTGTTAACGAATTGTATGTTTCGTTTCTGGGTTGTAGTCAGGTGCTTTGAATAATTTAGTTTGGCAAAGTGAACTTTAGCCTTTGGAAATTTTGAACGCATGGTACTGAACAGATTCTCAATTCTTTGGGAGGTGTCATGCTGAAGTTCGTCCTTATCATTAATTCCGATGTTAAGGATGATACGCTGAGGTTGGAAGACCTCATTGTATTTTCTAACCATATTCCTAAAATGGTTTATCTTAGCACCTGGATAGATTGCTACCTGCATATCTGGATGAGGTGTCTGATTGATACGAGCTAAATTTGAAGACCCAATCAGCAGAATCTTCTTGTTCAGAGTAGGAAGGCGCCATTCATTCTTGTTATCCACCACGAACCGAAACTTGTAGAAAGACCTATGCTCTTTGGGTGTATCCCTAGGCGTAGGTTTGGGCTTAGTTGTGGGCGTAAACTTAGGTTGTGGTGGCTTGGACCTCGACGATGACGATCTGGTCTTTTGACCAGGTCGGTCAGTGGCTGCTCTCTGTGGAAGGGGAGGAAACTCGACTGGGGACAGTGGCGAGACCGGAAGAGGGATCTGACTAGGATCCACATGAGCAGACACTGACGGTGACCATTCTGGCAGTGGAATTAAGAGCGGATCCACCACAGGAGACTGCAGAGGGAACACTGGTGAGCACTGGTTATTCACCTGCTTAACTACTGGGGGACTCTCAGTGGGTGACCTATTCCGTTTCCGATTTGATTGTGGGATGACTGGTAAGGTCAAGGCTGACCTTGCAGTCGGTGTGCCTGGTAGGGCCACAGAGGGCCCTGCAGATGATGTTCCTGGTAAGGTCACAGGTTAGCCTACAGGGGGTGTTGTACTATGGCAGGTTCTAAAATGCGGATCAAAAGGTCAGATGAAATCATAAAACTGATCAATTGATGAAGAACGAAACTTCCTGCCATAGTTATTTCGGGCCCAATTTATTGCTGTGGTCTTCGCTCTACCTAATTCTAAATTTGGTTTGGACTGAGCTTCGATGAGGAGCGACATAAGACGACCAAGCTGGAAATTATAGTGACTAATGTTAACCTGGAGTAAAGATATGGCCAATTTCAAATTTGCTGCCAAGATGTCCTTACGGACCTCGGCGTTTGGCATCGCTGGTTTACAGAAGAAATTCTGTCTCTCTAACTCTGACACTTTCCAAGGTGGTGTAGGTGGTGGTGGTGGAGGTCTTGCTGGTGGTGGTTGTGGTTCTGGTGTTGCTGTTGCTGTTATTTGCTGGTTGTGGTGGTGGTGGTGGTTGTGGTGGTGGTGGTGGTGGTGGTGGTGGTGGTGGTGGTGGTAGTGGCGTAAGTGTTGTTGCTGTTGTTATTGTGGTGGTGGTTGCTGTTGTTGTTGTTGTTGTTGTTGTTGTTGTTGTTGTTGTTGTTGATGCTGTTGGTGGTGGTGGTGGTGGTGGTGGTGGTGGTGTGTTTAATAATATTATTATATAGGTCTATGTAAATATTGTACATGTATGCACCACATATGTCACTCACAATGTGGCCTGGGTTTTAGATAAATTAAACTGAATTACGGAAATCAATCATCAATCCGCAAAAACATCTGGCAAATTGTATATTAAAAATGTATGAAATATTCTGCACTCCATCATGTGAAAGGAGGCGCTTACTCTCTGAGAGGAAGGAATCCTAATCTGAACATCCGTGCTCTCCAACGTTCTTCGTAAAAGCATATCGATGTAGATTCGGTAGATAATGGACTACAATATTCTTGAAATGCACTATGATATTATTCTTCGATGCACAATACAGCTTCACGTACACACTTCCACAGGCACGCGAGAGCACTACATACTTCCACAGGCACGCGAAAGCGCTACATACTTCCACAGGCACGCAAAAGCACTACATACTTCCACAGGCACGCGAAAGCACGTAATACTTCCACAGGCACACGAAAGCACGTAATACTTCCAGAGGCACGTGAAAGCGCGTAATACCTCCACAGGGACGCGAAAGCACTACATACTTCCACAGGCACGCGAAAGCACGTAATGCTTCCACAGGCATGCGAAAGCACGTAATACTTCCACAGGCATGCAAAAGCACGTAATACTTCCACAGGTACGAGAAAGCACGTAATACTTCCACAGGCACGCGAAAGCACTACATACTTCCACAGGCACGTGAAAGCACGTAATACTTCCACAGGCATACAAAAGCACTACATACTTCCACAGGCACGCAAAAGCATGTAATACCTCCACAGGGACGCGAAAGCACTACATACTTCCACAGGCACGTGAAAGCATGTAATACTTCCACAGGCATGCGAAAGCATGTAATACTTCCACAGGCATGCGAAAGCACGTAATACTTCCACAGGCACGCGAAAGCACGTTCTACTTCCACAGGCACGTGAAAGCATGTAATACTTCCACAGGCACACGAAAGCACGTAATACTTCCACAGGCACGTGAAAGCGCGTAATACCTCCACAGGGACGCGAAAGCACTACATACTTCCACAGGCATGCGAAAGCACATAATACTTCCACAGGCATGCGAAAGCACGTAATACTTCCACAGGCATGCGAAAGCACGTAATACTTCCACAGGCACGAGAAAGCATGTAATACTTCCACAGGCATGCGAAAGCACTGCATACTTCCACAGGCACGTGAAAGCGCGTAATACTTCCACAGGCATGCGCAAAAGCACGTAATACTTCCACAGGCACGCAAAAGCACTACATACTTCCACAGGCACGCGAAAGCACGTAATACTTCCACAGGCACACGAAAGCACGTAATACTTCCACAGGCACATGAAAGCGCGTAATACCTCCACAGGGACGCGAAAGCACTACATACTTCCACAGGCACATGAAAGCATGTAATACTTCCACAGGCATGTGAAAGCATGTAATACTTCCACATGCATGCGAAAGCACGTAATACTTCCACAGGCGCGCGAAAGCACGTAATACTTCCACAGGCACGCGAAAGCAATACATACTTCCACAGGCACGTGAAAGCGTGTAATACTTCCACAGGCGCGCGAAAACACTACATACTTCCACAGGCACGCGAAAGCAATACATACTTCCACAGGCACGTGAAAGCATGTAATACTTCCACAGGCATGTGAAAGCGCGTAATACTTCCACAGGCATGCAAAAGCACTACATACTTCCACAGGCATGCAAAAGCACGTAATACTTCCGCAGGCATGTGAAAGCATGTAATACTTCCACAGGCTTGTGAAAGCACGTAATACTTCCACATGCACGCAAAAGCACGTAATACTTCCACAGGCACGCGAAAGCAATACATACTTCCACAGGCACGCGAAAGCACGTAATGCTTCCACAGGCATGCGAAAGCACGTAATACTTCCACAGGCATGCAAAAGCACGTAATACTTCCACAGGTACGAGAAAGCACGTAATACTTCCACAGGCACATATTCTAATATGTCAAGTTCCCACTGACAAACTTTCTCACCATTCCCACCCAGCCCACCCCCACCCCACCCCCCAGTCACTAAACGTCGTCGCTATTGTGTATAATACTGTTATATTAGAACAAAGGGTCCCGGGGAAATACTTCTGACGATTGATGGTAGTGATGCGGCACCAGATTTCCTCCGCGACACGAAATAACAACAGAAATCGTTTTATACACTTAATAGGCTAATTTGTTCGTTCTTCGAGAATTTGCCGCTGCCAAGTTCTGGCAATTCCAATATTACATTTAGTCCCATAGGGATACACGTTTGACGATCACCTTTTTACGAATCGTTTCTTACATGAAATCCCAACACACACAATTCATCAATCCACAACCAATCTAGGGAAAATTACTAACGCATATACCTAAGAACGCGGGGAATGAAGCATGGAAACTATCACGAGACGTATTGGTCCACATAATCATTGCATCATGGGGGATGTTTATCCATCAATAACGTATTAGCTCATCCAGTATGACCGTCCCATGAGAGTGCGTTACAACATCAAACCCATCACACATATATCAGATATTTCTCCTGCGCTGTGTACGCCGGCAATAAGGTTAACGATACGACACATCATCATTAACTCAATCAATATTCAGGCCACACCCAGCCGCCCACAGACCACTCCATCATTATACATATATAGACTCTGTCTCGCTCTATGCCCGGAGTCCCACACTATCACCATGCATACGCAACCTGAAGTACACCACGCCCAGAGGGATACACGCCATTTTGGTTTCAATTTTTAAATAAATAACTTAGACGAATGTCTAGGTCTGCAAATCATTAGCACAATAGCAATTATCAAATTACATAATTGAGAACAACTCAAAATTATCACCGATCCTTTAATTCTTATGCCTAGAACAAGAGCGTTGCCAAGATTTCAACTTCAAATGACTTCTGAAAATAAAATCGATGCTTCAGGAAATAGAAGACTTAATTAATGCAGACTTTTATCTCAAAAAAGGATCTAATGAAACTAACAAGGGAAAATGTTAAACATGTAGTACATTGAGACCTGGACGACCAGCTTCATGCAGATACCAGTTTAGTTTTCTGTAAGGAAATCGCAGAGTTAATCATCCAATAGCATTAGTAGTTAAGAACAGCATTATACCTTTTCACTTTAGGAACTTACACCACAAAATTGACAGTTGAAACTGAGGGGAGGGGGTGTGACAGGCAGACAGACTATGTACCATTTGTCACACACCGGATTACGAAAACACATTCTCTATTGCAAATACAATGACGACGTAAGAACAAGATATATGTTATCATACTGTATTGAAAGTACAAAGGTAGAAAAAGAATGGAACCGCCAAGTATATGCAATAACCGCTAAGTATGTGCAATAACCGCTAAGTATATGCAATAACCGCTAAGTATATGCAATGACCGCTAAGTATATGCAATAACCGCTAAGTATATGCAATAACCACTAAGAATATGCAATAACCGCTAAGAATATGCAATAACCGCTAAGTATATGCAATAACCGCAAAGTATATGCAATAACCACTGAGTATATGCAGTAACCGCTAAGTATATACAATAACTGCTAAGTATATGCAATAACCGGCAAGTATATGCAATAACCGCTAAGTATATGCAATAATCGCTAAGTATATGCAATAACTGCTAAGTATATGCAATAACCGCTAAGTATATGCAATAACGACTAAGTATATGCAATAACCGTTAAGTATATGCAATAACCGCTAAGTATATGCAATAACCGCTAAGTATATGCAATAACCGCTAAGTATAGGCAATGGACTTATACCTAAAATGTAGACTGAAATGCTCTTATGCTTTCCTACAGACCCATCACACTATAGAATACGCATATCAAGGTAAGATAATTATAAAGTAGAAATCCAATAAGGGGAATAATGCCACCAATGATGTTATGATAAAATAACTGCATAATATTTGTAAAGAAAAACCCACACCTATATTGTATTCATAGCACACTACCGCAACAATGTTAAATGTAGCATCATATACCATTAAAAGGCATGAGTGTAATAAGATGAATTCAAAAGAACTGAATGGAACTGCAATGCTCAGTAAATATACAAAGGATAATATACACCACATCCAGACCCCCCACACGCCACCCTCATCATACATACAAAGGCGGATACACACAACGCCAAGACACCCACACGCCACCCTCATTATACATACAAAGGTCAAATGCTGATACACACCACGCCCAGACTCCCACACGCCACCCTCATTATACATACAAATCCTGATACACACACCACGCCCAGACCCCCACAGGCCACCTTCATTATACATACAAAAGCTGATACACACACCACGCCCAGACCCCCCCCCACACGCCTCCCTCATTATACATACAAATGTTGATACACAAACCACGCCCAGACCCCCACACGCCACCCTCATTTTACATACAAATGCTGATACACACACCATGCCCAGACCCCCACACGCCACCCTCATTATACATACAAATGCTGATACACACACCACGCCCAGACGTCCACTTGCCACGTTCATCATTCATAAAAAGTCTGACACACACCACAACCAGACGCCCACAGACCACCTTCAACATGCATACAAAGGGTGATAACACCAAGCCCCGATGCCCACACCGTCATCGTGCGTAGAAGGTCTGATACGCAGCACGCCCAGACGCCTATGCACCACGCTCAACATACATAACAAGTATGGAACACACGCACACAGACACGCATGCACGCTCGATATTATCAAAGGGTATGACAGCAGCACTGTAGGCATGACTGATACCCTAAACATAGTTCCATTTAAATAAAAATCGTGATAATGGCAGACTCGTGTAAATTTGATAAGATTAGGAGTTGTGACAGTGCTATCGTCATGTATCGCCCTGTATGTCTCACTGTACCCTAGCCGTGGCTAGATCGCAGTGCCGAAATCCCAAGTTAAGCCGATATGCCCAATGACAAGATAAAATCAGATGCTATCATGGGATAATAGACTATTTATTGATTTTTCACACTCTTTCACAGATATGCTTCATGGTAACATGAGCACAGATGGTCACAAATCATGGTGGCTGATACTGAGTGTTGTACATGGTGATGGCGAAAAGCATTGATTGAACCAGAAATGCGTTTGGAATGCTAGTGATGGGGCCAGGTTACTGGAATAGCAGTGATGAGGAATGGAACCAATGTACTACTTTCCTGTCTCGCATGTTTCATTAAATCCGTTGCAAATGACATCATTTTCTATATCAATATTCCTGCAAATGACATAATTTTCTATGCCAATATTCCCGCAAATGACGTCATTTTCTATCAATAAACCTATAAGAATACCATCACCTGAGTAACTGCTCGGGGTTAGCTTAGTTAACATCAGTCTAACTAAATCACGTATCCAATTGGCTGTGTAATTTAGAACACGATCAGAAATCAAATATAGTGGGTTGATTTAACAAAATCAAACATAGTTCTACAGATGCACGGATGAGTAGGATGACCACTCGAGCATTTAATACCCATTTTAATAGGCCCTACTAGTAAGTGCATAGTCTATACTCGGATTTCTTGATCCCAGGCGACCAACAGATTTCCTCGGATATTCCATTAACCCCAGTGCACCGACAATAGGGTTGAGATTTGGAAATTCCCAAGGTGCACTCGAAGAGACTGAGAACAACTCTCGCGATAAGTGTGTAATAATGGGATCGTTCGAGATAATCCTCATCGAGATATCGGTATTAGCATTCGGTGAAGATTAAGATTCCATCTGCGATGTTTATCATCATAATCATGAGAACATTAAAATAAAACTTATGTAATAAGGCATCCAGGTATGCCAGATACATCACGAGTAACTCGCTTATAGAATATACCTCTGGAAATATGAGTCATTTTATTGTCCAGCGATCTTTTCTTGGTGGCAATGTAACCGAAAAATGAATTCCAAGTGACATCCATGTAAATAGATGGACACGTGCACACCAACATCAGCCAGCCACCACTTGAATGCACATACTCACAAGCTTTACGCACGCACGCATCCAAGCTATGGCTATGTATATTATGTGCGAAGATATAGAGTGCTTGCGCGCATGAATATATGCGTGCGCGCTAGATGTGTGCACACATTCTGTGAAGAAGATACGTGCGTGTACGTAGCCAGCCACACACAGACGCATATGTGCTATATGATATAGCCTAAAGCAGCATAAATACTGTGGAGATATTTCAGAAAAGATTAAGTAATTATTGATTGTACTATGGTATGTTACTGCGTGCACAGTCTACTGCAATCACTAAGCACCATGCATCCCATTGTGTATAATATGGTTATATTAAATCAAACGAAAGTAGCATGGAAATACCTCTGACAATGGATGGTAGTAATGCGGCACCAGATTTCCTCCGCGACATGAAATGGCAGCAGAAATCGTTTCAGACACTTAATAGGGCAATTTATTCATCCTTCGAGAATTTGTCACCGCCCAATTCTCCCAATTATAATATTACTTTTAGTCCCAGAGCGGCAAACGTTTGACGATCACCTTTTTATGGTCGTTTACGGTCGTTTCTCACATGAAATCCCAGCAGACACGATTCATCAATTCACAAACAGTCTAGGGAAAATTACCAATGCATATACCTAAGAATGCGGGGAATGAAGCATGGAAACTATCACGGGACGTATTCGTCCACATAATCATTGCATCATGGGGGATGTTTATCCATCAATGACGTATTAGCACATCCAGTATGACCGTCCCCTGAGAGTGCACCACAACATCAAACCCGTCACGCATATATCACATATTTCTCCTGCGCTTTATATTCTGGCAGTAAGGTTATCTTACACTAACGATACGACACATCATCAATCACTCAATCATTAGTCATGCCACACCCAGCCGCCCACAGACCACTCCATCATTATACATATATAGACTCTGTCCCACTTTATGCTCGGACTCCCACACTATCACCATGCATACGCAACCTGAAGTACACCACACCCAGAGGGATACACGGCATTTTAGTTTCAATTTTTAAATAAATAACTTTGAAAAATGTCTAGGTCTGCAAATCATTAGCACAATAACAATTACCTACCAGAGGGGTATAGATCGAAACTTAGATGGATATTTAGTATTAGAACTCTTTCCAAAAGTAATCAGTTTTTACTTTACTCATATAGAGAGCAAAACATGAATCATGGAAATGAAGCTATGTTCCAATTACTCAGAAAAATTAAGATTGGGCTATATCATCTGACCTTTAATACAGGTTATTGGATCAGCATGATAACGTTTGGTATCTTATATAGGTCTGAGGTATGGGATACCGAAAATCTAGTTGTTCGAAGCTTGTCGAATTTAAGTTTTACAATACGTACTACATGCAAAGAAAAGTGCAGCACATGTAATGAAGTATGTCGAACTGTCTCGCCATTCCTTGCGCACCCTTGTCAAAATGAAAATGATACAGTTCTAGAGCCTAGTGCGCCATAAAGGCATTAGTGGGTCGGTCGTAAAACATGCCATCTACTACCACCTAATGAATGTATTCTAGCTTAACCATGTAGTTGGAATATGAAATGCCAAAAATAAACTATTAATATAATTTGACTCTAAATTGTTGCTACCTATGACAACAACAGACCCCTGTCAATGTCAAACAATATTTTGAAACAAATTTGACTTGGAGCTGTTGCTGCCTGTGGCAGCAACAGATCCCAGTCAAGTTAGTTTCAAAATATTCAACAGATAACGTGTATGCTTGTCATATGGTGAATTCAAGTGGCATGAATATTATGGTTATTAGATATGGTTTTCGTGGTCTAACATCCGATAAGGTGGTCGCATAGAACAGGTTTTACGACAGACTAACTGATGCCTTTATGGTTCACTTGGCCCCTGGACAGATCTGCTTAATGCAGGTTATGGTAAATTATCATCGAGTCTTTAATTTGTATGCCTAGAACTAGAGAGTTGCCAAGATTTCAACTTCAAATGACTTCGGAAAATAAAATCGATGCTTCAGGAAATAGAAGACGTAATTAATGCAGACTTTATCTAAAAAAAGAATCTAATCAAACTAACAAGGGAAATTTGTTAAAAACGTAGTATATTGTGACCAGGACGACCAGCTTCAAGCAGCTATCAGTTATTGTGACCAGGACGACCAGCTTCAAGCAGCTATCAGTTATTGTGACCAGGACGACCAGCTTCAAGCAGCTATCAGTTTTTGTGACCAGGACGACCAGCTTCAAGCAGCTATCAGTTATTGTGACCAGGACGACCAGCTTCAAGCAGCTATCAGTTATTGTGACCAGGACGACCAGCTTCAAGCAGCTATCAGTTATTGTGACCAGGACGACCAGCTTCAAGCAGCTATCAGTTATTGTGACCAGGACGACCAGCTTCAAGCAGCTATCAGTTATTGTGACCAGGACGACCAGCTTCAAGCAGCTATCAGTTATTGTGACCAGGACGACCAGCTTCAAGCAGCTATCAGTTATTGTGACCAGGACGACCAGCTTCAAGCAGCTATCAGTTATTGTGACCAGGACGACCAGCTTCAAGCAGCTATCAGTTATTGTGACCAGGACGACCAGCTTCAAGCAGCTATCAGTTATTGTGACCAGGACGACCAGCTTCAAGCAGCTATCAGTTATTGTGACCAGGACGACCAGCTTCAAGCAGCTATCAGTTATTGTGACCAGGACGACCAGCTTCAAGCAGCTATCAGTTATTGTGACCAGGACGACCAGCTTCAAGCAGCTATCAGTTATTGTGACCAGGACGACCAGCTTCAAGCAGCTATCAGTTATTGTGACCAGGACGACCAGCTTCAAGCAGCTATCAGTTATTGTGACCAGGACGACCAGCTTCAAGCAGCTATCAGTTATTGTGACCAGGACGACCAGCTTCAAGCAGCTATCAGTTATTGTGACCAGGACGACCAGCTTCAAGCAGCTATCAGTTATTGTGACCAGGACGACCAGCTTCAAGCAGCTATCAGTTATTGTGACCAGGACGACCAGCTTCAAGCAGCTATCAGTTATTGTGACCAGGACGACCAGCTTCAAGCAGCTATCAGTTATTGTGACCAGGACGACCAGCTTCAAGCAGCTATCAGTTATTGTGACCAGGACGACCAGCTTCAAGCAGCTATCAGTTATTGTGACCAGGACGACCAGCTTCAAGCAGCTATCAGTTATTGTGACCAGGACGACCAGCTTCAAGCAGCTATCAGTTATTGTGACCAGGACGACCAGCTTCAAGCAGCTATCAGTTATTGTGACCAGGACGACCAGCTTCAAGCAGCTATCAGTTATTGTGACCAGGACGACCAGCTTCAAGCAGCTATCAGTTATTGTGACCAGGACGACCAGCTTCAAGCAGCTATCAGTTTTTGTGACCAGGACGACCAGCTTCAAGCAGCTATCAGTTATTGTGACCAGGACGACCAGCTTCAAGCAGCTATCAGTTATTGTGACCAGGACGACCAGCTTCAAGCAGCTATCAGTTATTGTGACCAGGACGACCAGCTTCAAGCAGCTATCAGTTTTTGTGACCAGGACGACCAGCTTCAAGCAGCTATCAGTTTTTGTGACCAGGACGACCAGCTTCAAGCAGCTATCAGTTTTTGTGACCAGGACGACCAGCTTCAAGCAGCTATCAGTTTTTGTGACCAGGACGACCAGCTTCAAGCAGCTATCAGTTTTTGTGACCAGGACGACCAGCTTCAAGCAGCTATCAGTTTTTGTGACCAGGACGACCAGCTTCAAGCAGCTATCAGTTTTTGTGACCAGGACGACCAGCTTCAAGCAGCTATCAGTTTTTGTGACCAGGACGACCAGCTTCAAGCAGCTATCAGTTTTTGTGACCAGGACGACCAGCTTCAAGCAGCTATCAGTTTTTGTGACCAGGACGACCAGCTTCAAGCAGCTATCAGTTTTTGTGACCAGGACGACCAGCTTCAAGCAGCTATCAGTTTTTGTGACCAGGACGACCAGCTTCAAGCAGCTATCAGTTTTTGTGACCAGGACGACCAGCTTCAAGCAGCTATCAGTTTTTGTGACCAGGACGACCAGCTTCAAGCAGCTATCAGTTTTTGTGACCAGGACGACCAGCTTCAAGCAGCTATCAGTTTTTGTGACCAGGACGACCAGCTTCAAGCAGCTATCAGTTTTTGTGACCAGGACGACCAGCTTCAAGCAGCTATCAGTTTTTGTGACCAGGACGACCAGCTTCAAGCAGCTATCAGTTTTTGTGACCAGGACGACCAGCTTCAAGCAGCTATCAGCTTAGTTTTTTGTAAGGAAATTGCAGGGAAATCATCCAATAGCATTAGCAGTTAAGAACAGCATTATACCTTTTCACTTTAGGAACTTACACCACAAAATTGACAGTTGAAACTGAGGGGAGGGGGTGCGACAGGCAGACAGACTATGTACCATTTGTCATCCAATGGATGACGAAAACACGTTTATGCAATAACCGCTAAGTATATGCAATAACCGCTAAGTATATGCAATAACCGCTAAGTATATGCAATAACCGCTAAGTATATCCAATAACTGCTAAGTATATGCAATAACCGCTAAGTATATGCAATAACCGTTAAGTATATGCAATAACCACTAAGTATATCCAATAACCGATAAGTATATGCAATAACCGCTAAGTTTATGCAACAACCATTAATTATGTGCAATAACCGCTAAGTATATGCAATAACCACTAAGTATATGCAATAACCACTAAGTTTATGCAATAACCGCAAAGTATATGCAATACCTGCTAAGTATATGCAATAACCGCTACGTTTATGCAATAACCGCTAAGTATATGCAATAACCGCTAAGTATATGCAATAACCGCTAAGTATATGCAATAAACGCTAAGTTTTTGCAATAACCGCTAAGTTTATGCAATAACCGTTAAGTATATGCAATAACCGCTAAGTATATGCAATAACTGCTAAGTATAGGCAATGGACTTATACCTAAAATGTAGACTGAAATGCTCTTATGCTTTCCTACAGACCCATCACACTATAGAATACGCATATCAAGGTAAGATAATTATAAAGTAGAAATCCAATAAGGGGAATAATGCCACCAATGATGTTATGAAAAATAACTGCATAATATTTGTAAAGAAAAGCCCTCACCTATATTGTATCCATAGCACACTACCGCAACAATGTTAAATGTAGCATCATATACCATTAAAAGGCATGAGTGTAATAAGATGAATTAAAATGAACTGAACGGAACTGCAACGCTCAGCAAATATACAAAGGATAATACACACCACGTACAGACCCCCCACACGCCACCCTCATCATACATACAAAGGTGGATACACACAACGCAAAGACACCATACACCTCCCTCATTATACATACAAATGTCAAAGGCTGATACACACCACGTCCAGACCCCCCGCACGCCACCCTCATCATACATACAAAGGCGGACACACGCCACAACGACCAGACCGCAACACGCCTCCTTTACTATACATACAAATGCTAATACACACACCACGCCCAGAACCCCACACGCCACCCTCATTATACATACAAATGATGATACACACGCAACGCGCAGACCCCCGCACGCCACCCTCATTATACATACAAATGCTAATACACACACCACGCCCACACACCCACACGCCACCCTCATTATACATACAAATGCTGATACACACACCACGCCCAGACCCCCACTCGCCTCCCTCATTATACATACAAATGCTGATACACACACCACGCCCAGACACCCACTCGCCACCCTCATTACACATACAAATGCTAATACACACACCACGCCCAGACCCCCACTCGCCTCCCTCATTATACATACAAATGCAGATACACACACAACGCGCAGACCCCCACTCGCCTCCCTCATTATACATACAAATGCTGATACACACACCACGCCCAGACACCCACTCGCCACCCTCATTACACATACACATGCTGATACACACACAACGCCCAGACCCCCACACGCCACCCTCATTATACATACAAATGCTGATACACACACCATGCCCAGACCCCCACACGCCACCCTCATTATACATACAAATGCTGATACACACACCACGCCCAGACCCCCACTCGCCTCCCTCATTATACATACAAATGCTGATACACACACCACACCCAGACACCCACTCGCCAACTGCATTACACATACAAATGCTGATACACACACAATGCCCAGACCCCCACACGCCACCCTCATTATACATACAAATGCTGATACACACACCACGCCAAGACCCCCACACGCCACCCTCATTATACATACAAATGCTGATACACACACCACGCCCAGACCCCCACACGCCACCCTCATTACACAAACAAATGCTGATACACACACCACGCCCAGACACACACTCGCCAGCCTCATTATACATACAAATGCTGATACACACACCACGCCCAGACACCCACTCGCCACCCTCATTATACATACAAATGCTGATACACACACCACGCCCAGACCCCCACACGCCACCCTCATTACACATACAAATGCTGATACACACACCACGCCCAGACCCCCACTCGCCACCCTCATTATACATACAAATGCTGATACACACACCACGCCCAGACCCCCACACGCCACCCTCATTATATATACAAATGCTAATAAACACACCACGCCCAGACCCCCACACGCCACCCTCATTATACATACAAATGCTGATACACACACCACGCCCAGACGTCTACTCGCCACGTTCATCATTCATAAAAAGTCTGACACACACCACAACCAGACGCCCACAGACCACCTTCAACATGCATACAAAGGGTGGTAACACCACGCCCAGACGCCCACACCGTCATCGTGCGTAGAAGGTCTGATACGCAGCACGCCCAGGCGCCTACGCACCACGCTCAACATACATAACAAGTCTGGCACACACGCACACAGACACCAAAGAGTATGGCAGCAGCACTGTAGGCATGACTGATATCCTAAACATAGTTCCATTTAAATAAGAATCGTGATAATGGCAGACTCATGTAAATTTGATATGATTAGGAGTTGTGACGGTACGATCGTCATGTATCGCCCTGTATGTCTCGCTGTACCATAGCCGTGGCTCGTCGCAGCGCCGAAATACCAAGTTAAACCGATATGCCCAATGACAAGATAAGATCAAATGCCATCATGTGATAATAGACGATTTATTGATTTTTCACAAACTTTCACAGATATGCTTCATGGTAACATAAGCGCCGATGACGTCATTTTCTATCAATAAACCTATAAGAATACCGTCACCTGATTAACAGCTCGGGGTTAGCTTAATTAACATCAGACTAACTAAATCACGTATCCAATTGGCTGTGCAATTTAGAACACGATCAGAAATCAAATATAGTGGGTTGATTTAACAAAATCAAACATAGTTCTACAGATGCACGGATGAGTAGGATGACCACTCGAGCATTTAATAACCATTTTAATAGGTCCTACTAGTAATTGCATAGTCTATACTCGGAGTATTTGATCCCAGGCGACCAACAGATTTCCTCGGATATTCCATTAACCCCAGTGTACCGACTATAGGGTTGAGATTTAGAAATTCCCAAGGTGCACTCGAAGAGACTGAGAACAACTCTCGCGAGAAGTGTGTAATAATGGGATCGTTCGAGATAATCCTCATCGAGATATCGGTATTTGCATTCGGTGAAGATTAAGGTTCCTTCTGCGATGTTTATCATCATAATCATGAGAACATTAAAATAAAATGTATGTAATAAGGCATCCAGGTATGCCAGATACATCACGAGTAACTCACTTATAGAATATACCTCCGGAAATATGAGTCATTTTATTGTCCAGCAATCTTTTCTTGGTGGCAATGTAACCGAAAAATGAATTCCAAGTGACATCCATGTAAATAGATGGACACGTGCACACCAGCATCAGCCAACCAACACCCGAACGCGCAGACTCACATGCTTACGCACGCACGCATCCAAGCTACGGCTATGTATATTATGTGCGAAGATATAGAGTGCTTGCGCGCGTGAATGTATGCGTGCGCGCTAGATGTGTGCACACATTCTGTGAAGAAGATGCGTGCGTGTACGTAGACAGCCACACACAGACGCATATGTGCTATATGATATAGCCTAAAGCAGCACACATACTGGGGAGATATTTCAGAAAAGATTAAGTAATTATTGATTGTACTATGGTATGTTACTGCGTGCACAGTCTACTGCAATCACTAAGCACCATTCATCTCATTGTGTATAATATGGTTATATTAGATCAAACGAAAGTAGCATGGAAATACCTCTGACAATGGATGGTAGTGATGCGGCACCAGATTTCCTCCGCGACATGAAATGGCAGCAGAAATCGTTTCAGACACTTAATAGAGCAATTTATTCGTCCTTCGAGAATTTGTCACCGCCCAATTCTCCCAATTACAATATTACTTTTAGTCCCAGAGCGGCAAACGTTTGACGATCACGTTTTTACGGTCGTTTATGGTCGTTTCTCACATGAAATCCCAGCAGACACGATTCATCAATTCACAAACAGTCTATGGAAAATTATCAACGCATATACCTAAGAACGCGGGGAATGAAGCATAGAAACTATCACGGGACGTATTGGTCCACATAATCATTGCATCATGGCGGATGTTTATCCATCACTAACGTTTTAGCACATCCAGTATGACCGTCCCATGAGAGTGCACCACAACATCAAACCCGTCACGCATATATCAGATATTTCTCCTGCGCTGTGTACGCTGGCAGTAAGGTTATCTTACACTAACGATACGACACATCATCATTAACTCAATCAATTATCATGCCACACCCAGCCGCCCACAGACCACTCCATCATTATACATATATAGACCCTTACCCCACACCATATGCCTCACTCATCATGCATACAATGTCTGACAAGCGCCACGCCCACGCGCCCACGTGCCACCCTCACCATACATACAAAGCCTCTCACGGGCACGCACGTACACACACACGCGCACGCACGCACACGCACCCACGTGCACACACGCGCACTCACAACCCGCACGCTCGTAGGCGTATCCACGGACGCATCCGCGTGCGTGCTATCCGCGTGCGTGCACGCACGCACACGGACCTGCGTGTGCCATTAGCGAAGACATCACAGTGTCACTGGGGGAATGATGACGATTTCCTAAATATACTTCCATTTAAGTACGCAAACGTGATAATGGCAGAATCATGTACATCTGGTGGGATTATGAGTTGTGGCGGGGATAGCGTCATGTATCCGCGTGTATGGCTCTATGCCCCATGTGGGCTCTCTCGCTGTACAGATATCTCAAGCTAAAGCTATATGCGCAATGACAGGACATGCGATCAAATTGATCAAATGTATTGATTTTTCGCAAATCTTCAAGATATACTTTACCGAAACTTGCTGGCAAATGGTCACAAATCACGTGATCAGAGGTCAAATTTACAATAAATATACATGCGCGAGATTTTCACGGGTTAAATACAATATGGCTATGCAATAGGTATCTCTCACACTGTAGAGCAGTCCTTGATGGCTTAACGGCTGGTTGTAAATAATGTAGTGCTGGATTTGAAATAACTTTGAAGCTTTGATCGCTAAGTATGTGCTGCTGCTGCTGCCGCCGCTGCTGCTGCTGCTGCCGCCGCTGCTGCTGCTGCTGCTGCTGCTGCTGCTGCTGCGGCTGCAATCATGATGATCGAGGTTATGAGTTTAGAGGTTATGTGATCGCTGATAGGAAACTCAGTGATAAGTAGTGATGACACGCTGCGCGGCAGGGAATAGCTGTGATAGGCCCGGGGATTTGGAATCGCTGTGGCAGGTTTGGTGAAGGGGAATGGCTGTGATAGGCATGTGATGAAGAATGGGTGTGATAGGCCCGGTGATGTGGAATGGATGTGACAACCCAGCGATGGGCCATGGCTGTGATAGGTCTGTGATGAGGAATGGCTGTGATATGCCTGTGATGGCAAATGACTGTGACAGGCCTGTGACAGGCCCGGTCATTGGGAATGGCTGTAAAAGGCCCAGTGATGGGAATGGCTGTAGCAGGCCTGGTGATGGGGAATGGCTGTGATAGACATGTTGATGCAGAATGCCTGTGATAAGCCTGGTGATGGGGAGTGGTTGAGATATGCCTCGTGATTGGAAATGGCTGTGATAGGCCCGGTGATGCGCAATGGCTGTGATAAGCCAGTTGATGGGGAATGGATGTGGTATGTCCGGTGTTGGGGAATGGCTGTGATAGAACTGGTGATAGGGAATGGCTGTGACAGACCCCGTGATGAGGAATGGCTGTGATATACCTCGTGATGGGAAATGGCTGTGATAGATCCAGTGATGCGGAATGGCTGTGATAAGCCGGGTGATGGGGAATGGCTGTGACAACCCGGCGATGGGGCATGGCTGTGATAGGCCTGTGATAGCGAATGACTGTGACAGGCCCGGTCATTTGGAATGGCTGTAAAAGGCCCAGTGATGGGAATGGTTGTGGCAGGCCTGGTGGTGGGGAATGGCTGTGATAGACCTGGTGATGCAGAATGGCTGTCATAAGCCTGGTGATGGGGAATGGTTGTGATATGCCTCGTGATGGGGAATGGCTGTGATAGGCCCGGTGATGCGTAATGGCTGTGATAAGCCTGGTGATGTGGAATGAATGTGGTATCCTTGGCGATGGGAAATGACTGTGATAGGTCCGTTGATGCGGAATAGCTGTGATAAGCCGGGTGATGGGGAATGGTTGTGATAGGCCCAGTAATGCGGAATGGCTGTGATAAGTCTGGTGATGGGGAATGGATGTGGTATGCCTGATGATGGGGAATGGCTGTGATAGGTCCGGTGATGCGGAATGGCTGTGATAAGCCGGGTGATGGGGAATGGTTGTGATAGGCCCGGTAATGGTGAATGGCTATTATATGCCTGGTGATGGGGAATGGCTGTGGCGGGTCTGGTGATGGGGAATTGTGGTCATGAGCCCAGTGATGTGATGTGATGTGATGATTCTGATGGCCACACGGTGATTTAGAATGAATGATGTACTTGATGACAGCGAATTTCCCAGTGATGGTGAATAGCAATGATCGGCCAATAAATGCGTTTGGAGTTGTAGTGATAGGGCCTGGTGATGGAGAATGGTGATGCTTGGCCGGGTGACGGAGAATGGCAGTGATTGGAAATGGAAGCAATGGCCCATGTAATGGGTATTTTCAGTGATGTGCCTGGTGCCGAGTATAACAGTGATAGGCCAAGTGACCAAGAATAACTGTGGCTCATGTGTCGGTGACGAGGAATGAAGGGGAAGGTCTTAGTGGTGGGGAATAGTGATGCTGGGCCGGGTGACAGGGAATGGCTGTGATGGGCTTGGTGGCAGGGAATGGTAGGATTGGTCCGGTGACAGGGAATGGCGGGGATTGGTTCGGTGACTGGGAATGGTGGGGATTGGTCCGCTGACAGGCAATGGTGGAGATTGGTCCAGTGACAGAGAATGGTAGGGATTGGTCCAGTGAAAGGGAATGGTGGGAATTGGTCCAGTGACAGGGAATGGTGGGGATTGATTCTGTGACAGGGAATGGTGGGGATTTGTTCGGTGACAGGGAATGGTGGGGATTGGTCTGGTGATAGGGAATGATGGGGATTGGTCCTGTGACAGGGAATGGCGGCGAGTGGTCCAGTGACAGGGAATGGTGGGGATTGGTTCGGTGACAGGGAATGGTGATGATTGGTTCGTTGACAGGGAATGGTGGGGATTGGTCCGGTGACTGGAAATGGTGGTAATAGTCCGGGTGATGAGGAATGGTTGTGATGCTCTGGATGACGGGGAATGGTGGTAATGGTCCGGGTGATGGGGAATGGTGGTGATGGTCTGGGTGACGGGGAATGATGGCAATGGTCCGGGTGATGGGGAGTTGTGGCAATGGGTCGGGTAATGCGGAATGGCAAAGATTTGGAAATTGTGATGAAGGGCACTGTGACATGGGATGCGTGTGCCAGGTGACAGGGAATGGTAGTTATGTGTCTGGTGATAGGGAATGGTGAGCGTCTTAATGTAGAATTTCAGCGAAATTAACTAATTACATTCCTGGCTCGCAGCTTTCGATAAAAGTGTTGCAAATGACTCCATAATTTATATCAATACTCCCACAAATGACGTCATTTTCTCTTTCAATACATTTAGAATGGTAGCGATGGTCCAGGTGACTGGGAATTAGTATGGAGGGGGGTGGGTGGGGGCGGGGAGAGATTAAGTTTCCATCTGTACTGTTTATTATAATTACAATCGAGAGTTCAAAAAAAATAAAACATTGGTAATAAGGTCTAGTGTGACAGAGGCATCACGCGTAATTCACTTATATAATATATCTACATATGAATGACGTCATTTGATGAACAGCTCTGGACTAGCTTAGTGAACATCGGACTAATTAAAGATAGAATCACTTATACAATCTGGACCTTTCCGGTTTCAGCCATGACCCGCCCATCTCCAGCTAAGCTCCACCCACACCATGCTAGTGTTGGGTTCGATCGATCTCTGAACTCCCTGACATTTAATTTCCAGAAAACTATACAGGTAAGCTGTAGAAAATTTTGAAACTAATTTCATCGTATGTTGTTGCTGCCTATAGCAAAGACATACAATTTATACAACGTGTCGGACTAGTAAGCGTTTAAGGCGGATAAAATCGAGTAATTCATGACGTCATGGTTATGACGTCATCATACACGTCACGTAATTGACTATGCTGTCATATGATGTAATATGACGGATGAATAAACTGGAAAGATCCATTGGCTCTACCGTGCAATTTACAACAAGATTAGAAATCATATATCTGGGATTGATTTAATCAAATCAAAGAGAGTTCGACCAAATGTTACCTCCTCTAGGATTTCTCACAGATGCTCGGATGCGTAAGTATCGGATGACCACTCGTGCATTTAATTACCACTTCAAAGATAGTAATTGGTCTATACGTGGATCATTTCATCCCAGTTGACCAGCTGATTTGCTCAGAAATTCCATTAGCCCCAGTGTACAGGCATTAAGGTCGAGATTTAGGAATTCCCAGGGTGCACTCGAAGAGCTCAACTCTCGCGAGAAGTACGTAATAACGGGACCGTTCGAGATAATTCCCACCGGCATTATTGTGTGGGAAGATTACGGTTCTGTCTGAGATGTTTATTATTATAATAGGGAGTATTCTACAGTAAATCATCGGTAATAAGGCCCAGGATGCGGGAAACATCACGAATAATTCACTTACATAACATATCTACTGCAGCCTAAATTTCGTGTCCCGTAATCGTTTATTCATGGCAATATAACAGCCGAATTAATGCCAGCCACATATTCATAAACAAACTCATAAACACGCGCACGCACGATCAGGCACCCAGAATCAACGCAAACAGGCACGCGCTCATGCACAGACAGACACGCATGCATTCATACGAGAGTACAACCACACATACAGACACACACTCATGCACTGCTGCTCACCTGCACGTTACAGGTAATTCTGCATATCAAATTTCCTGTTATCCACGAACGTATTTTTCACTCCACTAAGCAGCTGCTAATTGTCACTATAATAATCATATTGATGTCTACATAATACCATCTGCCTTCACTGTCTGATTGCTGAGTTTTCTGAGGATGAAATATTCCCAGGGTCGTATCTTTAGACCTGCTAAATTTTTTTGAAAATAATCTGACTGAAAGTTGTTGCTGGCTAAGCCACCAACAACTTTCAGTCAAATTGTTTTCAAAATATTCAGCAAGTCAACAGTTTTTGCTCGTTGAAATTATTGTCTGGTTACTCGCAGCAACGAAATAGTTAATAATAACGATCCATCATTTCTGACTGCATAGCAAGTCACTAACACCACCGGTTCTTATTAAGCACTACCACGCTCAAACAACCATCATTCAAACAAGTCATCCTGTCCATTTAGGCCTAGATAGCGATGTTGCAAAAAGCTGTTGCTGTTGTGGAAATTTGTGGACATCAACATCGTTTATCAACTCCTTCTTACACGGAAACGTAATTAATTATCACAATATAGAGACTAAGAAGCCACTAGGGAAAAGGGTTGAGGTTATAAAACATATTAAAGCCATTTTCAAGACTTAGTAGGGCCTATTATTTTTCTTTACTAGTTCGCTATATTTCTATACTCGTAATTATTATGTTTGTCCATGCTCCGGTAAATCTGTTACAAGTTCGGTTAATTAGACACCAATTCACACAGCATAGTCGATACTCAATTATCCTCTCCGTTAACCATGAGGAAAATCACGCGTCAAAGGATGGCGTGTATTCGTAGTAGGCCTATTAAAGTGTAGATTTCGGCTACCAAGAGTAATAGTTATTTTAGGTAAATAAACCTCCTCTACTCGAACATTGTATTAGTTAATAATATAAATGCCGTATTAAAAAAATATAGGCAAATAATCATTAATTTCCGAGGATTGCCGAACAAAAACTCTGATTTCTGGGAAGCGGGAAATCTCTCCTACTTGTGACGTCACAAGTGGAACCGGTGAAAAAAGTAGAAACGCCATCGTTTCCCGATAGACTACTCGGTCTCAGACGTGACAGATTTGTATGGAAATTGGGAATATGATATTTGGATGTCGATTGGGGCTAATAAACGTATAGAATTAAAAGATTGATCAATACCGCATCTGAAGCGGAGAATGTAATACACATTTCCGGACGATCGCTTAGCGAGGCCGCTCAAAGGCAATTAGCGGGTACTCGGGTACTGGTATGTAAGAATCGGTTCCTCACGATGTTTATTTATTTTTGTGAAAATTTTGTTTGTAAACACGCATTTACCAGGTTATAGAAAGTCAAAATGAAGAAATACTGTGTATCGTAGAGCACTAAAAGTCACATTGGACGGAATATAGCAATTAATTCTTTTGATAGTCCAACGATTGGAGTACACCTGAAAAGCTGGCTTGTAGCGATGAGCAGGTGATTGACGAGCCATGACTGAGTCAGTGCAGGACAACGTGGGGCAAGAAATGGAGATACTTTACACTCAGAGGTATCAATTCGATTTCAAGTTATAAAGGTATAATCAGAAATTTTTTTTATTTACATATTGTAATTGTTCAAGCAATTCGGTTTTTTTTATTAATCCTATTAGAAGGTAATTAATTGAATTACTAAAACACGCGTTTTCATTAATTACACTCAACCAAACCAATCGTCAACTGTTTAGCATGCTGGAAATAGACATTAGCGCACTGATGGAGGTTTACTTTTGCTCACACACACATAAGCTTAATGGATATTTCCAATTTATCCATCCATCATATGACATCATAATCAACTACGTGACACGTAGTATGACGTCGTAAGCAATTACAGCAAGAATGACTCAATTTAGTCCATTTAAATGTTTAACAGTCCGACACATTGCATGAATT
This sequence comes from Chaetoderma sp. LZ-2023a, assembly GCA_034401795.1. Taxonomy (NCBI): domain Eukaryota; kingdom Metazoa; phylum Mollusca; class Caudofoveata; order Chaetodermatida; family Chaetodermatidae; genus Chaetoderma; species Chaetoderma sp. LZ-2023a. The sequence goes on from CM067362.1 coordinate 12,473,578, forward strand.
GTATGTATTTGCTATTTAATAATAGTCACATTAGTTTCAAAATATTCAACAGCTTCCCTGTATAGTTTTCTGGAAATTGATAGTCAAGATGTGCAGGGATCGATCGATCCCCACACGAGCATTGTGTTGGTGTAGCTTAGCTAGAGATGAGTGGAGCATAGCTAAAACGGGAAAGTTGTGTTGTAAGAAAACTATAATAATGATATATGTATTCTGATTTACTGTTAAAACATCTTGCTGTTGTGTATGTTTGGTGTGCATTAGGTTATTTTGCTACATGTACAAACCGGAATGAGAATTATCCGAGCAGTGTAATGAGTACTACCGTCATAAATTAAAATTTCTTAAAAAATCAATAGAGGGCTTAAATAGTATCAGATATATTGCACACACTCTTCTCTAAGGCCAAAATAAAAAAGGTTATACCGCCAGTCTATACTTGCATCTGTCATGTTAGTTCTCTCTATTTTTAATGAGCAGGCATAGATAAAGACAATGACAACCACTAACTGGTCCCTTAGCCTCTTCGATTAATGGTTGAGTTTAGATTTCCATTTAATTTTGAAATGCCTCCATCAAGTTAATCAGTAATATTATCACAGAGTGGAGATTATATGGCTATGAAGAGACCACCTTATGGAACACAAACAAGTAGCCACCGTATACAGTCTCCTCACCCTTTAACCCTTGAATTTCTTTTAAATTTCAGTTTACTGATGCAAGAGATTATTTTTGAAATTTTATCACTGGAATGACTGGCTTGCAGAGCACTGCAGAAGCTGTTTTAGAGGTGACCTTAATGCCCCTGAAGGTTTCATTGAAGTTAGAAAATGGGCTTTAACATAAACAAAGTAATGGAATTAGTGTACAATAATTTCACCCCACCCCCACCACACACCACACACACCTCCCTGTGTTAATCCAAATCACACCAGTAGCTTCTGGGATATCCGTAACTCCATTATTTGATTTGTAGGACATGTACATCTGAATTTTTCACGGGTGGTCGGATCGCGGCCAAAGTCTGAACGATCCTTTGTTTGTTGCTAAGATTTGAGCCAAATCAGCTCAGTAGTAGATACACTTCTGGATACCAAATGCATTACCACCTACGGGATGAGGATTAAACTATGATTCCGGAATTGATTGTAGTACAAAGGTTTTGTTTATGTCAAGAGAGATCTCGTCTGTCTGGATAAATGTTTGGATATTTAACACTTTAATGGTTAAATTTGGTAACAAAAATCCGCATATCTCCTTACTGAATGTTCATCTGCAGGTGTTGAGAATTATATTTTTGAAAATTTACCACTAGAATGACTGGCTCCATTATCAAGTCATCCAGTCCAGTGATACGTTTTCAAAAATTAATCTCGACCATCATGCATGTTAGAACCCCAAATTGATTCGGTTATTGTTGTACAAGAAACATGAACTTTCAGTCTGATAAGCAAACATTTGCTTACCAGTAAATATTAACTACAGATCGAGCAAGATCACCCTCCACCTAATGACGGATTTTCCTTATAAAACATGGCCATGTTGTGGAAGCCTAATGGACGGTTACAAACTTTCCTATTAAAATTTGAGCCAAATTGGTTGACTGATCACAGGCAACATCTGAAAATTCTCTTTTCACAGTATCAGCCTTTATTGTGTTAAAATTTTATCCAAATTTGATCAGTAATTTTTAGCCCACCCATTCTGAAAGGACAAGTGACTAAGCGAGCTTATACCATGGTAACCTTTGCCTCTGTCGCCTGCCCATCTATAATTCTTTTTATAAAAATACTTCTGGCCATTAACCACCGATATTAATCAAATTGTGCTTAGATAGCTCTATGATGGTAGGCTTCCCAGAATTTATCCAGAAATCTAATTGGTAAATTTTCCAATAGCCACCTGAAGATTTGACCTGGACATCTTGGATTTTACTTGAAAATTTTTTAAATCTTTCAAAACGTATAATTAAATCTTCTTAAAAATGACCCAATTTTAACCAAGCTTGGCTGGCATGACCTTAAACCTTATGGAATTTTTTGATACAAACTGTTACTTGATTGGTTGATCTTTACAATGGCTATCTAGGATTCCAAAAATCTTTCAAAACACATTTTTGTCTTAAAAATGACAGTATATTTCAACAAGATCTGTATGTAATTACCTCTAAGATGCTAGATTATATGATCATGACTTATGGAGAGACGAATGGTTGCTCTCCTCTTGCCTAATGTTAATTCTAGGCGAACATCTCATAGATTGCCTATATTGTTTAGTAACGATGATAGAATATAGAGGCGAGTACTAACACTGCTCGCCTCACTGGTTTAAATTTAAATTCAGGAGAGCAGGTGATTACTCCGCTTCGAAATTCTCCTGGAGAGACATGTATGATTCTTGACATTTATACAGAATCTGGTTGTGAAATCTTTTGTGCTCATTTTGGATTTCTGAAATTAGGAATGCAATTTGGTAAAGAAAATACTCCTCAGTAATTAATACATTTTACTACTGGGCCGATTTCAATCAAACTTGGCTGCTATAGTGTTAGGCATCCGAATAGAATATACATAAAATTGATTGGTGGATTTATTTCAGCAGCTATCTTGGGTTTCCAGAAATCCCCCAAAAATTGTTTAACCCTTTAATTGTCATACCAGCCAAAACCGGCCTCTGTTATGTTCTTGAGGAATATCCATTTACAGACCAAGAGAATACAATTTTGAAAATTTACCACTGGAATGACTGGCTTTATACCCGAGCCAGTCATTCCAGTGATACATTTTCAAAAGCTGTATTCTCTTGGCCTGTAAATAGACATTCAATAGGCAGATATTAAAATTGTTTGGCCAAATTTGACAATTAAAGGGTTAACACGTTACTCTTACAAATGTCTGGCCACAATGTGTGCTTTTAAAACTAAAGACTATTACTGGCAACAGTACTCCAGATGAGCGATACTGGGCTCCAGACACACTATTAGATCTGAATGTAATACCTTATTACCTCCACAGGGCAAGGGTAATGAGACAATCATGATAAGCCTACAGGTACAATAACTGAGGCACTAGTGTCTCCATATTTTGAAAGTAAAACGACTAAAGGTGACAAGATGATTAAATTCTGTTTAGTCAAAGCATAATAATTCGGATATTAATCCTTTATCTCTCACAGACCGGCTATTACCGATTTGTTATAATGTAGGGGAGATTCTGTTGAATATTTTGAAACTAATTTGACTGGGAACTTTTGCTCTCTATGGCAACAACAACTTCCAGTCAAATTATTAGCTTCAAAATATTCACAACATCATTATTGAATAGCTCTTGATATCGAGAGGCTGTAATTAAAAAGGGCAGGTCTTTATGAAAGTAGATACACTGATGTATATTTTAGAAAGAATAATGCTGTTAGCTATTCAAGACAATAACAGTTTAAAAGCTGTATTATTTCAAAATATGTCTCAGTTTGAATTCTTGTTCACTTAAAGAGTAGACTTCTGAAAGTGCTTCACTATCCTTCATATCGATTCACCAAACTCGGGGAACATGCTTCATACATGTATTTCAACATCTCTCTTTAACTGTCCTTTCTTTTGCAGGTCTGTGATAGTCGTGTTACTCATGTACTGAAGTCGTCTGTAGCAGAGTGTCAGTCTTACCATGAGAATGACACTGTCCTTGAGGAAATCTATGTGATTTTAGGTGGTTTAACAATTTATCTAGATGACTAGACCCACAATCTGAGATAACGACGTGTCATGTGCATAACTTTGCTCAGTTGAATATGTGATGTTATAGTGTGTGCTTTAGTAAGAACTGATGTAATCCCCTGGCAGGATGAGAACTATCGCCATGTCGGACACTCAGTGTGGAGGCTTCCTTCAGTGACACACACCTATTATTGATAACCTACTGTATACAATATGCAGTATTCACACATGCGGCTACATTTCACTCACTGATTTATATGGGACAAAATTCGGTACATATTGTGCTTTAATCGCCAGGCGGAATTCTACTGTCTATGACTCTATGTTCTGAGAATATTATCATATATATATACTGTTGCGATACAACAAATTTAATAATCATTCACAATAAAACCTTTTAATATTGCTTAAATGGTCAAATTTCGTTATTAGTCATTTGAAATTGTTGAAATTATCATTAATTTCAAAGATGTGTGTCAATCAACGCTACCTCCAGAACAGCCACCATAATATATTATAATTTAAAGAAAATGAAAAGATGAACATCGAAATTTTGTTGATTGGCACCATCATAGAGGAACAAATCTACTAACTCCAGTAAAATACCAGCGATGAATCAGAAAAACTAAAAACGATGTTTCTAAACATAGACATTAAACATGTATTTATCTGAATAATCAGAGCAATCATTTTACCCATATTGCAAACAATCAAAGATGTAAGTGGACCTAAGCGCCTATGAGTGTGGTTTAAGTGCCATGCAAATAATATTCCATTTGTGCATTGATACCTATAACAGAGCTTATTTACTGCTTGCTACTGGTGCAATACTGCTGATTATTTTGAAAACAATCTGACTGAAAGTAGTTGCTAGCAGCAGCAAGGATTCTCAGTCAAAATGTTTTCCAGTTGGCTAGTGTAATTTTCACTGATTGTTTCTATGGTCACAAAATGATGCCAGCGAATAATTTGAAACCATTTTCACTGAAATTCTTTGCTGCATATACCAGTGGCCTGTCAAATTGTTTTCAGAATAGTTTCGGGTATTTTATATCGCTGTAACTAGCACATATACTAGTAGATCACTGTTATATAACAAATACAGTAATAAAAGGACCGCCTGTAAAAAGGAACAGAATTAGATTTATCTCTCCTCGCGCATCTAAGCATTGGGATGCATAATACGGTAGTTTAGTTACTCTGATTCATTGCATCTTCTTTACTGGTGATAGTAGTTACATTACTCTATGGTGTTACCAATCAACACCATTTGGAAGCTCCCTTTTCCTTTACCTTAACCACATGCATCAAGTGATTTATCCATGATGTTTTGTTGCAAAAAGATACAATTCGCACAACGTGTCGGAATATTAAATGTTAAAGACGGACTATATCGAGTCATTCATGACGCCATGATTGTGACGTCGTCCTACACGTCACATAGTTGATTATGACGTCATATGCAGTCATATAATATATGGATAAACTTGGAAAGGTCCATTCTTTGTCTAAGCCTATGTATCTTTTTGTCTAGCATGACTTTTCATATTGTTTACAAGATTTCATTGACTTTTTGTTCTAGTCTGTCGGCTTCGTTGTGCTGTGTTACGAAGTCTGTCCCGCTTTTGCTTTTTCTCCATAGTATGACGTCGTACCAAAGTGTCGTAACAAGGCATGCCATTTTGTCTTATATTAACTCTTCGAACAGGAAGGCATCTTTTGGCTATTTTATTCATAATGTTTTCGTGAAATAACTCGCAATCTGTATCTATGTTGTCCGCTTGTAGAAACAAGTTGTTCCAATTTGTTTCTACTAGTTGTTTTTTTAGAGTGATCTAGGTCAACCTTGTTATAGCTATAGATCCATAAGTCCTGCTTGAATGTTGTTAGCGTATCCTGCTGGTGTTTTATTGCGATGCGTGTCGCGTAATGCTCTGTGTCAACAACAGCGTCCAGTCAAATTAGTTTCAAAATATTCACCAGCAAGTTTATTAAATTGTAAAGACATACAATTCGTACAACAACGCTTTAGTCTGTCATCACGCATTCATGACGCAATTAATTATGACCCTAACATGCACGCCACCTAGTTGATTCTGACATCATATGATTGACTGAGAAACTGGATTCATCAATTCGCTATATTCAGAATTTGACTCAGATTCAGACCAAAGATAGCTTATACACTGCATAAGATATGGATCCGGATCCGGATCAGGTTGTATCTACATATTTCTCAGAATCTATTTAACTGAACTGTCTCAAGGGTGGGAAGTCCTCATTTACATCATTTCTTGTGTTCAAATGTGAGTCAAATTGAATAAATAGTTTCTTAGAAACAGACATGGACAGACAAACAAGTAGATACACCGTAATGTAATATTCTCACCCAACCCTCCGGGGTCAAGTGTAGACAAGGCTATCCTAAGTGAGAATTGATGGTAAGTGTTATCACTATAATTTAGTTATTAACCAAAATGTCCAGGTTCGCTGATTTTCCCGTCGATTTCTACTGAAAGGCCTATAAACAAAAGCGAACAATTGGCAACCTTTCAGTTCGATAAGGTTAAATTTGTTAAAATCGTACCAAAGAAAAGAGAATGATTTAACAAGCATGTTTCTATAGCTTATATTAATAATCGTATTGTAGTTAATCATTTAATACGCTACACCGATACAAACAGGCCGGTCCTATGGTTTCTGGCGCCCTAAGCTAAGGCAAAGAACACCCTCTTTAAGCGGAGGTCCGGGGGGGGGGGGGTCCTCCCCCGAAAAATGTTGAAATCCAGATGCTCTGAGAGGTCATTTCTGCTTTTATAGAGCGAAATATGGCTCTTGTTCTAAATGTGGATTTTGTAGAAATCTTATTTGATTTGAGTACATGTAGTTTGGGTGGTGAGAGATATCCCACTCCCTTTTTGGCACCCCTCTAAAATCTGGCGCCCTAGACAGTGCCTAGTTCGCCTATGCCTTGAGCCGGCCCTGGGTACAAAACACGTGCACCGGTAATTACAATGGCCGAGTTGCTGATGATGGCCATCGTCATTGCTACACCGACCATGAGGAGGTCGTTGAGGACTATGGCGATTATTTAAGATGTACGAGAAATAATAAATAAAGTGTATACTCTGTATATCGGCCTATGTTGTATAATATATATTTAAACATCCTTTTCTCGGATATAAATGTATGCTGTCATCGATCTGAGAGCAAATAAAGTTCAAATAAGCACTAAGATCAAGCGAGCTAATCAATGCCACAGGTAACCACGTGTATTCCTAAACTGGAATATATTTCAATTAGTATGTCGTATCATGAATTAATTTGAAATGTAGGTACTGTGACCAAACCAGTTAGTGGCGGTATCACTACTCAATACAAACGATGCATATATCGTAAGTGAGAGGAAAAACCGTAATGACCATGAGAAATAGGCCGCAAATCATCAGTAATACTATTTATAATATTATTCCTTTTACATCCTTCTTCTAACGGCAATCCTCTATGAAATTTCCGTGATTCTAAGATTGTAAATCTTGTGTTATTCTGATATACAGCGCTATTAGAATGATTGCTGTTTCTGTCAGATTGTGCAGAAAACACCATTGATGCGCATCCTAAAGACCCTAGTCATGATTCTCTTAAAATTCTTTGAAGCTGACGGATGAAACCATACAAGAAAACTTATTTACAATACAAGAAATAATCTGTTGAATTATTTTCAAACTAATTTAACAGAAACCTGTTGTTGCCTATGGCAGCAACAGGTTCGTGTCGAATTAGTTTGAAAATAATTCAACACGTTACCTGCGGTATGTATGTTTGTCTCTTGAAATATAATTTCCAGAAAACGCGGTTTCGTATGGTTAGAATCCTTTGATGCACAATAACCAAACCTTTTTTATGAATATACCTAGGGGCTATATACACATCCGTTTTTTATGGAAATCCCAGTGTTTTCCCACACTTGTGTGTGTTATTTACCAATATAGGTCTTCTGCTGATAGTGCCATTATATTGCTAATTATTACTTTACTGTCAATAACGCTAATGGATGTTGTAGTAGGTCATCAGTAACTGGCCGCATCCAGATATCGATGACGCGTCACGGGAGGATGCTGAAGAAACACACGCTGACATTGTAAAAAATTTAACAATGAAAGATAAATATTTATTCCTACATCTTACCTAATAAAGGATTATTAAATATCTGTTAAATTCCAAGAAAAATCGGCCTATTATCTCTGCTATAGATGTAGATATTATTTATTTATTTATTTATTAACCTTTTTATAATCATTGTGTGTTTTATGTCACTTTACTCGCCATAATGGACCTTTCTAGTTTATCCATCAATCATGACGTCATAATCAACTACACGACATATCATAATTAATGAAGTCACGAATGACGTAGATAAGTTCGTCACGAACGCTTAATTGATGATGGACTAGGCGTTGTTGTGAGAATTATATGTCTTTATTATTTAAGAAACCTGGTGTTGAATCCATAGGCAGCAAAGGCACGCGGTTAAATTAGTTTCAAAATATTCAACAGCTTACCTGTATATTTTTTTGGAAATTGATAGTCATGCAGTTCATGGATCAATCGGTCCCAACACGGGCGAAGTGTGGGTGGAGCTTAGCTAAAGATGGGCTGGGAAAGCTAAAACAGGATTACTACATCGTTAGCACGAGAGCGCGAAACTGAAACTGAACTTACATGACGGTACATTAGCTGATTTGCCATATCATCTTTCATTAGCACTCTAGCCAATTTAGTGCCTTCATTATACATATTTATATTCTCTTGCCTAAGAAACTAGCAGTAAAACCAAAACTGTTTCATACGAACAAGTAAAACAAAAGGATCATTCCCATAATCACGTGGTGTATTTTTTCATGAGAAATGCCAGCACAATATACCATGCGTGAATCAATGTAATCATATCGTTTCCTAAAACAATGTTCATTTCTTTACATAATAGCTAAGCCGCATACGCGCATAATCACATAGAGATGTTTTTCACATAAAACTCTGCAATAATGGGAAGATTTACTTGCGCGGAAAATAAGCATAATATACTTTACCGTACTTCGCATTAATGGACGTTTTTATGCGAATGCTAGCCTTCCCACCAGTGAATATGAGGAGCAGAGTAAAAGTAACAATTACTGGACATGCTAAGTGATTTTTTACCCCAATGTACCTTTCCAGAGTATCCGTCCATCATCTGACCTCGTATGACGTCATAATCAGCTCAGCGCGTGTATGGTGACGTAACACTCATTACGTCACAAATGGTTCCATATAGACCGTCATCAAATCTCAAACGGCAACAGCACCCTGTCAAATTAGTTTCAAAATATTCAACAGGTTACAAAGCGTGTATTTTTTTAGAAATTGATAGTCAGTGTGTTCAGAGATCGATCGATCCCAACACGAGCGAAGTGTGGGTGGAGCTTAGCTAGAGATGGGCGGGGCATAGCTAAAGCCGGAAAGGTCCATTCATGATGCTAAAGTTCCCTTTGGTCTGGAAGTTCTTTAGTGACATAGAAAAAAGGCACAAGCTGTATCTCAAAATCCCCGATGGCCGCCAGTCGCCATCTTAGAAAACATGTCCCGATCATAGCCAATGAATTGTTTGTCATAGAAACTATTACGATACATTTTTAAAACTTAATTTCATGTCGCTGAAGTAATTTCCCCGCATGGATTCTGTATTTGGAATACATTTAAACATCACAATTCTGGAAATAATACTCTCAAAGTTGACATTTTGATCAAATTCATGAAAACAGAATTTAGAGGCATTTTGATAACATGTATGCGGAAGAAATTTAGAGTTAGTATGTTTACTATATGATGATGATGATGATAACTCCAGAATAACATCAGAAATATCTTTATCATGAGGAATTTAGAGATATTATAAGCATTTCTGAGTTCTGTGACCTTTATAATTACTGCTCTTGTTTTCAGACTCTACAGAAATGAGTACCTCTAAATCTCCCATCATGGGCACTCGTGACTGGAGCGTGTGTTACATATATCAACCAGACGAAAGCAATAACCAAACTATGAATCCTTACTCATATGTGAAATTAAAAAACAATCCTGAAAGACTTTCAGGGAACGACTTACAAAGTGGTTAGATGCAATATCCATTAGCACAAGAAATTCGTGGAGTTGCCTGAGTTTGTATTCGTAGATAACATTGGTGTGCAGAAGATGATGTCTAAACATGCGTTGTGGCACAAATGTTTCAGAAATGCTGTCAACACTCGAAAGGTGCAGAGCGCAAGGCAGAAACATTTCACCCAGTGAAATTGGAATAATTGGTGTTGCCAACGAAAACATTATAACGTCAACACTAAAGCACAACAAATCAGCTGATAGCATATATAAGTAATATAGCATGCCACCCATAAACTATGAATGCCAGGTCTTATTATAATAACGTTCTAGAAAGGCATTCAAACTTTATTACCCAAATGCTGATACTTTCCCCAGTCTATGAATGCGGCCATGAGTTACTATCAACCAATCGGAACACAGCTTAGGTTGTCTGTCTCTGTAGGCCTATATACACTCACTCACGCATAGGAGTACCATTTATAGTTTGACAATATGGTGTAAAGCAATCGTACAGATAAGCTGTTGAATGCTTTGAAACTAACTAGGCAGTAACAGTTTTCAGTCGAATTAGTTTCAAATTATTCAACATGATAATTATTACATAAGAAAGAATGTGTTGAATTGACAAGTAAATGATATCACCCACTATCAGTCGAGGAGACAAAATAGCGGCGACTAGAGATCAACATTAAAGCGATGTTACAAAGCAAATTTTTGTGATACAGATATGGAAATGTACCTAGGAGTAAATGACATAATCTATCAATACAACACTTGAGGTGAAATGAATTACGTATCTAGCTCCGCCATGAGCCTTTCTAGAACGTTATGATAATAAGGCCTGCCATTCATAGTTTATGGGTAACTTATTAGAGCTTCAAGGTGTTTTTTTCAAACACAGTATATCATCATCGTCGTCGTCATCGTCGTCGTTGTCGTCGTCGTCGTCATCGTCGTCGTCATCGTCATCGTCATCGTCTTATCCCTATGAATGAAATTTGGACGTCATAATATAATCTTCAGATGCAGTATCATTAAATGAAGGATCACTCTGACCAATAAATACACTTGTATAACACAGCCTGTATATCACTGATGCTGAATAACACTAACAGTCGAGACGATCCAAATGCAGTCATAGATAGACTTGATGCCTGCCAACACAAACACACCCATACTATCATCAAACATCCCTGATCAAACATCAAACATCCCTGATCAAACATCAAACATCCCTGATCAAACATCAAACATCTCTGATCAAACATCAAACATCCCTGATCAAACATCAAACATCATTGATCACACATCAAACATCCCTGATCAAACATCAAACATCCCTGATCAAACATCAAACATAATTGATCAAACATCAAACCTCCCTGATCAAACATCAAACATCCCTGATCAAACATCAAACATCCCTGATCAAACATCAAGCATCCCTGATCAAACATCAAACATCATTGATCAAACATCAAACACCCCTGATCAAACATCAAACATCCCTGACAGGACAACATAATCTACAATGACGTTTTATACCCCATATGCAATACAGTCACACTGTCGGTGAAGGTGGCGAGTAAAGATGGTCTATGTTTGGCCATGTTCTGTGAATAACATTAGACACGCATGCACAGTAGGGCTAGGTATTTGCTACACTTGGAGGCAATGCGTACAACGTCCACAGAGGATGCCACTAGACAGACCTGCTAAGCATGTTACATGTCAATCTGAAGGCGACAGGACTGAGTAAAATGAGAACCAAGAAGGACCTGCTAGAGCTAAGGACTGCATGAGTATACAGTAGATAAGGAAGAAGAACTTATTAGAGCTGCAAGGGTTGTTTTCAAACACAGTATATCATCATCGTTGTCAGCATCATCATCGTCATTAAGTTCCTCTTAATGAAACCAAATTGTACAATGTGTACCATGAAATTGTATCCTTTGAAGATGCATATACATGCATATGTACACCCAGCTTGCTGTCGTGAACCTCATTTTAGGCAAGTAAAAGTTCAAGGATACAGGACTAATTTTCACCAATATATGTTTTCAACCACAGTCCTAATATACTGTCACTTAAGTATATGACGGCATAGCCAATTATGTCACATGTACGCTGACGTCTCAATTAAAATACATAATGAAAGACTTATCTAGCTCAGACATGAACCTTGAAAAGTCCGTCAAGTGTACGAATTGTATATCTTTGATGGATTTACAATTTAATAGACATGCTGTTGAATAGGCGCTATGTCCAGTCATTCACGATGCCATGATTATGATGTCATTCAACCTACACGTGATTTAATTGATTATGACGTCATATGACGTCATATAATCGATGGATAAACTTGGAACGGTCAATTGGCATGGCTAGAAATGGACCGCTCTGTTAGGATGCGCTTGCTAGATGGTTTTTCAGAGGTATATCAGTGTTTTTTTCGTAGGTCCATATATTCCTCTTTAAAAGTACCTTTATTTTAAGCGGTTATAGGCCTAATGGCCTATATATCCCATATGAGAATGTGAATCTTCAGCTAATATATACATATATATATATATGTATATATATATATATATATATATATATATATATATATATATATATATATATATATATATTACAAGACATTAAATATATAGCCTAAGTTTAAAATATGGCTAGTTGGAACCGAAACTGATGTCGAAACATATGAACTACATTTTAACATATAACCATACCCACGTCGTGCGGTATAAATCAGCTTATAAAATGACACTACGGATATCCATAGAAATAAAATTCTCTGGATTCCCCAAGGAATTCATTCAATAATCTGCTGTTACGATATGACCAAGCGCGATCTCGCATTGTGTATCCGTATATCTGTGAGCTTATTGGGCGACAATGGCATTATTATTCACGTGACTGCTTTTAACCCTTTCACGGATGAATTCCGCATATCTCATTTGTTCTGTGTTAACATTTTAATTTAAGACAATAATACAGGAAATGTTGGATATTGTGAAATTAATATGACTGGAAGCCTAAGGCTTCCAGTCATATTAACTTCAACATATTGAACAGACTGCGTTAGGTATTGTAAAGAATCTGTAGTATTTCAGGAATTTGTCGGTTAATGGGTAATGCTTCTGGTCGTTCCAACGCAATGATGTAGTTTCGTGAATGCTGATCAGTGCATGTTGCATAAATAATGAACATTGCCATTCTGTATTATCAGGATCTGTTGATCCGTGTCACTGATACAAGCCTGCATATAGGGCATACAGTATCTTCCAGATAATCAACGACTCAATGAGTATAGAATTCATGTAGGTACTTCAGTACCTACCTCTCAGCACTAACAATAGAGGCATTAGATCTGTCAATTGTTTATCTCAGTCACAATTAAACTAATGTCGCTCCGTTACAAAGGGCGAAAATTAAGTCAAGAAAATGCAAGAATTGTGTGTCTTAATGAACATTGTGTATATGATTCATGTAGGTACTTTAGTACCTATCTCTCGACACTAACAATAGAGGCATCAGATCTGACATTTAATTAACCTTTCCAGTTTTAGCCCCGCCCATCTCTAGTTTGTCCCCGCCCACACATCGCTCGCATTGGGATCGATCGATCCATGAACTTCCTGACTATTAATTTCCAGAAAACTATACAGGGAATCTAAGGCAACAACAGTGCCCAGTCAAATTAGTTTCAAAATACTCAACAGAATGTTTATTAAATGGTAAAGTCATACAATTCGTACAATGTGTCTGACTATTAAGCGTTAAAGACGGACTAAAACGAGCCATTCATGACGTCATGATTATGGCGTCAGCCTAGACGTCACCTAGTTGGCAATGACGTCATATGATTGAGCGAGGAAATAGGTTCATGAATTATCATTTAAAATGATGCAGCTCTGTCGAAAGTCGAAAATTACGTCAAGAAAATGTACAAATTATATGTCTTTGGGGCTGAATTTAGAACTTAATGAGCATTGTATTAAATATGTTGAAACTAATTAGCATAGTTAAGCTAAAATTAGCTGATATTTCAAGGTTAACATTGTTAAAAGTTTGTGTGAAGATAAGCTAAGACTGTTGTTGATATTCTAGCTATACTAAGTTGAATTTTGTTCAGCTCATGTTAGAGGAATGGAGAGATTACAACACGAGTTTTCACATGAATTCAGCAAAATTCAACTTGTTGCTCCACTTCAAATTGCTCCAGACTGTGGTCCAAATAGCGAGCATTTCATTTAAATGCGACATGAGATGTTCTAGCTGATTCGCATACACATACAAGCGCAAATGCAGTGGAGTATATTTGCATTAAAATGCGACATGAAATGTTCTAGCTGATTCGCATACACATACAAGCGCAAATGCAGTGGAGTATATTTGCATTAAAATGCAAATGTTTGTGAACTATCTATTAAAATGCAAATGCAAGTTGAATTCATGCACAGATGCATTAGAATATTTTTCTTTAATAAAAGGCGTTTGGATTTAATTAATTTCACTGAAAGTCGTTGCTGCTTTAATTAATAACGATTTCCGAGCGAATTAATCTCATAATAGGTGATAGACTATTTATTCAATCACATATAGGGGCCCAGTTTGAGCTATGCCCAACCCATTTCTAGCTACCCACCCGCACCCTCCCCATTTCTAGCTATTCCCCGCTCATTTTAGCTATATCCTGTCCATTTCTACCTCTGCCCCGATTATGCATAGCTAAGCCCCACCCCCACGATTTGCCCGTGGTGGGATCGATCGAACACTGAATTTTCAGAATCCCAATATCAAGGCAACTAACAATACAATTAACATGTTGAATATTTTGAAACTAATTTGACTGGGTACTGTGCCCAATTAACCAACATAATGTTTATAAAATAGTACGGTCATACAATTTGTCAATGTTCATGACGGATCTAGATTCGCCATTCATTGGGCATTCTGATTCCAACATCAGCCTAGTTGTGACGGCATTTATTATGACGTCATAAATGTGACTGACAGATAGGATCTATCCATGTGTCATAGCTGAGCATTTGCGTGTTTAGATATATTACACTGTCTTGTTCCTGACAGTTATTATTTTCACTCTTAGGCAGAATAAATTATGCAACTGGCTGTCAATGTCTGCATTTATTTCCGTTTCCTGGAGAATTTAACGATCAACATTATCTCCGTGCTTTCCATTATTGGCTTTGATCTGTGATTTAAGCACAAGATTATCGGTCATCAACGAGGCTTTGTCAGCTTCTATAAGCATAACACAGGCCAGTTATTCCACGTAGTTACAAAAGTGTACGCGCGGGTTTGCGCCCACAAGAAGACGAAGAGAAGACGAGAGGGAGGGAAGGAGGCAGAGGGAGGAAAGGAAGAGATAGAGAGGAGGTGTGTGTGTGAGCGGAGCGAGAGGCGCGAGAGATGGAGAGGGAGAGAAAGCGAGTGAGCTAGAGGGAATGGAGGGAGGGGTGTTAGAGGGTGAGAGATGACAGTGAGTGAGAGCGGGGAGCGAGCTAGAGGGAATGCAGAGGTGAGGGCGAAAAGAGAGATAGATAGAGAGAGCGAGAGAGAACGAGAGAGAGAGAGAGTGAGTGAGTGAGTGAGTGAGTGAGTGAGTGAGTGAGTGAGTGAGTGAGTGAGTGAGTGAGTGAGTGAGAGAGAGAGAGAGTGAGTGAGTGAGTGAGTGAGTGTGAGTGAGTGAGTGAGTGAGTGAGAGAGGAGGGAGAGAGAAAGAGAGAGAGAGAGAGAGAAAGAGAGAGAGAGAGAGTGGGTGGGTGGGGGAGTGAGTGAGTGAGAGAGTGAGTGAGTGAGTGAGTGAGTGAGTGAGTGAGTGAGTGAGTGAGTGAGTGAGTGAGTGAGTGAGTGGGTGGGTGGGTGGGTGGGTGGGTGGGTGGGTGGGTGGGTGGGTGGGTGGGTGGGTGAGTGAGTGAGTGAGTGAGTGAGTGAGTGAGTGAGTGAGTGAGTAGAGAGAGAGAGAGAGAGAGAGAGAGAGAGAGAGAGAGAGAGGAGAGAGAGAGAGCGAGAGAGCGAGAGAGAGAGAGAGAGAAAGAGAGAGAGAGAGAGAGAGAGTGGGTGGGTGGGGGAGTGAGTGAGTGAGTGAGTGAGTGAGTGAGTGAGTGAGTGAGTGAGTGAGTGAGTGAGTGAGTGAGTGAGTGAGTGAGTAAGAGAGAGAGAAAGAGAGAGAGAGAGCAAGAGAGCGAGAGAGAGAGGGAGGGAGGGAGGGGGAGGGAGGGAGGGGGAGGGAGGGAGAGAGAGAGGGGAAAGAGAGAGGGGGGGGGGGGTTAGAGCTACTGCCAAGTGGTGTGGTGAGTGAATGAGGGCAAGAGAATAGAAGGGGGGGGGGGAGAGAGAGAGAGAGAGAGATTACATATGACGGTTTTTAGATGAGCTGCCTTGTCAGTCAGCTGAGCTATATCAAAATGCCTGTCCCGTATCAAACCTAGGTCAATGTTACCTACTTTTCACAATTCACTGAGCACCATAGAAAATCCTCGACGAAATTCTAGTTTCAAGAATTGTTCGCATACAGTAACCCTATGTGGCGTGTAGATGCATTGCAAGCTATTGCTGTATCACAGATCAAAAGTAGATCAGTGTGCCATAGACTTCATTGTTCACTGAACCTCATAGAAAATTCTAATCTAGACCATCGTTTCGGGACGGTTTCACATATATTCACCAATCTTGGTGCAAGAATTCATCATAGCCAAAAAGTCTTGTATCAGAAATATGTTAGCGTAACCTCTTTCTCATCGTTCACTGAGTGACATCCTATAAGTTTATCAATGTTACTTACTTTTCACAGGTTACCTGATCAGTATAGGTTATTCCTGCTGCAGTTGCAACAGTTATTCCCATTCTATAAGCAGAAATTGGCGTATTGAACCATTGCATGCCCAAGATGTGTCACTTCACAAAATTAGGTCATTGTGATATAAATATATATATATGGTTGGTATGGAGTGAGAGAGACAAAGGTAGGCAAGGAGAAGTACAAATAGTCTTATGAACCAGAGACAAAAGGAGTGTAATACACCACTCCCCTCTCCCCACCCCCAATGACTGTTATTTTTTATAGCGTGAATCTGAGAACATAACATCTGTTTGGAGAGCGATAATTGCGAAATACTTTAAAGTAGATCATTACAGTAATGGTTGCACATTGGTAGAGACAGTTTATGGTCAACGAGAGATCATGTTCATCTCCCAATGATGTCTGCTTTAGAAGCATAACAAATAAAAGCAAGCATAAATTGCCAACACCGAGGCTTTGTCTTTCATCCGATTCTCCTCCAAATGCATTTCAAAGATGAGAACTCCTATCTTAGGTAATACAATTTACCCATTCTTAGATTGACATTGATGTAAATCAGACCAATGCTGTCCGAGTGGTGACCGTCTACAAATATACAAACAACCCGAGAGACACGCAGACCAAAATACAATATTGTCTGTTTTGCGTTTTATGGTCTAGATCCATAATACGAATCCTCAGTTATTTTATAGGACATACTATTGTTAAGCTCACTCGCGCGCACGCTCACTCGCGAGCGCGGCAACTCGCACGGACACTCGCTCACTCGCTTGCGCGTACGCGCACTGGCGCGCTCACTCGCACGCATGTACGCACGCACGCACGCACGCACGCACGCACGCACGCACGCACTCACGCACGCTCACTCGCTTGCACACACGCACACACGTTCACTTGCTCACACGCACGAACGCATACATGCACGCACGCTCAATCAACACAGTTTATTTATACAAAGCAATCATTTTTATACTTATTTATACTTAACCATGTCAACACCGAAATGTCAGTAATATAATTTCAATGCAATCATACATGTAAGGTGCTGGATATTTTAAAATATTAGATTAGGAGATCCATCAGACATTGCGGGCCCTGGCCGCCTCCCCCACCCCACCACCCCGCCCCATTCCCCACCCACACCCTCCCCATTTCCATTCCGTGTTGGGTCACATTGTTGTATTATTCTTTTCGGGAAATTGTAGATTTTTAGTACTTCGGATATTTTTATTCACACCAAAGTAGCGACAGACTCGCACACGGTCAGTCACCATTTCTGTGTGTTAAAATGTGAACTAAATCGCACCAGTACTGACCGAGGTACAGAGAGATCCAGATTTTGATCCTGCCCATAGGCAGCAACATCACCCAGTCAAATTTGTTTCAAAATATTCAACAGAATATTTATTAAATAGTAAATGCATAAGACTTGATGGACTTTTCAATGTCCATGACTGATCTAGGACCTGTTTTCGCGACTGACGGAGTCAGTGAACTACTGACGCAGTCCGTGGTTCGTGCGTTTTGGCGTTCCGGAAGTTGAAGATTTACTGTTTTGATCTCGGTTCGTTGTTTCAAGATGGCGCGCTCAGCTAAGTTTTACAACCTATTTGAATGACGAGATCTCGTCAATATTTTGGTGTATGCGGTCGTCTGCGATTTACATAGACTGAAATTAATGTCTAAATCGAATTACGATCAAATTAATTGCTAAAGCTAGCACAATTTAGAATGCTTGTGGGTTTCAGAACATTGCCACGAAATTGCATTCGGCAAGCCTCGTCAATTTACATAGATGCCGTTTTGGCGTTTCTGGTTCGCGGTCAGTGGTTCCTGGTTCCTGGGTCCGTGATTCCACGAACCAAGTCACTCGCGAAAACAAGCCCCATAATACGCCATACGGTTCCCCTTTTGATTGTGACTTCACCTTACACGTAAAGTAATTGAGTATGACTTCATATGCTTGCGCGATAGATCGGGTCCATCTATTAAGCGTAAGTTACCTCACCCGGATGTGTTATGTAATCACACCGGAACTGACACAACCCCCGTTAACTTTCACACCGTCGTACGTCTTCAGAGAGAAGATTTAGTCTGCGTTCTCTCTAGAGAGGTAATTCAGAATAACGCCATACTTCAGGAGGACGTTATTCTGGAGTAACTCTCGAGTGAGAACATGGCCTAAGATTTAATTTCTGGAGGGCCCATTCCGGAACGCTTCAAACATCCATGCTAATTAAGAACGTTACTTCCGTCATGGCAGGTCAGCCGCCAACCATCTTTACCCCCAAAATCCTTCACGTTTAGATAATATGAATATCATTTCTTATCAGAGTGCTTCTTATTCTTCCCTTTTGTTCGATTATAAAAGTGAATTATTACAATAGCAACGCCACTAATAAACTAGATAAGATCCAGCTTCCCATACATAGCTGCACGTAAACATTTACTCGTAGCACTAAACGTGCTCATTAAATTCCCAAATAGATTTACAATACTGCTTAAGGATTTAATCACATTACACGCCAAAATACCAGCCCATCACTCACCCAGCCCGAGAAGTACTAGCTTTGTGATCAAGAGCCTATCAGTATGTGCATAATAAAGTTCACTGAACTGTCCTCGATTCCCAATACACCGAGACATAAGATAGCCTCGAAGGCTTGAATTAATGGCGTCGCTGCTGCATCCGGCGGAAGTTGATCCCGCAGGGATGAGACTGTAGAGGAATAGATGCATTGTTGTAAGTGACGATATGAACTTGAGATTGTGGGTGTATATTGTTTGTATAATAAGTAGCGGGGCTGTGTATGTGTGTAGGCGCTATTCGGTAACTGTAATTAGCTGATTGGCGAGTTTTTCAGCAGCTACTGCTGCGCTCATCTTTGTTATATAGACAATCTGTCTAATTCAATGGAGGAATCCAGTTTTAGATATGCTACGCCCTTCTTTATCTAGGCTTCACGCACGCCCACACCTCGCCAGTTTTTGGATCAAAATCTCCCTGACTATCAATTTCCAGAAAAGTACAGGTAAGCTGCTGAATCTGGCAGCGACACCACCCAGTCAAATTGGTTTCAAAATATACAACATCATGTTTATTAAATGGTAAAGGCGTACAATTCGTACAACAACGCTTAGTACGCTATCAATTAAGTGTCGTGGCGAGCTTAGCTACGTCATTCATGATGTAGTTGATTATGCCGTCATATGATTGATGGATCAACTGAAGACCTTCATTAATAGAGGGATCTATTTTAGTGATGCTCCACCCATTTGTAGCTAAGCTCCGCCCACGTGTTAGAATCGATTTATATATGTTGAATCCTGAATGCGAATTTCAACGTAGCTGTACAGGCAAGTTATTGTGCACTGAAACTGATGGCCCTTTCCATTTTAGCTATGCCCCGCCCATCACTAGCTAAGCTCCACCCACACCTCGCCGTGTTGGGATTGATCGATCCCCAAATTCTCTAGCTATCAATTTCCTGAAAACTATCCAGGGAAGCTGTTGAATATTTTGTAACTAATTTGACTGGGCGCTGTTGCTGCCTATGGCAGCAACAGCGCCCAGTCAAATTAGTTTCAAAATATTCAACAGAATATTTATTAAATAGTAAAAGCAAACAATGTGTACAACAACGCATAGACCGTTGGCAAATATGCGTTCGTGACGTACTTATCGACATGATCATTGTACACATCACGCAGTTCATTATGACGTCATATGATGGGTGGATACTCTGGAAAGGTGAATTTACCTGGTGGGCATTGCTACCTATGGCTCCCAGTCAACTTACCTTTAAACGATTCAACATAATGTAACACCCAGCCATAAATGCAGTCTCTTTGACAAACTAATCCTACTCATTCTTTGTTATGGCAGTGAGACATGGGGGTTTAATGCAGGTTATGAAGTTGAAAAATGTTGCTTAAGATTTTGCAAACAGTTATTAAATGTGAGGCAAGGGATTTCGAATTGTATAATTTACGGGGAGTTGGGTAGAATACCACTCTATCTGACCAGAGAAACGCGAATATTGAAGCATTGCTTAAAAATATTGGAATCTGAACCAAGAAAATTAATAAGAACTATTTATAATGTTCTTTATGATGATTGTATAAATAATTCACGTATTAACTGGGTGAGTAAGCTTAGAGATATGTTGTCCAGGTGCGGTGTTAATGACGTTTGGGTATCGCAAGGCAGCAATGTAGACAAAAATATGTTTATTGTACAATATAAACAAAGAGCGTATGATACTTAAATGCAAGAATGGATAGGATTATTAGACAGGGGTAGTAAAACTAGGTTATATAAATACTTTGTATGTATGATTTGATTTGATGTATAAAACATACTTAGATAATGTTAAAATAACGAAACATAGACAACCATTATGTAAGATCAGGACAGGGAGTCATAAACTGCATGTAGAGACGGGAAGATGACATAAACCAACACCCACACCACCATCCGAAAGAATTTGTCTATTATGTAAAAATGATATAGAAGACGAGTATCAATTTGTCCTGATATGCCCCATGTATAGTAACTTAGGTAAAACCTTCATCAGACCCTATTACAATAAAAAAAAAACCCCAAGTGTCTATAAATTTACGAAATTATTACAATGTCCAAATACAGTTGTCCAGAAAAAAATGAACAGCCTGTGTTTATGAGGCTTTTAAATTGTGAAAGGATTTGATGACATGAGCGCGTTCCATAAGAAGTGTGTTCGGCGAACGTTCGCCTATTTATGTTCGCTGTTCGTGGTGAACTATATTCGCCTTCCTGAACGAGTTGCCACGCATAACTTCGACGAGCATTCTTTTACGACGTCACGTGATAGTTATGAGCGTTAACTTTTTGTCAGATGCGATGCATTATGATGTCATATTTATTACGTGATAATGAATAGGGTCTTAGAAACAATCCACAACCATACACATATCGGGGGAAGACTAACATAATACTAAGATCGCTAAGAACGTATTGGTACGCATTATTTATGGTTAAATTGACAATCAACGTGTCTCAATTGACGATGCTGTATATTTTGCCGCCATCTTGTTTTTCACGGCAAATCATGGCGAGCCACCTATTCATAGTTTCGCACATCCGGGCATTTTGTGATCGGCCGCCATTAAAGTTGGGGCAACTTTACTACATGCTAAAGAGCACTGCTGATAATAATGCATTGTTTACATTTTCCATGAAGCTCAAACCATAAAATCCTGTACCTGAAAATCTGTAAAAAAACTCCGCCCGGTATCAGAAAACATAAAATCACAAATGAATTTTGCAAGATAGTAAAGAAAATGTAATTAAGGTTTTGCGGCCCATTGCTCGTAATGTTAAATTAGCCCCTCCAAAAATGGGTCGGCCCCATTATGGGAAAATTGATTGTGATGACGTCATCGCGATTCTCTGAATAAAGTTGTTCGCTTAGCCACAAAACGCACGCCGCGAACGTTCGGCGAGCAGCTCGTTTAGGAGGGCGAACGTACCACATGACCTAACAATTGTTCGGCGAACGGAAAATATTCGTTCTCCTGAACGGACCCCTGATCTTCATCCTCGGCCCCTCTTTCTGTTTTGTGGAAACGAGGATATTATTGATGAATGGGTAACCAATAGAAACGTGGGACGAAATTTCTCTATGAAATGTTGTATTCTTGTAAATAAATTCTAATTTAATCTTGTGTACTATAATGTATTCGTCATGCATTTATAACATGTTCGACACTCAAGGGCCAATAACCTATTGCGAATAGATAAATTATCTATCTATCCATATTAAATCTATTAAATTGTAAATTCGTCAAAGACATACAATGGACATTTCCAGTTTTAGATATGCCCCGCCCATCCCTAGTTAATCGCCGCGCACACCTAGCTAGTGGTCGGATCGATTGCTCCCTGAAATGCTTTACTATCAATTTCCAAAACTCTATACAGGGATACATGTTGAATATTTTGAACCTAATTTGCATTGGTGCTGTTTCTGTCTAAGGCACCAACAGCGCCCAGTCAAATTAGTTTCAAAATAGTCAACAGAATGTTTATAAATGGTAAAGACAATTCGTACAACGTGTCCGACTATTAAGCGTTAAAGACGGACTCTATCGAGTCATTCATGGCGTCATGATTATAACGTCATCCTGCACGTAGTTGATTATGACGTCATGTGATTGCGTGAGGAAATGGATTCATGAATTCGTACACATGACTGACTTTTCCAGCTTCATGATGGCGTTATAATCATGATGGTGACTACATGTGGCGTAATTAATTATGGCGGCATATACTTGAGTGTCAGATCGGATCCTTCCATTGGCTGGTATAATCATCATATTGTTATAGTTTGTGATTAGTTTTATATAGCGTTTGCATAGAATATCCTATTTCAGGGTCACGTTTGTCGTTGTTTAAGTCTCTGAGCGCATTGCGCTGTGGCTCGGCATGTGTGTGTTGATGACATCAATAACACGAATCTACTTCACACGTATTTGTGCATAATGGATGAAGCCAGTTTTAGCTATGCCTCGCCCATCTATAGCTAAGCTCCAGCCACGCTTCAGCCGCGTTAGAATCGATCGATCCATGAACTCATTGACGAATCAATATCTAGAAAACTATACAGGTCAGCGGTTGAATATTTTTAAGCTAATTTTATTGGGTGCTGTTGCTGCCTATGTTTGCAACGGCGCCCAGTCAAATTAGTTTCAAAATATTCAACATAATGTTTATTAAATAGTAAATACATACAATTCGTACACCAACGCTTAGTCCATCATCAATCATGCGTTCGTGGCGAACTTATCTATGTCATTCATGACAGCATTGATTATTATGTCAGTCTACACGTTGCGTAGCTGATCATGACGTGACGTCATATGATTGAAGGACAAACTGGAATCCTCCATTGCACTGCACAAGATGTGTCAATGTTCTGGGAACAATGTTAAATACTGCAGATATTTCCTGGAAAAGGAATTCAGGTTCACACTAAATAAGTGGAGCAAAGTGGTCGTCTTCACATGCCGTCCCTCTAGGAGCTATTGTGCTTTACTTGGTTCATATGTGTGCGTGCGTGCGTGCGTGCGTGCGTGCGTGCGTGCGTGCGTGCGTGCGTGCGTGCGTGCGTGCGTGCGTGCGTGCGTGCGTGCGTGCGTGCGTGCGTGCGTGCGTGCGTTAGTTACTCTCCATTGCAAGAGACGACCATATACATATGCCCTGTTTGGAGTAGTTCGAATCTACGATTATTTTCAAACAAAAGCCGTCACATGTTTGAGTTCCCGTGCTATGATCTGTACTTTGACAATCTGGACTTGGTCCAGCTCTTGTTTGCCATTCACTGCTAAGATCAGCACACTATGACACCGCTTTGATCACAAAGCCTGGAACAGAGAGATGTAACAAATCACACGTCACAGTTATTTGATATTCAAACTATTTATCGTGTGCTCTCATCTAATCTGTGGCCTATCACCTTTCTCCGAGTGTACCGTTGCACATGTTCCTGGCGTCTATGCTATCAGACATACAGTGCCATACAGTAAAGCTGTATTCAGAAATGTTTTGACGTTCTTACCATGACGAATGCCCTTTGCGTTAGAATGTCCAATTGTGTGTTGAGCTATTCAAGTTTAGCCGTGAATTGCGATGCATCAACCAGTGGTCGAAGTGGTGAATCTATGAAACATATAGTCAAACTGCGTCACGTTCTATTTCTGATGGCACACAAATGTGGTATTCACATGAAAGGTGTTTTGCCATCAAGCGCGTTCTCGATGAAATAGGAATGAATGAATCCAGTTTTAGCTACCCCCCCCCACCCCCACCCCCACCCCCATCTCTAACTAACCTCCATCCACCTTTTATTCGTGTTGTAGTCGATCCTTATTCTCTATTTCCAGAAAACTATATAGGTAAGCTGTTGAAGATTTTGAAACTAATTTGACTGGGTGTTGTTGCTGGCTATGGTTAAAATATTCAACATACTGGGTATTAAATAATAAAAACATACAATTCATACAAATTGACGGACTATTAAGCGTTTGTGACGGACCTATATACGCCATTTATGACGTAATTGATTGTGACGTCAACCTGCCTGTAACGTAATTAATTATGACGTCATATAGTTGACTGACAGATTGAATTCTCTAATATCTCAAAGCAAAATATAATCGATCTTCCTCAAAAGATTAGAACATATAAATGCCATGTGTTGATATCATTTTACTAAGTAGCAGCATACACCATCTGAAATACAATACCAAATATAAATGTGCTAATATACCGATTAACTTACTCCGATTGGAGCGATAGACAGCAGGCCCTAAACCGACGCCAGCCCCCACCCCCACCCCCTCCGCCCCACAACCACGCCCTTAGGTTTTTCCACAATATGACGAAATCTTTTTCCATTTGATTTACATGGCACGTGTCTGTTAGATTTAACATCACAATACTCTATTGAAAACTGATTCTTACAGACTTCTTGAATGATTTCCCTCGGTCATTAGTCGCGACTCTTGATACTAACACTATGATGAGCCCGGGTGTGTAGGGATGGCATGTTCTGTTTAAATAAACTATCACATTATCCATGGTGCATCGCAACTCGTTACATGACGGTCAGATTCCCATTCAAACATTCTTTGACCATGCATTAATACCACCAGCAATGTCTACAGGTCGTTGTTTAATTAATTGCATAGTGCTTTTTCTCCTATTATTTTTTTTCTATCCTGATATGCCCAAACCCTGTAGTATTCAGCACTGACTCTATACCTTTTAACCCATGTGTATGATGCTCCATCTATCATACTTATATTTGTGGATCTTATATTATGGTTTATTACGATTTACCATTACATGTGATGACCAAAGGTTTAACATTCTACATTGGAATCTTATCTGCATGGGGTATCTGCCCAGTTAGCCATGCATATATCATGTGTAATGGTGTAGTTGGGTTTTTTTAACTTTCAGTATATATTTTAAAACTTGTAAATGGATACCTTCTAATATGTTGCCCCCCCCCCCCCCCACATATCTCACTGGCATATTCTGCTACTGGTGATATTGTTGCATCCAACAATTGGAGTTTACAGTCTATTGTCAGATCCAAATTGGTGATGCGCCGAAGTAACCAGTACATAGCTTTTCTACATTGGTCTCTAAGGTGTTTAATTGTATCTGTAAATTTGGCGTTTCTGGTGAAGTATATAGCTAAGTATTTATGTGTATTTACAATTTCTATTTGGGTATTTTGCATGTTAAATCTAAGCGAGCTTGTAAGACTCATGTGGCCGCCAAATACTACAATTTTAGTTTTTTCTGCATTTATTGTTAGGCTCCATTGATTACAGTATTGGCAGTACTCGTCGAGCATATTTTGTCAGTCTTGCTTCTTTTTTGCAATAATGGTTGTGTCATCAGCATAGAGTAGAACCAGCAGTTTTAAGTATATCATGACGTTATTTTTTATTTCTATTTCTGTACAATTTTTGGTGTCTAAATAATCGGTGAGAACATTTATATAAAGACTGTAGGAATTGGTGACAGTTTTTCTCCTTGTCGCACACCCCAGTTACACACTAATGTGTCAAATATCATATCATTTAACGGAATTTTAGATTTAATGTTCCATACAGATGTTTTTATTACATTTAGTATTTTACTGTTTATTTTATTTTCTAACAATTCCTCCCCTCAAGAACTAGAGGATTGTTGGGAATGGGGGAAAGCAGTACTAAAATATGACTTCCAAAGTCTTCATGCAGGTGAGCAGACCTCAAGTTTCCTTTCACCCACATATCATTAGACGGATCAATTTCTAGATATGCCACGCCCATTTTATCTCGGCCCCGCCCATGTTTTTCACTTGCATGGATCGATTTATATACTTTGAATCTTGAATTCCCAGAATCCCAAATTTCAAGGTTACTATACAGGTAAGCTGTTGAATATTTCGAAACTAACCTCACTGGTTGGTGTTGCTGTCAGCAACAGCGCCCAGTCAAATTAGTTTCAAAATAATCAACACAATCTTTATAAAATAGTAGAGCCATACAACTCGTGTACTTGACACCAAGTTGAAGGATTATTCAGGTATCACGACAAAGCTAGATACGTCATTCATTACGCATTTTATAGTGACGTTGACAAATCGGATCGCTCCATTATCAGAGCCACTTATCTACCCTGAATAATGCTATGATGTCATAGTACAAGTAATCACCTGTGACAAAGACCACCTGTAACAAACACCTATCATGTTGTGGGAGAAGGGGATTTTAGGATTGGCTTGCGCGATTATGTGAGTAAATCGAAAATCGTGATTATTTTTTAAATCGTGAATTTCTATGATTAAAAATTAAATAATCGAATAATCGTGAATAATTTCTACTGCATAACATATTTCAAAACCTACCTTTTTATTACTGTTTAATCTGATCGGTTAAGAAAATCAACATTTTGTTTGACTGGTTCCAGGCATTCTAGTGATGCATTTTCAAAAGTAATCTTCTCTTGGCCTGAAAATGGACATTACAAATCACCACTCTAGCTTTCGTCATTTATATGCCTTTGTTGTTACGTCTATGTAATTGGTACCCAGGCATGCTAGCCTGATTAATCGAGTCATCACGATTAGTCTTAAATAATCGATCGTGATCACCAAAGCAATAATCGCACACGCCTATTCTCTGACACCTGACTTGTAGCGAGAGACCAGCAGTCTTTAGTGACCACTAGTGTATGTAACATGAGGTGGTAGTAGTTGTAGCCAGCATCATCATGCAGATGTCTGATCTGAGCAATATTGACAAGCCTCTTTCTCAAACGTCATCCACACCCACCCCGAAACGCCTACAGTCCACATCGTTATCGGCAACCAAGCAGTGATTCTCCCACCCTGCCATAAACGGATGTCAGTCCACTCTAGCATTGAATGCGCATGACCAAACTTCAATGGCGTATTGGTATGCGTTTTATACACCACCGATTAAACGGAAGCACCATTTCCTGTGACGGCCAGGCACACTCGTCGTTCCAGTGCGGTAAATACTTAACTACCTTAGGTCTTCTAGTCAATTATATGAACTTGAATCATAACTAGATCGTCTCTAAAGGTTATCTCGTCCTTCAAAAGACAATGCGAGGATTCGCGTTTAATTAGCGTACAGACTGAACGCGCGTGACCATCTCAATGGCGCGGATTGAGAGTAAATGTTTACCTTTAAATCTGTCTGATGTTATAGTCTGTTTGAACTAGATGATGTTATCAAACAATCCCCGCACCCTGGCAACCATTAGGAACACCCTGCATCAAGACCAATTATTGTTTAAAATATTCACCCAAACCGCACACCGCACATAATGGGTTTCCCTAGTTGTGCAACATTCGTCTAACGGCATCGAAAGTTATTGCGTGGGAATTACTTTTCAAGATGGCCACCTGGTAGACATATTGGACTTTGCATTCATACGAAATTTGAGAGACGTGTCCCATTACCACACCCACCCAATGGAATTTAATAATTCGATCTGAGTTACGTAACATTTTCATTTGAAAAACAACTCAGCCTTGCGAGTATATTTTAATATTTCATGTATATCGGGCCTACTGGCGAAAGATACAGAGATGTGTCATAAGAAACCGAACTGAAAATGCTATTATTGTCTTTGAT
Source organism: Chaetoderma sp. LZ-2023a (assembly GCA_034401795.1). Taxonomy (NCBI): domain Eukaryota; kingdom Metazoa; phylum Mollusca; class Caudofoveata; order Chaetodermatida; family Chaetodermatidae; genus Chaetoderma; species Chaetoderma sp. LZ-2023a. Next base: position 12,501,963 of record CM067362.1, read on the forward strand.
TAACACTGTGCTCTTATTCTCTGAAGAATATGTCACACTGACGGACTTTGGGAGTAGAGGAATCCAGTCCCTCGATCACTCATATGACGTCATAAACAACTACGTCACATGTAGGCTGACGTCACAATCAATTATGTCACGAATGACGTAATTACGTTCGTCACAAACGCTTGTTACTGCGTGAAGTTGTACGGAGTGTATATCTTTATTATTTAATAAATAGTGTGCTCAATGTTTTGAAACTAATATGGCTGGTCGCTGTTGCTGCCATATGCAGCAACAACACCCAATCAAATTTATTTCAGAATAGTCAACAACTTACCTTTATACCATTCTGGAAATTGAGATTCACGGAGTACATGGATCGATCGATCCCAGTACGGGAATAGCGTGGGTGGAGCTGAGCTAGAGATGGGCTGGGCATAGCTAAATTATTCATTCATTCGCGTGAGTGTACGCCCACCGCCAAGTTGTGTAGACATTCAGAGATGATTAACAGAATTCATTTCATAAGCGGAAGTTCTTGTTTTAAAGAACAATTGTTCAGTATTATCGTTATCATCTTAGCCCGATTCTCATCACCGTCGTTCATATTGCTAATATCAATATTCGTACCAAGTTTGGGATGAGTATTTTCACTAGTATAACAGTGTGTTTTCTCCATCAAAAATCTAACAACGTAGGCCTTCTACTTCTTCTTTTCGATCGCTGGTATCACACTTGGAGAGCCGTTCTCAAGATGAAATCTGTGGTTTTCTGCAGTTCTTCCACAGGCCCAAGAAAAGAGGTTGACAAAGGCCAGATCTCTTCTCTCAGCAGCTGATACGTACTGCAACATTGAAGTATGTGCTCTGTGGTCTGTTCTGCTTCTCCACAAGGACAAGCGGGCGATGTCGTAAGGTGGAACCGCCTGTACATGTATTGGTTTAGTCTGTTGTGTCCAGTTCTGAGACGTAAAATGGTCACTTGCTCTGGCCTCGAGAGATGATGGTAGGCATCTTCTGATTGAGGTGTTCTACGTAGGCCTAATAACTGAAGTAATTACAGGAGTACCCAACTAATATATATAGATATTACCAAAAGGAAGATTTGCTAAATGTGGCTTATTTTAAACCATCAACAAACTAAGAAACGAACCTTAAATGTTATTTGTCCATAAGTGGAAATAATTTAAAGGATTTACAAAACTATGGTTCTTTTAGGTGTGGCCACTTCATAGTGCATGTTCTATTGGATATTGCCTAAATGACAATATCTGGCAACGTTGGTTTTGATCCTTTATGTAAATGTTCCCCATATGTCACATTGTGACCTGGGAGTAATAAAACAAACTTGAAACTTGAAACAAATGGCAAAACCTGCCGAAATAGAGTATTCCATTTCCATCTCTGCCCCACCCATTTCTAGCTAAGCTCCGCCCATCCTTTGCCTGCGTTGAGATCGATCGAATCCTGACTTCCCAGAATACCAATATCACGGTAAATATACATGTACGTGTTGAATATTTTAAAACTAATTTGACAGGGTGGTATTGTTATTCATGGCAGCAACAGTTCCGGGTAAAATGGGTTTCAAAATATTTTAACAGACGGATTATTCAATGTTATATGGCGGAGCTAGTTACAGCATTCAATACATATTTTGGATGTGACATCAGCCTAAATATGACGTAAATAATTACCCATTGTTGATAGACAGACAAATCACCTGTGTATAAACTCACCCTGTTGACCTAAAAATTATTATTCGATCAAAATCCTTTTACAGAATTAGTCTCACCAGGAAGTGGCACGAAAATGTATAAATTGTGCTCTTCACACGTGAGTACATGCATGCATGCGGGAGCGCGTGTACACCGGAATGTCTGTTGGACGAGATAACTCAACTTCTATTGCAAGAACCGTTAAACGCAAAGGTAGGTTACAATTGCGGTCCCGAATCTCTCTCTCCCCACCCCCTCCCACACTCCCGCCCTCTCTATCTCCCCAATTTCTGTCTCGTTCCTCTCATCTTCTCTCTCTCTCTCTCTCTCTCTCTTCTCTCTCTCTTCTCTCTCTCTCTCTCTATGTCTCTCTCTCTCGCTCTTTCGCTCTCCCTCTCCCTCTCTCTCTCCATCTCTCTCTCTCATCTCACTCTCTCCCTCCCTCCCTCCCTCCCTCCCTCCCTCCCTCTCTCTCTCTCTCTCTCTCTCCTCTCTCGCGCTCGCTCGCTCGCTCTCACTCTATCTCTCTCTGTCTCTCTTCTCTCTCTCTCTCTCTCTCTCTCTCTCTCTCTCTCTACCCGACGCCCGCCCTCTCCATCTCCCCAATTTCTGCCCCGTCCCTCTCTCACCTTCCTTCTCTCTCCCTCTCTCTCTCTCTCATCTCTCTCCCTCCCTCACTGATACTCACTGATACACATTGATTAAAATAGGAATCGTGACTGCGTCTATACTATTGTCGTTCAATCTTGATGAAAGATCTTTGTGAACATTTTCTGGATGGACTAAAACTTGACGAATCTGTCAATACGGTATCGTACATCCTACGAGAAACAGAAAATGCATACGCACAAGAGCTCAATTCAATTCAAAAACGAATATCAAATCAATCAATGCTGTTGTGTGATTTGTACGATAATGAACAAAGCGGTGGAGAACAATCGTTGTGATAGGTATATGTATGTGGCATGCCTTTCAAACAGGAGATGCATTAGGTGATATGGACATATACCCCGTTGAGAATAATGCATGACACAGGGCCTACTATTCTCATCTTATTCCCCGAGATAAAAAAACAAATTACACAAAAGAACTAAAAGAAACAAGACGCTGACATATTCTCTTGCACATGGAGATTATTCTTATTGTAACTGACCTATATGACATCAGTACAATACATTGACACCATAGAAATATGCCCGGATGAGTAAGTAGTTCACCAGTGAATGCAAGGTTTATATATACAGGTATATGTTTGTGTCTTGGGGATTATCTCTTGTCTCGGTCTCGTGTAAATCTACATTTAAGCCAGAATGTTAATTTTGATTGCAAACATTTATTACTCCATATTCTTTCTTGAAGAAGACGGCAATTTTCTATTTTGTCTTCCGTGTCTAACACAGATGCTTGTTCTATCGACATGATTTCAAAATCATGATCAATTAAATGGCGCTGGTGGGTTTTTTCAGTTTTATCTAATATATGCGTATCAGCGCGCATACCGAATGAACAATTAGTTTGTTCTAAAGATTGTGTTGTCACAAATTGCATAATAATAAGTATATTATATTTTCAGGTTCGCAATCAACGTGCGATTTGAAAATTTTCTTTGGTTTGAAAAGTAATGAGATTCTTCTTGACTCGGAGAACGTTCTCTGGATTATACTAAATCGTTCCACATTTCCGAGCCTGCCCCCGTGTATGAACTGCTTGACTATTCATTGTGGTGGGTTGTTCTATTGGGTTGCAAGAACACTGAAGAAGTTACTGGTTTGATTGGCGTCTGTCGAGGCCCTGATTCCAAGTTCCATTCACGTCATATCTAGGCGGGTTTACAGCTCAGTCTATTGTTGGTAACTTCCACAGTTTTTACACACTTATCCATTAGCATACTGAAGCCAAGAAGTCATGGAGGGCGGAGTCGGTGGAGGAATGGGTGGGGGGGGGGGGGAAGCGGGTGGGCGGATTTAATTTCGGCAATTTAATGACGTAAAATAGAACTAATAATGATAATGTTTTAATAATAATAATAATAATAATAATAATAATAATAATAATAATAATAATAATCTGATGTATTGTATAGCCGTCTACGCATATAATTGTAACTAATAGATCCTCATATATCTCAGAGTTGCGATCTGAGTGTACATAAACACCTTGAACCATGAGCCCATTTAAACGCCTGGGTGGAGAGAGGCAATAGGTAATATTTTTACCTGTATTCTCCCAACCTGTAATCTCTATATGCCAGCTTATATAAAATGCTTACCTGTATTCTCCTAAGCTCACTAGCCTTTTGTTTTCAAAGGCAAAAATAAGAATGAGTATGGCAGAATTTAGACTATACATGTATGTAGTTCCCATAGAAACGAATGATTTGCGTGTTTAATAGTCATTACAAGTATGTGGACATATATTTGCCATGAATCCATTGATTTTAAATTAGCTTTATGATCAAAATACTTGATGTATTGAATTTGATATCTTTAAGCCTAAGAAGTCAACTGAGCTATAATTAATATCGGCTTTGAGTTTTATATTTAGCCCACTGCTTAGAGTATTCAGGAATTATGTCTCTAGTGTGGTGCTAGATTAAACAGATATCAGCCAAATAACTGTTGACGTTATGGTGGACGGGTGGGTGGGATGGGGGTGGAGTGTTATTACGTGTTGAAAGAGCCGCGTCCTCCCAGTCTATATGTAATCACTAGCAAGACTATGGCTAAAGCGTTTAGCCAAGGTACAGCCAATATAGGCAATAATCTGTGGGGAGCTATCGTCATTCAACTCAAAACCATCACCTTTTTTATTATGCTCCTCAGGCGATGTTCATACCGTTCCTGATATAGATGTTTGTTCACATTGAATCGACATTTAGAGCTAGCAGAAAAGCATCCGGTGAGACTTTAGTTTGAGAGGAAATCCCCATATGATAACCTTGTGACAATGTTTGTAAATGATAATCGATAAACTCACTGATTTTTTATGACTTTGAGTCGCAGTCGGAAATTATTTGTCCACCACTAATTTTGTCAATAATACCAATGATTCTATGTTTCGCACTCACACCACCAGTAATGTCCATTGTTGTGTCGTCATTACCATCATTATAGATACCAGTAGAGTAAGCGTGCATAACACGGTATTATCGGTTTCATTTTCGGTATCATTATCCGTATTATTATCGGTATTATTATCGGTATTATTATCGGTATTATTGTCATCATTATTATTCTCATTACCGTGATAGTTGTTGTTTCGTTACACTCGTTATTATATGGACATCATTGTTATCATCATGTCTACCATACTGCCTATTAATGGAGCAATCCAGTTTAGCTATGCCCACCGATCTCTAGCTAACCTCCACCCACTCTTCGACCGTATTGGAATCGATCGATCCATGAACTTCCTGACTATCAATTTCAGAACACTATACAGGTAAACCGTTGAATATTTTGAAACAAATTTGACGGTGTGATGTTGCTTCCATACAGTCAGTCAAATAACTTTCAAAATATTCAACAGCATGTTTATTAAATAGTAAACACATGCAATTCGTACAACAACGCGTAGTCCGTCATCAATTAAACGTTAGTGACGAACGCAACGGCATTCATGACGTCACTGATTATGACGTCATCCTACACATCACGTAGTTGATTATGACGGTATATGATTGATGCATAAACTGGAAAGCTGAGCTACTAATTGTTTACTGAGTCACATACCGTGAAATTATATATGACCAACAAGCGACCTGACGAGATTGATTATGGGTAGAGTTAGAAATCCATGCACCTCAGACAATGTATCTGCTTCTATTCATATGAGAAATATACGCACAACACTAAGCATGCAAAACTGTAACGCTTAGACATACGGTGATATAAAGATACTTGAATTCGTATGGATGTAATTCTACTCTTGTCACGACCTTTTTTCAATCAATCCCACAGAAGAAATATGTGTGGAAACAGATATCTTGCGCACTTGACACCATTTTGTAACCTGTCATTATTATCAAATGTCCGAAAAGGCTTTAAAGGGATGTTAATTTGATCTGAAATTTTGGATTTCACCGTCTGATTATGGTTTATAGATTCCATATCATTCATATCCTGTCACATTCCCTTATCTGAATCACAATCATCTGCTTTGTAATATCGCGTAAATGTTGAACAGTGACCGCCACCATTTTGTCTCCTCAAGCGATAGTGTGTGATGTCATGTAAGTGCCAAAGCATTACATTCTTTATTATGTAATACTCGTCCAGTTGAATATTTTGAAACTAATTTGACGGGAAATTGTTGCTGTATGGCAGCACCAAACTACAGTTAAATTAGTTTCAAAATATTCAACAGCTTACCTCTCTAATTGCTATGACTGAGTGAATATACCGAGGCAGACAAGCTAGGTTTTTTCTCAATGGTTGAGAAGTAAATCATGACTGCCACCATAGGTTGTAGAAATGTATAAACAGTTGGCTAGTAAAGACTGAATATCTTTCGTTGTCGGCATAATAAAACGCTAAATTATCAGGGATAGATTATGGGCGGCAAATTCTATCACCTAAATCGTTAGTATCACATAAGGTGATATTTCCTTTAATAGAACGAGGTGTCTTTATGACGCATACATCTATTTATCATATAAACAAGCCTTCTAACCCGTTCCATATTTTTCGATATGAGCACACAGTGCCATATTCAACGGAGTATTTCCATTGGCTGTTGCGTGCGCAACCCATTTAAATCGACCAATTAAAACATCAATTGATGTGAGCGTGACACGTAGGGATTACTACGCGGTACTGTTTTACTACGATTTGTTTACTACGATTTGTCATTCATGAAACGTCATCGCAAAATGTCATCGTTTGACAGTTTATCATTCGGCAGCGAAGTAACGATTGATGGCCGTGGCTCTGCGATAGTCTTAGAAGAGAAGTGTAGTTTACAGACATCGCCAGATTTTGTGCTTGTCACTATATTTTGCTGCGCATTCAGTATCTGTTATCAAGTAGTGGTGCGTCACAGCGGCGGTATCGATTTCACGAAAATCAACAATTTAGAAATCAGATAAAAGTCACATCAGCAACTATTGGCAAATATTTCAAAATTACAGTTTATATGATAAATAAAATCTCAAACTCGGTCACTTTTCATATCACTATTATGAACCTCGTTGAAAATTATAAATTTTGAACTCACTAAAGCTCGTGCAAATTGATAATTTTCAACTCGGTCCATAATAGTGATGTGAAAAGTGACCTCGTTCCAGATTCTCTATATATGATTATATTAATTAAACAAAAATTTGCCCTGTAGGTGGGGCTTAGAATACACCTTCCGTATCCTCTGCGTGTCGTCAGAGGCGACTAAAGGAAGTAAGGGTGAGGTAACCCTGACAGAAACCTCGAGTGCTGAAGACGGAGGTTCCAGGCCGCACTGCGCACTCTAATAAACCATGGATCCACGCACTTAATGCTTATGATCATGTCGATAGTCACTTACAGGACTGGCGGTATGATCAGCGAACGAAAAGAAGAAGAAGAAGATTAAACAAAAATTGTTTTGTGATTGTCTCTTTGAGCGTCCATCTGTGTACATTTAAAGGAAGCCTGTTATTACAATCAGTACTGTTACTTACTAGTCTCAAACTACTGGTATTAATGGTGTTGTCCACCCGTCGCTTGATTTATGCATATTCACACCAAAATGCTTCAAAATTAAATTGTTTAAATCGTATACTTTTAGAGGCTTACAGTATGTGCTTAAATGCCAGTAAACACTATAAATCTTAACATATGATGATTTCATTGCTCATAAATTAATATAATCCCCACGAGTCCCTAATTCAACTTGACAGCTAAAATAATTATAATAATTTATATGGAATAAAACCCATCATATGTTAAGATTTATTTCATTTCATTACATTGGGTTACACAGATTAAGCCTCTAAAAGTATACAATTTAAACAATTTAATTTTGAAGTGTTTTGGTGTGAATTATATGCACCTTTAGCATTATGGATTAATTCAAAATATAAAGAGCATCATATACTGTAGTATGTTTCCGTCTAACTCTATAATGACTAAATTTTTTCGAAAAATTAAATTTTTTACTTGTTGAATGTCCATCTACGGGCCAAAATAAGACAATATTTGAAAATTTATCACAGTAATGACTGGCTCGGTTACCGAGCCAGTCATTTCAGTGGTAAAATTTAAAAAAAAATAGCTTTCTCGTGACCTGTAAATGGACATTACCAAAAACCATTACAGAGGCCGTTTTTGGCCGGTTCGTCACGGAAGTGTTAAACAAAGATAAAGTGATTATAAAGTCGCATCTCTTCATTTTAGTGTCTTCTGTATTATTACCCACGTATTTAATCTGTTTATCATGTCGAGGTAGACGCTAATAAATACACTATACTACCCACGTATGCCGTATCTACATCGGTCAAACAGATCACATACAATGCATAGGCATAATTACAAAGAAAGTCATATGCTTGCAAATCTTGTAATTTGACGGCAGAAACAAATTCCAGTCGGATTCGTTTCAGAATATTTCGTGATTTCTACACCTTGGCTGTATAGTTTCGGTGGAGATGGGGCGGGGGGGGGGGGGTAGGGTGGGGGCGTGTGTGCGCGTGCGCGTGTGCGCGTGCGTGTGGGTGTGCTAGAATCACAGAAATAACAATGATGTTCAACGACAGAAGATACACATATCAACTTTACTGAAAGCAATCAGTGAATATAGTTGATAGAGAACATGTTTTATTCAACTAAAGCTTATCTTTCTGACCATAAACAATTTTATAATGGCTATTATTATCTTAGAATCATACAAAGAAGTTCATCACATGCGCAGGAGTATCCTTTACATACCACTCATTGAACCTTTCATAGCGAAGCCGGCCAAAACCGGCCTCTTTAGTGGTCTTGTGGAATGTCATTTGCGGGCAAAGAGAAGACTATCTTCAGTGCTCTTAGATAAGAAGAGCCATAGTATGGCCTAACAAAGAATATTATGTAAAATTGGAAGAAACTGAGCTTGAATCAATATCAAATTAAAAGATGATATGTCATAAAGAGAATGACAACCAAGGTGTGATATCATCAGAAATATACCGTACGAAAGCACGTTATAAAAACACCTTAAAACGCGTATGTGATAAACATGATATAATATGGCAAGGTTTTTTTGCATCTTTTATACGACGACAACGACGACGACGTTGCCTATCATTATGGCTTCCTTTTTCTAATAGTTGGGTTGTGACAGGTCATATAACGCTGGACCGGTAGACCGGAGCTCAATGGACGAATCCAGTTTTAGCTATGCCCAGCCCATCTTTAGCTAAGCTCCACCCACGGTTTGTCCGTGTTGGGATCAATCGATCCCTGCACTCTTTCAATCTAAATTTCCAGAAAACTATACAGGCAAGTTGTTGAATATTTTGAAACTAATTTGAGTGGATGCTGTTGCTGCCTATGGCAGCAACAGCTCCCAGTCAAATTAGTTTCAAAAATATCCAACAGCATGTTTATTAAATAGTAAAGACATACAATTCGTACAATAACCCTTAGTCCGTCATCAACAAGCGTTCGCTATTGACTAGCTACGTAATTCATGACGTCATTGATTATGACGTCATCCTACACGTCACGTAATTGATTGTGACGTCATCCTACACGTCACGTAATTGATTATGACATCATATGATTGATGGATAAACTAGAAAGGTTAATTAATTTACCCTTTCGGTCATCAGCTCACTCCGAAAATTACTCCATTGTTAATGTGGATATCGGGAATATGATAACGCACTCTCCTTGGCTGGACCGTCAGATCCTATATAGCGATTGTGGTAATGTTGCATAAAGCTCGAGATATTTTGACGGTTTGGGCCGGCTTATAATCCGTTGCAACACATGATTTTCTCTCAGAAATGGTGTTCAAACTGTACTACAATCTTATACAACCACAAACCCCAGCCCCGGAAATCGTGTCCTTACTAGATCTATTTTCAAGTTTATTTGGTAACTTCTTCAGAAGTGTACGAAACATATATACATGAAATCGCGGTTACATAAGTTATATATATATAATTAAATCTTATAGGTTCTTCTGTATTTCAATGGTCCGTTTCTTTGACGAGGTGTAACGATGGTGTTGTCGTGTGTGTCTATACATATAACGCTTATATAAATAAAAGTGATGATAATAGTGGTCGTAAACCGCTGATGGAGATGATGATGATGGAGATGATGATGATTAGGAGTAGTATGATGTACTGTATAGTTACTATTACTACTACTGCCACCGCCGCTAGCTGAGACGCGCATAAATTTGTGGTAGCAATATGTATGACTAGATCTGCAAGCTTCTCGCGCCGGGACAAGGGATTCATTTCTTTCTTTTAAACGTATTCATAATGATATCAATATATTTACAGAGAGCTGTTATTGTTTTGCGGTTATTTGTATTAAAAGGTTTATACATTACATGTGTATTTGGGCGGACTGTATACTATTTAGGAAGACACATTCTTCTCTCTGCATTTATTTCAGGGCATTCAAATATATAGTGGAATTCGTCGCGCAGTAGGCCTATATGTAGGTCACATAGACTGCATAAACGCGCATGTCTGGGAACGATACCTGCATACCTCCCCTCTTCTATCGGTAGTCGGTGGTTGCTGGTCCGACCGGCGATTATCGTTTAGTATGATCCCGCCGGCTTAACATTAACCGCACAGAGGGGGTGGTTAGCCATGCCGCTCTTAGCCTTTTATTCATCTGTTTTTTGATCTGGCCATCATTATTAATTAGTAATTTTTAAAAATCATTTCCTGTTTTCTTAATCCGTCTGAGATAGGAACATTTTGCTTACCGTTGACAAAGATAATCTGTCAAATTACACACCTACATCTCCCGGCAAAGAAAAATGGGTGATGATCTCTACATTAGAAACTGTTGCTTTTTTTAGAAAGAATACTTTCATTATTAAGATTATTATTATTAGCGTATAGAACTACGTTAATAATATGCACGGATAAAGCCCACTGTCTGGAAAGCCTGAGCGACGACAAAGACGACTAGTTCAATATCATTAATGGAGGCGCAAGCACAACAGTATTAGCGGCCTGTTATCGTAATGTAATGTCTGGAAATGTTCTCTATTAAGGAATTAATCTTCAGGATCATAAGGGAAGATTTATCTCGCAAAGAGGCTCGCACTACATTGTATACATATACCTGAGTGGCGAAGCTGATAGGCGATTGCTTCCATCTCTCTCTCATCCATCTCTCTTACTCACTTCATATCCTCCTCCATTTCTCTTGCACACTCCTTCTCCTCTCCTTTCCCTCCCTCACTCCACCCACCAATCTCACTCCCTCTCGCTCACCTCCCGTCCCCACCCACCCCGGCCCCCTCTCTCTCTCCCTCTCCCCCGCCTCTCTCTCTCTCTCTCTCTCTCTCTCTCTCTCTCTCTCTCTCTCTCTCTCTCTCCTTCTCCATCTCCTCTCTCTCTCTCTCTCTCTCTCTCTCTCTCTCTCTCTCTCTCTCTCTCTCTCTCTCTCTCTCTCTCTCTCTCTCTCTCTCTCTCCCTCTCTCTCACTCCGCCGGCTTATGGCAGCAACAGCGCCCAGTCAAATTAGTTTGAAACTATTCAACAGCATGTTTATTAAATAGCAAAGACATACACTTCGTACAGCAAGGCATAGTCCGTCACCAATGGACCTTTCCACTTTTAGCTATGCCCCGCCCATCTCAATCTAAGCTACACACACACACCACGTCCGTGTTTGGATCGATCGATCTCTGAACTCCCTGACTATCAATTTCCAGAAAACTATACATGTAAGCCGTTGACTATTTTGAAATTAATTTGACTGGGTTATGTTGCTGCCTACGGTCAAATTAGTTTCAAAATATTCGACAGCATATTTAGTAAGTAGCAAAAACATGCAATTCATTAAGCTTTGAAGACAGGCGATATGGAATCATTTATAAAGTAATGATTGTGACGTCATCCTAGACGCTGCTTAGCTGATTATGACGTCATATGGCGTCAGATCATAGATGGATACTCTAGAAAGGTGAATTATGCATTCGTGATATACTTATCTACGTCATTCATGGCGTCATTGATTTTGACGTTAGCCTACACGTCACGTAGTTGATTATGACGTCATGTGATGGATGGATAAAGTACAAAGGTCCACTGAGAGTGCTACCAGCATTTGTGCACGAGTGTGGTATGTAACATCTAACCTGCTACGGGCAGCTTCATCATGCTTTTAGGGTCTCCACACACTTGGCCGATGATCATAACGATTTTGAACCAAATTCCCAGAATCTCAGTTTCAAAGAACAAGTACGGGTAAACTGTTAAATATTTTAAAACAGGAAATAACAACTCGCAGTCAAATTAGCTTGATCGATAGTTCAAGTGGCTCACTCCGCGATACATTACATACCCGCCTTCAGTGGACCGTGTGGACTAGCATATAATCCGCATCCAGGAAGCGGATGTCCAGCCACTTGGTCGTAGCATTGCGGTTATGATTAATCAAACAGTTTACCACCCACCCGCTCGTGCCGGTACTTCTAACGCAGTGGGTAGAACCGGTACAAGACTCGACACATGGTAGCTTTGATATTATATTTCACAAACGATCTGGTCAACAGGTTTGTGCTGACGACGATTGTTCCAACAACAGCACTCTAACATTATAGCGCCTTGCTATATCGTGATGCTTCCACGGCCATATGCTGGTATTAATGGCGAAGAAGTCGCTAGAACAAAACTGAACTCCGCGATTTTAACTCTAGTTATATTTTGCCGGCCACGCGCTGTGGGAGAGGCTGCTACCATATCTACTTCGTGGACCTCTTTCCCTTCTCTTCTTCTTCTTCTTTTTCTTCTTCTTCTTTTTCATATCCCACCGGCCTCTTACGATATTGAATTGACATGTCTCTTTAACGATGCTGCGTACAGTGTATCTACACGTAGTTATTGCAAAACAGCTTTCTATAAACAGTCATTATTTAAGTTGCATGATGATTCTTTTAAATGTCCACTTACTAATGTTTGGAGTGATGTTTTATTGCTCAAAATAACCCCCTTAGAATACTGTCGATGGTTTTTTTATGAATATCCTTGTTCATCTTATGAAGGGGATTTATCATGGAAGATTTTACACGGGGCATTAAATATTGGCGTGTTTCTTTTTTTCGCGCATGACACCGCCCAAATGATGACTGTCCGTCTTGTGCCGAACATGAGTATCTTATTCATATGGTTTTTATTGTCACCGTCTTCAACCTCTACTTCTGGCAATTCGCAGAGCCAATGGCAGCAGCAGTGCCAAGTCAAATTAGTTTCAAAATATTCAGGAGCATATTTATTAAAGGATAACTAATCCGATCTCTTGATAGCTATTCAGATGATCGAACACGCCGCTCATAAACTATCCAGGTAATTGTAAGCTTTTTATCACGCCGCTAAGGAAAGATATATAGGATTTTGTAGTTAAATGTTGGTACATTTCTACACCCTATGATGGCTGTCATGATTTACTTTCAACCAATCAGAAACACCCTAGTGTATCTGCCTCGGTATATACGTTCAGTCATAGAGGCGCCAGCTATAGTTTGGCAATGTGGTAAAAAAGCAATCCTACAGGTAAGCTGTTGAATACTTTGAAACCAATTTGATTGGAAGTTGTTGCTGCCTATGGCAGCAACAACTTCCAGTCAAATTAGTTTCAAAGTATTCAATGGGATGAGCATTACATAATAAAGTATGTGATGCATTGGAGCTTACATGACATCACACACAATAGCTTGAGGAGACAAAATGGTGTCGATCGCTGTTCAACATTTACTCGATGTTACAAAACAGATAATTGCGATACAGATCAGGGAATGTGACAGGTATGAATGGTATGGACTCTATACACCATATCATTTCGGTGCAATACAACATTTGAGATGAGATTAGCATCTCTTCAAATAGTAAAGACATGCAATTCGTACAACGGGTCGGACTATTAAGTGTTTTAGAAGACTAAATCGAGTCATTCATGCTGTAATTGATTATGACGTCATCCTCCACATCCCGTAGTTGATTATGACGTCATATGATGGATGGATAAACTGGAAAGTCCCATTACTTGACATTTCGTAAGGAAAACCTCCAACATCCTGTTATTTTCGCAGAGTTGTAGCTTTTCTAGATCTAGAACTTAAATTTGTTTACAGCAATCTAAGTCCGTGTTCTCATACAGCCACTATTTGGTAAATACCAGGTATACCGACTAGCGTTCGCATTGGACTGGCTCTTGTACCGGAATAAATACGTCATTTATTTCGAAATTTAATCCCACAAAATCGGCGGTTTATCTTCCGATATATCGCTATTGCTTCCTTATGTGAACGCAACCTTTTCCCTGAAATTTGCAAGGTAGCATTACCATCAGCTTCGTCTCTCACTGTCTGCCAGGTAGTGCTACGGTCAGCATTTTATCTCGCTCTCCACTAGGTAGCACCACCATCCAGTCCGGGACTATCTTCCGGCAATGTGAATCCCAACCGATATATCGGCTATATATTAACCTACATAGTACACCAAATAGTTAAACATGATTAGGCAATGAGAAAGAGGCTTTAGTTATAAACGGATATCCGCGTACCATTCGCCATTAGAACCGTAATAAAAAGCATAATTAATGATACGAAAACTCCCATCAGTATAATGTCCATCCACTTTATTATTCTTTGAATGGCCTTCAAATTCAACCATTGCCCGTATGTTAGCGTCACGGTAGCATACCCTCCTAATCCGGCGATTCGCCATCGCTTCCATCCGTGGAGACCTAACAAGGTATTTACATCCTCGCGGATATATGCTCCTTAGTGACACGTGTGCCAGGTTCCCGGCCACATGGCGGGAACGAAATCGCTGCCGTGTTAAAATAGCGGTCCATGCATTTATTAGGTAAATCATTGTAAACTGGATATGAGATTCGAAAGTTATATTCATTCCCAAGATCTCTACAAATTGGACGTGTCTCAGAATGGCGTTATTCCAGATTAAGTCTCTAGTGAGAACACGGCCTTAGGCGGCTTAGGCCGTGTTCTCGCTGGAGAGTTAATAGGGAATAACGCCATACCTCAGTATTGCGCTACGCCGGTTAAGTCTCTAGCGAGAACACGGCCTTCGACAGTGGTGCCAGCATTGGCTTGTATCATATGCGCGTTTCAAATGGAAACTGTTCGGTCCTGTTCAGAATGTACATACATTGTACAGATACTGTGCCATATTCAACTTACTCAATATATAGGATAATTCATCTGACGTATATTTGCAAAACATATGTATTGTATGGCTGATTTTCAGTTAATTCAGTCAACCCACGTTAAACATATTGTAGACGCCATGTTTGAATTCAGACATTAATAGACTATTATTACCACGCATACACGGGTAATGACCGTGAGATATTGCGTGTGATGTCATGTCAGCTCCAAAAGCATCACATTCTTTATTATGTAATGCTTATCCCATTGAACATCTTGAAACTAATTTGACTGGAAGTTGTTGCTGCCATAGGCAGCAACAACTTCCAATCGAATTGGTTTCAAAATATTCAACAGCTTACCTGTAGGATTGCTTTTATACCACATTGCCAACCTATAGCTGGCGCCTCAATGACTGAGCGTATATACGGAGGCAGACACACTAGAGTTTGTCTGATTGGTTGAAAAGTAAATCATGACAGCCATCATAGGGTGTAGAAATCTAACAACATTTAACTACTAAATCCTGAATATCTTTCCTTAGCGGCGTGATAAAAAGCTTAAAATTACCTGGATAGTTTATGACAGGCGTGTTAGATCACCTGAATAGCTATCAAGAGATGGGATTAGTTATCCTTTAATTACCGTGATAAGATACGTACTTAAAGTACTGTGAGTTTTTAATAAATTATTTACACGTAATGCCCATTAAGGATGCGCATCATTCAGTGAATATACACTCTACATTTGCTGACAATTTGATGTGTGTGACAATCGTAAAGGTTACGGCTTGTGTTTTCGTACGTGGAGTTGATATTTTAAAAAGAAAATGACAACAAATCCGTTTATTTGAGCCATACCATAATGCTGCGGGTTACTGGGTCGTATTCGCCCGGTATTGGCCCAGTGCCGGCCCAGTAATATATGTTACCTTGGTATAATCTCAACCACATTCGCTACATCTCGCTCAAACTCATATTACTGAACTGTGTTTAGAATTATGATATTATTGGATGAATCAAGTTTTAGCTATGCCCCGCCCATCTCTAGCTAAGCGCCACCCACGTTTTTCGGATCGATTGATCTCTACACTCTCTGACTCAATTTCCATTAAACCATATTGGTAAGTTGCTAGCTATTTTGAAACTAATTTAGCTGGGCGCTGTTGCTGCAAGAGCACCCAGTCAAATTAGTTTCAAATTATTCAACATGTTTATTAAATAATAAGGGCATACAATCCGTACAGCCTGAGGGACTATTACGCGTTTAAAACGAACTAAATCATGATGAAATTGATTATGACGTCAACCTACTTGTCATGTAGTTGATTATGGTCTCATATGAATGACTGAGACACTGGATTCCTCAATTAGAAATAGTATCAACTTTATTCTATAATGTCATTCGCAAATCGCTAAAGTGATATCTTAGTAAACTCCTGTGATATCATTTGATACCACACTACAATTTGTTTAAATATTTCGATACTTTTCAGGGATGTTCTTGTGCCAAAAGCAAACAGTTATTACAATTTTTCCAATCAATTTAAATCTGTACATATCTCATTGTCGTTATCATCTTTCTGTATTTAGCGTAAATGTTTGTATCCACCCACCAAAGAACCCACACATTACCCTATCTATGGCGTCCAGCTAAATTCGTTTTACGACATCCAGCAGTATATTTCGTTTGAAATTGTGGGCAGTACTAGAGCGTGTCAAAACATAAAACATGTTTCTGTGGAACTGTTTATCATTACTTGTATACATACTTTGTTATTCTCTGCAATATGTTTCTGATTCAAAGGCAAGAATAGATGGAACCGTTGCTATCTATGCCCCGCCCATTTCTATCTATGCCCCGCCCATTTCTATCTAAGCCCCGCCCATTTCTAGCTATGCCCCGCCTATTTCAAGCTAAGCTCCTTACACTTTTGATGAGTGTTGGTATCGATTTGAAACGTTGAAACCTGTAGTACACAAATCTAAATTTCAAGATTTTTTATTTAAACATATTTTATTGCAACATGTATGTACAATGGGATTGGGCACACGTTCTGTCAACTTAGAGACGCCCTCTCCCGTCAAGATAACTATATAAATACGTAGGCCATTGAATATTTTGAACAAAACTGAATGGGAACTGTTGCTGCCTATGGCAGCAACAGCTCCCAATCAAATTAGTTTCAAAATATTAAAACGAATGTTTATTAAATTGAAAATTCACCGACGACAAACAATTCATACACTTTCGTGACGGAATTTTCGACTTTTGTGATCTCGTTATGCGCGTTTGTGCTTGAGTGCGCGTATACTAGAATTATTAATGCTCACAATGGGGTGGAGGTGGGGCAAAATCACAATGGGGTGGAGGTGGGGCAAAATCATAAATATCTCCTTTGCAATTATGTCAATTAAAATCCCCTTGTTCCTGCCACGAACATGAAAACGGGCGTATTTTTTTCTAATTGAATCTACAAGGCTGATCAAGAATAAGGTATATAGCCTATGACGTCCAATCAGCTAAGTACCCTGAAATTATCATTTAGTCATTCATGATATTCTGACCCCCGCTCATGCATATATGTACAGCTATATGCGTATCAGTCTGTCTTATATTATTCATTATTCAATTATTCTGATGTACAACTACCGTTCCGTAATGAAGCTTATAGAGGTATGGAATATACTGTCCCACCCCACCCCGTCTATCACCTACTCTTACTGTCAAAGTTTGTCAACTGATTGCCGATCAATCGGCGTTGACTAAGTAGTATGCACTATAGTTTAATATTATGCATATAAAATGATATTAAAATAATGAAACTTTAAAATCAAACTTCAATTAAAATATAAACGTTGAAAAATTAAATCAACTATCAATTCTCCTTACCTGAGTGGCGATTGTTATAAGTTTATCTGTGTGTGTGTAGCGGTGCCTGACGTGTAATGTTGCTTCCAATACCGAGAATTAGATCCTCTCTCCTCTCTTCCTAGCACTGATCGATTGATGATGATGATGATAGGACGTTCAATTCTCGCGCGCTTTTCTTCCTACCTACTGTACGCTCAGTTTACCAATGTCGTAGACAAGAATACCCGCTTATATATCACGGAATTGCCTTCGCTCACGCGCGGAGGGACAACGTAGGTGGTGTGATTCGATCAGACGAATCTGGCTGTGATCAGAGATTTCTTGCCCTGGCCCGCCGGAGTACGTGCTCTCCGTCAACTAACACAATGAGTGTAATTTTAAGCTGTCGTTGACCTCGTGAAGATGGGGACCTCGTGAAGATGCGACACGTTCCCGAGATTATACACAAACCCCATGGTTGGTATTAACTGTCTGTGTGATGAATTTCTGCAGACAACATCTTCCATGAGAAATACCTTTGGACATGCTGAATATTTAAAAAAACTAATTGACTGAAGGTTGTTGGTGGCTCAGCCACAAACAACTTCCAGTCAAATTGTTTAAAAAATATTCAGCATGTCCAAATTTATTGCCCATTACAATCATTGTCTCGAAGATGGAACACGTTCCTGAAATTATAAAACGCACGTTCCGTTATTAAAGATTTCGCAAAATAATTTTTAGCAAACTTCCTTTTGGATTCTGAGAACTTGCGTTTATAAAAGGTTTAACGAACAAAGAAGCCTGTTGGATAGTTTGATTTTGAAAACAATTCGACTGAAAATTAATGCTGTATTTAACAGTAACAACTTTCGAGGAAAGTAGTTGTGACATGATCTGCGGAACATACTATGGTGTTTATTATTCATCGTCTGTGTATGAGACGTAGCCACATTTGGAGCCAAGTTCCAGCCACGTTTGGACATTGAATTCTCTGAATCCTAATTTCATGGTAATTATATCGGTAAGCCTATGGCAGCGACATCGCCCAGTCAAATTAGTTTCAAAATATTCCACAGTATGTTTATTAAATAGTGAATCGTACACTTCGGACACTTGGCGGGCTATTGAACGTTTATGACGGAGCGAGATACGTTATTCTTTACGCATTTTGATCGTGACGTTAGCCTACAAGCAACGTCCATGATTATGACGTCATATACTTGACTGACAGGTCGGAAACATTCATTCACGGATTATGCGTGTTGCGAATCAAATGTCATGAAATTAAGAATACCCACGAAATGACAAACGTGGTAAAATGTAATGGTGAATTAATGTTTTTTTGTTCCGTCTCTCTATTCGTTCTTTTGAAAAATAATGGCGTGTCTTCTGGCATCCTTAGCACATGGCCAAACATGGACCGTGCATCTTTGGTAATTATGCGGGTTGGCCATCGGTGTCTAGTGACTGTGCGGGGGTGTTTAAGGTGGCTGGCATAAAGTGTTTCTAGAGTTGCTTTTGGAACTGCCAAGCTGTTAGTTATTCAAGGATGCGCGGGTTGCTTTGAATAAATGTAGTCTTTTTGTCACTGACATCTTTAATCTACGAGTCCATAGCTTCCTGAAGGACAGCAAAGCTATGTTCTCCGTGACGCAGCGTTCACGAACGTCAGCAGTACGGCAGAGAAGTGAGCCCAGGATTGTACTTTTCCTCCATGGATCCCCAACACGAAGTGGATCGTTATTTTCTTTAATGTCATGTTTTGTCGATAGGTATATTTGCGTGAACACTTGCTTAGGATTCATTTATAAAGCTGATCTCAATTCCTAGTTTGCTTGCGGCTATTGGGAGAAGTTCGTTAAGGGGGTCTCTTCTCCTCGTCTATGAAGTCCACGTCGTCGGTTTATTCCATCTCTAGCAGCATAGCCAGTAACGGACACGGGGGCGGGGGGGGGGGGTTGGTCGCTTCATATTCCTTTGTGAGACATGAGTGAATAAAAAGTGAACTTGAACTTGTCTTGTGGAATTTCGTTGCACATATTTCAATGCAGCAGCAAGGTAACATGACAAAAACACATGGGATAAAGAATTCCATGTGGGGAGTCGATGAAGGTCTTAAACGCCGCCTACTCCAAATTTCTTAAGTATATATATTATAAGATTAGATATCTAGATAAATGTATAGCAAACTAATTCAATTGCCAATATGTATAACGTATAAATGTACATTCAAGGGCCTATGGCTTATTGTGAAATAAATCAATGCCTATGGTATAAGGGACAAAGGTCCGCCAGTAACCATCTGAATTATATATTTTGGGTGAATGTCCAACATCTCCCTTGGCGAGCACTGTCATCGTCTGCACATATCACACATCATATGTGGCAGTGTCGCGAAATAAGAATTTATTAAAATAATATACCTCCTTGATGATTCAGCTTTCCAAGCCACGTAAAGATTAGGAAAAATGTTTAAATCGTTTTAATTTTGCTGCAAACTGAATGCTTTGATGACATAGAACAAATCGTTCGTCGGGATTCGATAAACCCTTGATAAATTAAAAGTCCATTGAAGAACTGTATTCTAATTCTTAGTCCTGAATAAACTAAGTCCAAACTGCGTAAAAAATATGGAAACAATTTAACAATCATTTTCGTTATGACGGAGTCTGGATGCAATGATGGCATAGAACAGATCAGTAAACCTTCATTGAGAACGGATACGCCCTTAGCCCTTTAACACCCATATCAGCCAAAAACGGCTTCGCAGTGGTCTTGAGATGTGTCGATTTGCAGACCAAGAGAAGACTAATTTTGAAAATTTACCACTGTAATGACTGTCTCGATAACCGAGCCAGTCATTCCACTGGTAAATTTTCAAGAATAGTCTTCTTTGTCTGCAAATCGACAATTTCTATGAGAAAATTGAAATTATTTTTGAACAAATTCGAGGGTTAAAGGGTTAATGAAATAAATGTCCGTTGAAAAACATTCTTCTAATGCTTGGTGCAAAACTTCAAACACCGGCACCATAAGTACAAGATTTGAAAATCATTTCAATTATGATTATCAGGCAACAACTGCATATATTTATTTTCACCATTGCTTGGGCACGGAATCATTTCATATTGTGATGGACCCGTGAGTCTATGGATATTCTAGTACTGTACACTAAATTAATATCGCTTTGCTGATTTGGATTTCCTGACATTGACTGATCGAGGTTTTACATAGACATTGAAAATATTTAATTAGCTAGCTTGATTGATCTGTATTATGCATGGTCTGGCTCAGAATGGACAGAGATGAGATGTCGTGGTTCAGGTTCACATGTATTCGCCCAGGAATTTATTTAAAGAAAGCGAGGCTAGAGACCCATATAATAAATAGTATATATTGACGGTAGACTTATAGATTTAAAATAGACATAATACCGAGCAGCAGCAGCAGCAGCAACAACAGCAGCAGCAGCAACAGCAACAACAGCAGCAACAGCAGCAACAGCAGCAACAGCAGCAACAGCAGCAGCAGCAACAACAACAACAGCAGCAGCAGCAACAGCAACAGCAGCAGCAGCAACAGCAGCAGCAGCAGCAGCAGCACCAACAACAACAGCAGCAACAACAGCAACAGCAGCAACAGCAGCAGCAGCAACAACAACAACAGCAGCAACAGCAGCAGCAGCAACAGCAGCAGCAGCAGCAACAGCAGCGGCAACGGTAACAGTAGTAGTAGTAGTAGTAGTAGTAGTAGTAGTAGTAGTAGTAGTAGTAGTAGTAGTAGTAGTAGTAGTAGTAGTGGTAGTAGTAGTAGTAGTAGTAGTAGTAGTAGTAGTAGTAGTAGTAGTAGTCGAAGTGAACGCACGCGTTTATTTAGCTCTGCAATTGCTGCCCGAATTTGCTAGTTTCTAGCGCGATTTTGTGGATAAATTTTATACACATATTTCGTATTAGTATTTCCTTTCAAAAGGCATTCCTCTTAGCTGGCGGTTTCCGCCATTTAATAGGGCTCCTCTTACTGTGGTCAATGCAATACATTTCTCCTCGCGCCAGTCTGCTATTTCTATAGTCCGTAGGCTAGCGTATTATATTTGGCGAGATCGCTTGAGTGAGTGGATTTAATTCCTTTGTCATTTGTAAGCACAAGCCTAGTTCTTTAATTATATAAATCCTTATAGTCAGTTGGCTGTCCCCGGTCAACTCTAACAGACTAACAAATATATGACTGTACTATCTATTCATATATTTGTTAGTAAACTTTAATCGGCTAGGTGTTAGTGAACCACTTAGAAAGTGGTTCAAACTAACAAATATACGACTGTACTCTCTATTCGTATATTTGTTGGTAGACGTCAGGGTTTCAAAAGGGGACACTTTTTATTTAGTGTTTAGCTCTTTCCCTGACGTCCTGGTGTTATATAAGTATATATTTATATTATATATTGTAGTAGTATGGGTTTCCTCCTTTTATAAACCACCATGGCAACCTATAAGCGTACCCATAGCCTTAAAATAACAACTAAGGGGTGGGGTGTCACGGCTCTCGACGTGTATCATGGGTTAAAGGACGTCGTTGGCGCGGGACCTGCTACTTTGCAGGGGCTTATCAATGTTACTAAAACTGTATGGAATGTAACAGTGTCAAATGAGGGGGTCAAGGAAAAGCTTCTGGAAGATGTTCTTATTGTAAAAGGTGAAGTTTGTAACGTAGAGGAAATCGAGTCAGATAGGTTGCTAGTGAAGATGAAAGTTCCACTAGAAATTCCAGATGACAGAATCATGAGTGAACTCAAGAAGTATGGCAAAGTGCAAAAGATTGAAAGGGAAACGTATCCCTTTGACAGAACGCTAGAAAACGGTGTAAGACGTATCTGGTTTGATAAAGTGGATAGCCCTTTACCAAGCAGATTGACGCTTGATGGCAGCTTTGTCCTGCCCTTATGGTATAGAGGGCAAATTAAAGAATGCCGGATCTGCCTAAGTACTGACCATTTGGCAACAGATTGTCCCAATCGAAACAAATTTTTGCTCTGTGGTTCAGTTGACCATTTTAAATGGCGCTGTCCAAAAAATCAAAACAAGCCCTCAGTATCAGGAGATAATCGCCCATTAAAGGATGCAACTGAGTCAATGTATGCGGCCTCAAAGATAAAATACATCTTATCGAAGCTAATCTGTCCAACTTTGACATCATTGCCATTACTGAAAGCCACCTTACCCAAAATATTAACAACAGCTTAATCAAACTACCTGGTTTCCAGGAGCCTTATCGGATGGACCGCCAGCAGCCGTGGGGAGGCGTGTGCGTCTATATTTCTAACAACGTGGCAACTACCCGTCGTATTGAATATGAATGTCGTGGCATTGAAATGATATGGGTCGAGATTCACGACCGCCCTGGTTTATTAGTGTGTGTAATTTACCGGCCGCCTAGCACAAGTGTTGACAAATGGCAAACTATCACCGACAATATTGAGAATGTTCGCGACTTAAATCCAAACAAAAATCTTGTCCTACTCGGCGACATTAACGACGATCTTCTCAATCCATCTAAGCATCATCTACGTGACATCATATCTACGTTTGGCTTCCACCAGTTAATACAAGAACCAACCCGACCCATTTCAAATACATTACTTGATCCAATTATTATCAGCTGTGCCAGAATAGTAAAAGAGAGTGGAGTACTTGCGCCATTTTGTAGTGATCATACTCCAGTATATTTGGTTTTATCATCCTCCATACCTAAACGTAAAACATACACTCGCCATATATGGGACTATGCGAAAGCTGATTGGGATTTATTTAGGGATCACTTAACTAACGCACCCTGGAACAACATCTCCGATGCTAATGGCGTCGACATTTGGTGTCAGACAATCACTACAAACATTATTGCCGCTGCTAGTATTAGTATCCCAAATAAAACTATAACTATAAACCCAAACGATAAAGTCTGGATGTCCAGCAAAATAAAGCACGAAATGAGAGTCAGGGAAAAATTGTTCAAGAAATCAAGAAAAACTAACCGAGAGCAAGACGTGGCCAACTTTAAAAAACAGAGAAACCGCATCAATACATTAGTCCGAACAGCGAAAGAAAACTTCAGGAATAAATTAGCTGAAAAAATAAGGCATGGACGCACAGGTTCTAAAGAGTGGTGGAAAATATGCAAGACGTTCCTATGTGATACTAACTCTAATTTCAGCGAAATGCCGCCTCTGAAGCGCGATGACGGCTCATTCTCTTACGACTCTTTAGAAAAGGCAAGCCTCCTTAACCGGTACTTCTCTAGCATCGCCAATATTGACGATGCGAATGCCAGCTTACCGCCTCTATCTATGTATACGGACAATACTCTCCACTCAATTACAATATCAAACACTGACATCTCCGACGTACTGTCCAATCTGGACACGTCTAAAGCTGTTGGCCCGGATAAA
The DNA here is from genome assembly GCA_034401795.1 of Chaetoderma sp. LZ-2023a. Taxonomy (NCBI): domain Eukaryota; kingdom Metazoa; phylum Mollusca; class Caudofoveata; order Chaetodermatida; family Chaetodermatidae; genus Chaetoderma; species Chaetoderma sp. LZ-2023a. Next base: position 12,526,286 of record CM067362.1, read on the forward strand.
TTAAGTCCGAAACTCTTATTCGAGAGCCAACAAGTATTGGTCCCAATACTAGCGCGGTTCTTTAATTACTCACTTTCTAGTGCGCAGTTCCCCACTTCTTGGAAAATCGCTAATGTAACTCCTATATTCAAGAAAGGAGACAAGAGCTTATGTTCAAATTATCGACCAATATCACTGTTGAGTTGTCTTAGTAAAGTTATGGAGAGAACCGTTTTTAAACATATCTATAACTATATTAGACATGATATCACTCTATATCAGTCTGGATTTCTTCCATCACATTCTACAGTAAATCAACTGCTTGATATCTACACGGATATTACTCAAGCCCTTGACGATCAAAAGGAAATAATCTTTCTATTCTTCGATATATCTAAAGCCTTTGATCGAGTATGGCATCGCGGCCTCCTACAGAAGCTTAGGAATTTTGGTATCTGTGGAAATCTACTTACATGGTTCGAAAATTATCTTGGAAACCGATACCAGCGAGTAGTTATAAACGGCAATGAGTCCACCCTACTTCGTTTACATGCTGGAGTCCCACAAGGCTCTGTGCTTGGTCCTTTGTTATTCTTAGTTTTTATTAATGACATGCCCAGCAATATAATTCACAATATTAGACTTTTTGCTGATGACACGTGCCTATATGTAATGTCAGATGATCTAAAAGAACACACTGCCACACTCGATTACGAGCTACTGACCATGACGCATTGGGCAAACATGTGGCTCGTCGAGTTTAATGCCTCGAAAACTACATCTCTAATTTTTTCCCTGCGCAACGAGCCCACATCCTTTTCAATCAACTTCAAAGATTCTGAAATTCTACCATCAACTGATCATAAGCACCTCGGCATTACCTTTAATAACAAAGGGAATTGGCTTAACCATGTGAGTAATCTCATAGCAAACGCCCAACACAAACTCTCCTTACTTAAAGGTCTAAAATATATTCTAGACCGTAAATGTCTCGAGATCATGTACAAAACATTTATTAGACCATCGTTAGAATATGCAGATGTTGTGTGGGATAATATTCCACAATATCTTGTAATTCGGCTAGAGGATATCCAAAAAGATGCTCTCAGAACGGTATGTGGAATGACACGTAGTGCGAGCACTGAAGACCTGTACTTAGAAACAGGCATCGAAACCTTGTCAATCAGACGTGAATTTCATAGATTATCTATGCTATTTAAAATTATTAACGGGATGACCTGTGAGGTTCTGGTCAACCATCTTCCCACACTATCCCAAGTACGAAATCCTTACAATATCCGTCATCAAAATTTCTTCACTCCATTCCGCTGCCGTACTGAGCTCTTCTATGGATCCTTTTTCCCAGCAACGATCCGCGCCTGGAATATGCTTCCTGTGCCGGTGAGAGATTCTGTCACTCTTCTAGAATTTAAAAGCAAACTCAAGGCTATGTCATCCATACGACAACCCCCTGAGTGGTATTACGTAGGCCCGAGGTTTGCCAACATAATGCTATGCAGGCTCCGAAATGGTTGTAGTTCTTTAAACCGACATCTATTTGACAACTTTCTGTCGGAATCTGCCAGTTGTTCTTGTGGGCACAATGATGAATCTACAAACCACTACCTCTTACATTGTGCCCTTTTTAACGAGCAAAGTGTCGTTTTCCAAAATCAGCTTGCCTTGAACGATATTTCTCTTGCTAATCTTACGGTCAACCAGCTTCTATACGGGACTTACACTACCAACATGGAAATGAACAAACTGATCTGTAATACGGTATGTCAATACATAATTAACACCAACCGCTTTCAGTAGCTTCCTGTTTGCGAACTTATAGTTTAAGGGGTAAATGGACAGCAGCCTAACATGTACAGGTCGGGGCGAAGGCAGCACCTAGAGCTCACCTCTGCTATTCTTCCATTTGATCTTATTCCTCGCTCTCTCTATCTCTCACCCTCTCCCCCCCCCTTTCCCCCTCTCCCTTTCTGTCTCGGTCTTTCTTCCTACTCTCCCCCACCTCACACTCAACATTCACTTATACTTATGCACACCAATAGACTACAATTAATTAAACTATTATGATTTGCCGCCATTTTGTTGTAAAAAAAGTTTTGAATAATCTGTATGTGTATGGGAGACACGGGCATAAGACTCTAAGTCTTATCGTGCTTCCATCTGAACAAATAAATCACATTTAAACCAACTGAGTCAAATGCTTCTGAAGCAACCGCTACGGAAGCTGTTGTTGTGGTTCATGCCACTGTAAATGACACAAACAAATCATTAAATCCTGTTAAAGTAACTACAGTTGATGAAATTCATGTATTAGAGGAGGGTATAACCTTAAGTCAAGAAAATAATCAAAATGCAGTGGAGCCAAACGTTGCTGTAAAAGACATGCAGGAAAATGATGATCTTACAGAAGAGCCAGTTTATAATTCCTTAGAAGATGAATTAAAATTAGGACAGGATAAGTTTAGGACTCAGAAGACAGAAAGTTCAGTCGATTTTCCGCTAAGCCCACTTGATTTAAGTCAGCTTGAAAATATGGTAAATGATGCTCCTGCCAAATGTTACTTAAGTAGCAATAAGCGTCACAAAGAAGACAATAGCTCAGAATGTGAGATTGAAGTAAATGATATGGATGATGGTACAATGTCAGTTGCAGAATCAGATGTGTCCATTCAAACACAGAGTTCCCAGATGAAAGATGAAATGGTAATGTACCGATCAGAAGGGGGTGAAGTGTTAGTGCCATATGTAACGCCGAGAGGCGTGAAATATCGTATACTGCGCCATGATTCTGATATTTCCTAATATGAATATTTGTCTGTGGTAGAACTAGTAAATATTGAATTCGCAGGAAAATTAGGTAAATGGTCTAAGAAACGAGCTAAAAAAACCAAATCAATTTAATCTAATGATGGCGGTTGTAAACATCATTTTACAAATTATGATTATCTGCACCATCAATTGCAGAGGATTAAATACCGAATTCAAGCAGCGCCACTTGCTTGAAGAATTAGCAAATGAGAGAGTTGATATTGCTTTTCTACAAGAGACCAAAATTAAAAAAAATGAAGTGTATGAATCTCTCAAAGATATTTCAATAGGGCAGATTTTTTTTCTTTATCACAAGATAATAGTGCGGGAGTGGCCATTCTTATCCTGCCCTATCAGATACAAATGGACGATGGATTTGGGTATCAATTGATGTACTAAACACAAGTTTAAATTTGATGTGCCTTTATGGACCTACCTCTCATCAATTGCGCCGTGAATTTCTAAATGATGTTTCCATAATAATTCAAGACAGAACGCCTGAAAACCTAATTATGGGCGGTGACTTTAATTGCATATTAGACGAGGCTAAAGACAGAAACTCTAGGTCTAATTTTAATGACACATCGCATAATATTTTGAAACACATTTGTGAAAATAAAAGCTTGTTAGACACTTATCGGATTGAAAATCCAGAAGGCCAGGAATTTACTTGGTTTTCAACCGATGAAAGGTTAGCTTCAAGGTTAGACAGGATCTATGTAGAACGTTCATTGAAAGGTTACATGTGTAAAACTAACAGAAAACCAGTAACTTTCTCTGATCACAATATGTTTTCCATCACATTAGACAATGCTGACTTGGTCAAACGAGGAGATGGATTTTGGAAACTTAATGTAGCATTGCTACGAGATAGTTGCTATCGCAAATGTGTGGAAAGTTGTTGGAGGTATTGGGATGAAAGAAGAGGTTCGTATGAATGTATAGCAGACTGGTGGGAAGATGCTAAATCAGACCTGAAATATATTTCAAGGCAGTATTCCATTAAGAAAGCACGTGAAATACGAAAGCGTAAAAAGGCGCTTCAGAGGTCGTTGTGTAAAATTAATAAGAAAATTAATGATGGGGAATATAATTATTACGAACTATTAGTTAAATTAAAAGGTAGACTAAATGAAATAGAGCAATATCAGTTTGATGGCGCCAAAATAAGGTCAAGAGCACAAATGCACACCGAGGGCGAAAAGCCTACACGTTACTTTTGTAACTTGGAAAAAGCAAGAGGTATAGAGAAATTAATGCGCTCACTGAAGACTAATGATGGAGTATCAATGTGCTCAAATGCAGAAATGATGGAAACAGTATCCGAATTTTACAAATCATTGTATAAATCTGAGGGAAGCGATGAAACTGCAACTAGAGATGTTTTAGCTAATATAACGAAAAGACTTCCAGATTCATGTCGCGAAAGCTGTGACCAATCAATAACAATTGATAATTTAACAAAATCCCTCAAAGGTATGAAGTTAGATAGGTCTCCTGGATGTGACGGACTTCCATTTGAATTTTATCAAACATTCTGGCACATATTTGGGCCAGTATTAGAAGAAATAGCAACCAGCATTTTTAAGCAAGAGCATCTCCCTACATCGATGGCCCAAGCATATGTTCGGCTTATATACAAGAGGGGTGACAGAAATAAAATACAGAATTATAGACCAATCTCTCTACTCTGTGTAGATTATAAGATTATTACTTTGGCACTGACATTAACACTTGGCGCGGTCCTAGGCGAAGTCATTCATGATGATCAAACCTGTTCTGTGCCAGGAAGATCAATATTAAACAACACTTTGCTTATACGGGACCTTATTCAATTAGTTGAAAAGGATTGTATCCCAGCAGCAATAATAGCACTTGATAACGAGAAGGCGTTTGACAGACTAGAATGGGATTTCTTGTTTAAGTCTTTAGACCATATTGGCTTTGGTTCAAGATTTATTAAATGGGTCAATATTTTATATACTGATATAACAAGTTGCTATTTAGTAAACAATCAGCTATCCAAACCTGTAGTGTTGGAACGAGGTGTCAGACATGGTTGCTCATTGTCCCCGCTTCTATTCGGCATAGCTATGGAATCATTGGGGGCCACATTGAGGCAACACAATGACTTTCAATGAATATGTATACGTGGCGTAGAAAGGCCACTAAAGGTTTCTCAATATGCAGATGATACGACTGTGTTTGCGGGTAAAAATACGGATTTTAGAATTTTAAATGGAGAATTAACATATTTTCAAAAGGCATCATGGCTTAAAGTCAATAAAGATAAATCTAAGGGATTATTTTTGGGCGATTGGAAGGGCAGAACTGATAATGTGATGGATATTAACTGCTCAAATGATATCATAAAAATTGTTGGTATTTACTTTAGTAGAGAACAAAATGTATTACTAAACTGGGAAGAAAGGATATCCAAGCTAAAGTGTGCATTAATAAATCGGAAACGACGCCGCCTAACTGTCTTTGGCAGGACATTTGTCCTTAATAATTTAATTTTATCTGGACTGTGGTATACCGCTTCTGTAGTTCATATGCCCAAATCAGTAGAGTCAAAGATCAACACGTTACTTTTGTCCTTCTTATGGGAGGACAACGCCCATTTAGTATCACAGTCAATCCTCACCAATGAAAAGCATGCTGGAGGCCTGGATTTGGTTAATATTTCAGCAAAGTGTGCTTCTTTAAAATTGAAATTCTTGAATAAGTTACTTACTTCAAACTCATCTTGGTCAAGTGTTTCAAGGGCACTTCTCCAAAGGTACGTTGACCCATTTCCAGTAGAATGTTTATTTATGTGCAATAAACTGCCACCTAATCATCAAAAGATTCCAAATGTATATATAGAACAGCTCGAAGCCTTAAGAATATTTACACGATCAATGCCACAACCCAATTGTTTGGAAGATGCCTTAGAGCAACGTCTTTGGGGCAACGAGTTGATTCGTGATAATGATGATGTATTATATTTGCCCTCTATGGCCAAAACTGGTATTCAATATTTACGTGACTTGGTAAATCCGAAATCTCGTAAATGGATTGCGATGCAAGATGTAGCAAGAATAACACCAATGAGACATATTGATGCTCAGCACTTATTTGTTAGAATAAAGAATGCAATACCTGCTGTATGGTTCAAGTTCCTGAAAGCACGTGGCAACATTGATATGTTGCAACCAACATTAGTATTTATGTCAGAACATATAAAATACAACATGGCATCTAGAGACTGGTATTGAATTCTAATGCAAAGTCGGAGACAGACTCCTATTGTGGTTAGGCATTGGAACAATTTAGGATGCACGCCAAAGAACTGGAAAAATGCCTGGAAAGCAATACATCTACCTTGTCTACCAGGAAATGCACGGGACCTGGCATGGCGATTACTCCATCGAAGGCTATTGGTCGGCCATCTTACTTATATGTGTAAAATAACAAGTACAGACCGGTGCTTATTATGTAATACTGAGGAGGAAACGATAGACCATCTATTTACTCAGTGTCGCATAACTACAGGCTTTTGGGTATATATCAATATGCTCCTTGCTAAATTTGGAACCAAATATGTGAATTTAGTAGCTGAAACAATTTTCTTCAAAGATTGCTCAACTATCGGACGAATCATTAATAGAAAGGAGAAAGAATTGTTAATAACCCTGTTATCTGTAGGAGTGTGGGCCATTTGGAAGCATCGGTGTTCAGAGGCCAGAGATAAAACCGGCAACAACCATCAGAGAGCCATACAAGCTATATTTCGATCATTGTTGATAAACTGCATTCATTGTGAATTTTACAGGCTAGTAGAACATGGGAGAGAAAGTAGATTTAAAGACGTATGGTGCAAAACTGGCCTAGTATCAATTGAATACGGATATCTAAAAATATCAGAAGCGGAACTTGTATAAGCTAGCACACTCGCTGCTTGCTGTATATTGATAAATGCTATTTTAATTTAATTTAATTGCCTTTATTTTAAAATTGTAATGCCTTAGGAGACTCTAATCTTGACGAATATCCTAACCTTGGGACCAGTATATTTAAATATCAAATGAGCATTATGTCAATATTCTGGAGGTGATCCGATTTTCAAGTTAACAGAGTGTGATATCTTACAATTAGCCTCCTGTTGTAAATATTTATATATATATATTTGTATACTTTTGCTTTGTGCATTATAATAAAAAAGGCTACTACATCCGTTGCGCATTTAAGAATCGGCTAACTGGCGTCAATGAGTGACTTTTTGTTACTTATTGACGAGTCAGCTCGCCACTTGTTGGCGAGCTGCACTCGCCATTTGGCCCTACTACTATACGGTGTGCTACGTTAAACTACATATGATCTACTTAGCCTGCCGGTCATGAATCGGCTCAATGGCATCAATGATTAGCAGTAGCTTACTGCTAATTATTGATGAGTCGCTTTACCACTTGTTGGTTAGCTATGCTCGCGATTTGGGCCTACTACTCACGGTGTGCAAATAGCAATGTCTGTGTTGAATTATGTTATTTTATCAGCTCTTTATTAATTATGTTTTCTATGTAGTTATGCCACGGTTGTGGTATATGATAATAGAGTATTTAGCTTGCACTGTTTTGACATGTTAGGTTTGTATTGTTATTCTATTAATAAAGCCTGCTATTTCAACCGATTTTTTATGGGGGTTTGCAAGCCTTTTTAAAGGAGTTCCTCCGTGAAGTGTATCCGACTGCGTCAGCGTCGGATTTTCAACACAAAAAAGTAGTAGTAGTAGTAGTAGTAGTAGTAGTAGTAGTAGTAGTAGTAGTAGTAGTAGTAGTAGTAGTAGTAGTAGTAGCAGCAGTAACAATAGTAGTAGTAGGAGTAGTAGTAGTAGTAGTAGTAGTAGTAATAGTAGTAGTAGTAGTAGTAGTAGTAGTAGTAGTAGTAGTAGTAGTAGTAGTAGTAGTAGTAGTAGTAGTAGTCAATATTGTCAACGCACTGGCTCAGAATCTTCAATAATTGAAAAAGATTAAAAAATTTAAGATATTTTGGTTTATCTTACTGCCTGAGATTTGTCATTTTGTTTGAGGAAAGCCATATGGCATTAATGTTAACCCTTTACTGGTTAAATTTGTTCAGTAAAATCCAAATATGCGCTTACTTATTTAATGTACATTTGCAGGCACAGACAAGGTCATTCCAGAGAATATGCCACTGGAACGACTGTCTCGGTTCCCGAGCCAGTCATTACAGCGGTAAAATTTCAAAAATGCTCCAATCCCCGCCGGCAAATGGACATTGCCCAAGATCACTAAATTGACCGTTTTTGGCTGACCATCATGCAAGGGTTAATGTTGAATGATTGAGATGGATATTCTGGATAGCTATTTGAGTTTTGCTTTTACCAAGATGTCACGTAGATTCGGATCTTTCTTAAACGCAATTACTGGACGCTTGTTAAAGGGTTGTTTCAGTTTCCCCTGTAGGTTTTGATACTCATCTTTCAAGATTTTGGAAATTTCAACGTCTTTCCGATTATAGGTCAGAATGAATGGAATTTTGTCACGTTGATCAGATAAGCCTGGGTCCGAGTTTATTCCCCTTGGCCACTGTGTTTCGAGTTCTTTAATCCATAACTATTCTCGAAGTTTTCTTTGTTTATCAGTTTCTTCTGCCGTATTTGAAAGGGGTGGCTGTTCAATCGCCATAACTTCAAAGTCACGAAGGACTAAATAGTCAGGAAGATTAAAACGTTTGGAAACGTGTGTGTCTTCCCCTAGCCTAATATCTGAGAGGTGTCAAGTTGCCCGCCATCTTAATGGACATTTGGTTTCGCCGACATACTGTTTTTGGCACATTTTGCATGAAATTAGATAAATAACATTTTCAGAGTCACAATCTAGATTAGACTGAAGTTGGAACTTGCTTTTGTTCTGAAAGCTCGTGAAAGTATTCTGGTTTGGGAGAAATTCATCTAACTGGCACCTTTTCTTTCCGCATTTGCGAGATTCGCCTACACCTATAATCGGACGATTGTGAGAAATTTTGGTAGGCCGACGATTTGAGGCATTTTCTGGAATGGTTTCCAAGCCGTCCAATGTTTCAGATTTGATTTTGCGCAGGAATCGTGAGGAGTAACCTCGTGGTTTGAGGGCTTTGAATAGGGTAGAGCACGCTTCTTCAAAGTTTTTCCTATCACTCGAATTCCTGTGAAAACGGATTATTTGTGATTTTACTATTCCTTTAAAAGTATGCGGTGGATGGAAAGATTTTTTGTGCAATAGCTGATGCGAATCGGTTGGTTTGAAATACACTTTGTAGTCTAAGTAGCCAGTTGTTTCATACTTTAGACCTTTATATACAGTTACATCCAGGAAATCCACGGTTGCTTTTAATTTGATATTAGGATCGTGATTGTTCAGAATTTCGAAAAATTCATCAAACTCTGCCTTTGTGTGTTGCCAAATCATGAAAATGTCATCAAGGTACCTGCGATAAATGAGGGGCTGTTTTGGACACTTTTCTAACGCTTCCTCCTCACACTCTGCTACGTAAATATTGGCAAAACATGGGCTAAAGCGCTTGCCCATCGCGCAGCCGCAAATCTGTTGGTAAATTTCGCCATCGAATTCAAAATCATTGCCTTTCAGACTCAGCTCTAATAGAGCTATTACTTCTCTGTCTGGCCTGTTGGTGTCTGGGTAGTTCACGAATGCTTTACAGATAGAATTTATACCCTTCTCGATGTCAATGTTTGTATACAGATAGACATATTTATTCACACAATAGGCCATTTGACCCTTGAGTACAAATGGTTACACATAATGTGATATGGCGGACAAATCAACTAAGTGCATTACAATTGCAAGAACATATTCATTCTCATATTTTATATGTTATTAAATCAGTAATGTTCGCAGGCTAATTTGGTTCATATACATCTGGACACCGCGCCAGCCGCGGATCCATCAATGAACCATGGGTCGATTTCCTTAGCATACAAAGGGACACCTAGGTATTTGGGGCTACATTATCATATGCTCAGGTGTGCTGTCCGCGGAAATCGACCGTAGTCCATCAACAGACCGAGGCTGGTTACACGATAGCCTGATTTGCAACTAGGATACTGATAAACGAAAACAACGTCACCACACACGCGCGCACGCACGCACGCACATACACACGCGCGCACATACACACGCGCGCACATACACACACACACACACACACACACACACACACACACACACACACACACACACACACACACTCTCTCTCTCTCTCTCTCTCTCTCTCTCTCTCTCTCTCTCTCTCTCTCTCTCTCTCTCTCACCCACACTCAGACAGTATAATGCCATTTCCAATATCACCACCCTTCGTTTCCAAATATGGTAAGTCGAAAGGGAAACGAAGAGCGGGATCCGGTCTAAGTATATAAACCACTCAAGGTCAACACTCCTCGCTTTCGAAATAGCGGGTCGAAAGAAAAGCGAGGAGTGAGACCAGGATGCACGCGCTCACACAATCACTTTCGCTCGCACACCTTCACAAAGTCATGCCTAGAAATTTAAATTGAGTTTTGAAACGTTGATTTGGTTCTTTCACATCGAAAGAGGACCACTCTGACACTCCATCACTGGAACCACTGGATTGTTTATCGAGCCAGTCCTTCCAGTGATAAACCATTAGAATGGTACCGCATTCTCCAACGTGACGGGGACGGTTTGACTGACTCCCCCATGTAATGGCATGAGGGCACTAGTTCAGCATTTATTTTAATAAATAACTTTCCTGGTTCCTTTTATCCACTTAACAATGCTCATGTCCATATACGCTCACGCGTTCTCGTGGTCATCCACATACACACGCACGCACGCGCGCACGCGCGCACGCACGCACGGACGCACGCACGCACGCACGCACGCACGCACGCACGCACGCACCCACACACAAGAATAACAAAGGCACACTCACGCACGCACGCGTCCATACATATCCACTTCCCATACATACAGACGCACATCCACTTCCTCATACACCCGTATGCGTACCGAATTGTTGAAAATTGGAAACTCTAATGTATACCTTTTACAATGGAGCGAAATAGCCACTGGTTTAGTAAAGGTTTGTACATTGAGAGCTGAAATCGTGCCTGTGATGAGAAAATGCATTCTGTTAAAAGTAAGAATTATCCTCCCAAATTGGCATAGAAGAAAATGCGATGGATTATAGTGGAGAAAACGCAATTACGTGCGTTCGTCACGTAATAGAAAAGCATTGTAAGCAAAAGCCGCTAACCTCTTTAAACTACTTTCACTGGTACACATCAATAATTCTGATGCTTTGTGAACGTTCGGTCGTTTCCAGTAGTATGGTTTTATGTTTTCCTGCGTAAATCATTATAGACAGGACATAAAATTAAAAAATGATATTCATCCTCTACATCATCACAAAAAGGGCATGTTCGCTCAGCGCGTGGTATTGGTATTGGTTTGTGCCATCTGCCTAATTCAATATTTAGTCCATGAGACCCCGTTCTTAGTCTACATAATGAATCACGGTGCTTTTTCGTTTTTACTTTTTTTAAATAGCATTTATATGTTAGATCAGTTGAAATGTGTTTGTAGAGCCATGTTTTATTGCTGGCTTCCAATTGCCCCCTCCACTCCTGATAAAAATTGTCACTTATTCTCTACTTGTATTCGGGGATAAACTGATCTTTACTTACTATTGTTCCCTGTGACACCAATACATCCCCAAACCCATTGGTACAGAGCTTATCTCTTAACGATTTGAACCAATTCTTACAATTTTTTATCCCTATGCCAGTCTTGATATAGGGTATTATACACATGTTTAGCAATTCTATTTGGTTTCATATCTAATATTTTGAACCAATATTTTATCAACTTGATTTCTCTCCCTAATCGCAGAGGCATCCTCCTTAACTCTCCATAAACAACAGAATTTAACGTACTTTGTTTTACATTAAGCAGTTGCTTACAGAAGCGAAGGTGGCATATACATAGCATCGATGTCAAGCGTGACCAGGAATGAATTTGGAGGTATCCAGGTCTCAGAGACCTGGGATAAGAAGTCTTCTGTGTTTTTCAAGAAGCTGGGGTGTCTATTTGCTATTGGCTGTAGATGGTAATCGATGTATTCACTGATTCTGTAGGATTCTGAGCCACAATCAGAGATTATAGGTCGCCCGGGCGGTGATATTGTGTCCAACCACGAATCTATGGGTTTAGAGATTTTTGGCAAACGATAGAAAGTCCGTGGTTTTAACTCAAGCTTAGCAAAGAGATACTTATGTTGCTTTGCGGTGATCTTCTTGCTATCGAGCAATTTTTGAAGAACCTCATTAAATTTGCTGCAATTATTTTGCAAAAGTGGTTTTCTTAGTTTCTGGTAATGCTTTAGGTTACTAAGTTGTCGTTGTGCTTCACGTTTATAGTTATCTTTAAGCATTATTACAGTCGCCGACCCTTTATCTGCAGGTTTGATTACAATTTCGCTGTTTTTAAACAATTCAATTAAGGCCTGGCGTTCCTCATAGGGTAAATTTGGTTGATCATTAGGGAATGCAGAATTTTTAACACGTTCTGAAAAGAGATCTATGCTTTCACCGATCGCTGGGTCCAGGAGTTTTACGTTTGGTGCCAAGCCAGTTTTTTCAATGAATGGTGGAATGTTACTATCAGAGTTACGAAAGAAGTCTGCTAACTTAATACGGTGACTAAATTCAGATGTTTCCAAACAGCCATTATCTAAAAGAGCATCCAAACCTGTTTTAGGTTGGGACAAATGTAAGACCAAAATTGAGCAGTGACTGCTCTGCTTCACCTAATGGGGAGCCAGTTAGATTGACAATATTACTGCCCAGTCCTGTTTCCGGGCGGATGTTACCTTGGCCCCTAACTAGTTTAAATTTATGAATTTAAGCCAGGCAGAATACATAGAGTTAGCTGTCTTTTCAGTCCAATGAATGTTATCCTTAACAACATTAAATTCGGAGAGTCTGAGTGCAGGAATGACAGTCACAGATTTTGATGATTCAGCCGTCGAATTGAGGGACTGAATCGCCAACCTCCGCTGAGCTGTCAACCGACTTGAATAGTTAAGTTTTGCGAAGTAAATCGCAGTCTTTGGTAATTCGCACTGAAAAGAAGCATTAATCTATGTTTTGAACTAGAGATGGGTTCATTCATATCATTAATACCAATGTTAATCACTATTTTCTCTGGTTTAAATGATCCAGTGTACTTTTGAACTATTCTTCTAGCATGACACAATTTAGCTCCTGGGTAGCAGGCAACTTGCGTTTCAGGGTGGGGCTCAACATTAATGCGACTCAGGTTCGAAGCTCCAAAGATGAGTACTTTGTTCGTGAGAACAGGTAGTCGCCAGTCAATTTTGTTTTCGATTTCATGACGAAATTTCCAAAATATGTTTCTCCAGCATGGTGGGTTGTTTGGGTCTATTTGCAAATTTAATAGGACGCACCTCCGGTGCATTACTTGGACCTGGAGTTGGAGAGAAGCTGGGCTGTGTCAGTTTCCATGTTGGGGATGGGTTCTTGAGACCCGATGGTTGACTGATCTGAGGGGATTTCTGAGAAGCGCCAGCCCGTGGACCAGATTTGCTACCAATATCCCTTTCCCTCTGTGGCAAGGGAGGATATTCGTTTGGGTCATTTGGATTGCCTAGTGGAGAGTCAGGTAGTGGGATTAATGATGCTTCAAATAGCATATCTCTAGGGCCAGAATCTAATGGTAGCAATGGAGAGATTTTATTGTCTACTCGTTTTGTGACTGGCGGCGAAGTTTCAGGTGATCTGAGGCGTTTTTTCATTTGTGATTGTGGGGCCACAGTTGGTATCATGACCAGAGGCGTGGCTTGTGCGAGATTTTGAATTGGTTGCTGAGATGGATCTATCGGTCGCCCAAAATCGTAAAAAGAACTAATCGCATTAATGTCGAGCTTTCTATTATAATTGTATTTTGCCCAGCGTATAACATTGGATTTAGCACGACCTAGGTCTAAATGTGGCATTGCCTGTATGAGGACTACTTCAGTTCTAATACTACCAAGTTGTTCATTATAGTGATTTAACATGGCCTTAATGGTAGATTTTGCCCACTCAAAATTCACGTTCCAGATGGCAAAGTAGATGTCATCATCTGACATAGCTGGCTTACAAAATCCATTCAGCTCTTCCACCGTCCTGCTAAGCCCATCAGGGAGAGTTTCGGCATCTAAATGCCTACGTAGCGTAGCAATATGGTGGAAGCACTGAATTATTTGATAATACAGCTTTACCAGGCGCGCATGCGCAGATGAACCCCCTTTACAATCTCCATTCTTCCTACGACCATTCTTCCTCGCAATAGCCATTCAGACAGACAAGCGTTCAATCTAACTAGCCATTCAGACAGGCAGTTGAGCAGGTAAGAAAGATTCGATCAGGCAAACTCAAATTCAAGCAGACAAATTCATTCATATCAACTACAAATTGAACCAATATATTACTTACACCTGAAAGACAAATTATAGAATTAACATGTAGTATGGAAGGGTTAACAATACAACAATACAATACGCAATATTATAAGTTACTCACAGTAATTATGGACACCGTCAATTAGTAGTAGTAGTAGTAGTAGTAGTAGTAGTAGTAGTAGTAGTAGTAGTAGTAGTAGCAGCGGCAGCAGCAGCAGCAATATCAGCAACAACAGTAATAGCATCATCATCATCCTCATCATCATCATCATCATCATCAGCAGCAGCAGCAGCAGCAGAAGCAGTGGCAGCAACCTGTAAGAGTAGGTGGAAACAGTGCAAACGCATCTCATGATTGAACATAAAGCATGTTTTATGTTTGATAATCTCCACTAGATCTCCACAAGAGTGTCACTTATCCCGAACAATGTCGCTATTCTAATGGAAGGCCTATTTCTATTTTCATTTGGGAGATATAATTGTATATCTGCTAATGCTATGTTAGAGAAGTTAATAACTCCGCAGTCCACAACATCAGTTAAACGCGCATCCATGTTTTCCGGGAAAGAATTGAGCGGACCATTTCTATCTATGCCACGCCCATTTCTATCTATGCCACGCCCATTTCTATCTATGCCACGCCCATTTCTAGCTAAGCTCCGCACACGTTTTACATGTGTTTCTATCAATGTATATATGTTGAATCCTCAATTCCCAAACTCCTAATTTGACGGTAATCATGCAGGTAACGTGTTGAATATTTTGAAACTAATTTGACTGAGCCTTGCTTCTGTCATCGACAGCCACAACACCAAGTCAAATAATTTTCAAAATTTTCAACACCTTACCTGCATAGTTATCTTCAAATCGGGATTTTGGAAATTCAGGATTCAACGTTCAGTAGAATGTTTATTAAATAGTAAATCCACCAAGAACATACAATTCGTACATTTCACGTACTTTTCAATGTATATTTACCTGGGAAAAAATTCACTGCTCAAATAAAAGCATTTATTGCTATCTGTTTGCTAAAAAATGCGAGTTTTGGGATTGTGAGGGAATGAAAAATGAATAAGGCCCAATGACCTGTGGATAAAGTTGAAAAGTCGGCTGATAGTCCAGTCAATCTAGTATTTGGCCCACCATTAATTGCAATAGTAATGAAACGACTTTTATTTTGTGTGTTTAGGTCTCAGAAATGATGTCTAAAAATTTAATAAAATCTTTCGAGTGGAAAATGTTGAATTCAAGGTGGTTGCCAAGATGGCTTCTAATCGAGTATAATATAGCATATATCTCGAGAACAGTTCATTTTAGATAACATATATGTATTAGGAGTAGATAGAAGAATGCCCCTAATCCACTGAAAAATGATATCACCTACACACTATGACCACTCTATAATGTCACAACCCAACGGTTGACACTGAAGTTTCAGGTTTACAAACCATTTCCATATTCACTGGCAGTGCTTAGTTCTAATGAGCATCCATAGATTAACAATAGAAGACAAATAGTAGCAGTTAATGGTTCCTCCCCCAGCTGGTCACCAGTGATTAATGAGATACCACACGGAAGTGTTTTGGGGCCAATACTGTTTAGTAACGTTGGTCTATTGACATAACTTAGTCAAGATGTTCGCCGACGATACTAAGTTACTTTCACGAATCGCTACAAAAGAAGACCGCGACCAGCTCCAGTCAGACGTCAACAGCCTAAAGGAATTGGCAGATACCTGTCAAATGCGATTTAATGCGTCCAAATGCAAAGTAATGCACTTGGTTAGATCAAATAGGAAGTCAATGTATACCATGTCTGAGAACAGTCAGATGATTCTGGAAGACACCATCTGTGAAAAGGACCTGGCCGTTTACATTGACCAGTCTAAAATTTAAGCAACATGTGGAGACAGCGGTCAACAAAGCCAACACAATCATTGGTATGATACGAAAATTCTTTGTCTGCCCTGAGGTCAAAACGCCTGTGCTGCTGTACAAAATCCTAGTGAGACCACATCTAGAATATGGGAATGATGTATGGTCCAGTTCGTACAAGAAAGATATCTGCCTAATCGAAAATGTCCAGCGTAGAGCGACACATGCTGATAGCAGGAGCGAAAGACCGCCCATATGACAACCGTATGAAGGCACTACAGCTGCCAAGTTTGATAAACCTGTGCTAGCACCGGGACATAATTGAAACATACAAGTACGTTTTTGGCATCTATGATTTAAATTGTGAGAGTTTGTTGCCATCCGTGGACGCATATCGCACGAGAGGCTAGAGCTACAACCTACTAAACCAATGTTTTAAAGGCAACACATGGATAAGCTGCTTGTGGGGCAAATTACTCAAATGGTCTACCTGAGCAGGCCTGTCCCAACTCCTACCGTAGGCTTACGCGATTATTGTTTTGTGTGATCGCAATCGATTATTAAAAATATTTGCGATTGCTCGATTAAGCACGTGCTAAAATTTCCCAGACGTAACCCTGAAGAAGTGTCATATCAGTGGCGAAGCAGGAATGCTACGCCTAACACCTTCAAGGGAAAGCTCACAAGTTTCTACAAAGACGAGATTTTCAAAACTGACCTTCCCATCAAGCTCACCTGCACCCACCCACGTGTACAACGACTAGACGAAGAACTGTCTGATTACATGGACGCGGACAATGAAGATCTGCTACATGCTGCCTGGCCTAATTAGCAGAAAAGTCATCATTTGACATGTTTTGATAAACGCTTCTGCATCTCGAACGATTCGACAAGAAATCAGCTCTATGACGATGGCACCCAGAGAACATATTTACACACAGGTGCATCTCATTAGTTTGAGAATGACCTGTGGGGGTGGGGGTGCAGGATCCAAGGAAGAATGTAATGGTGTCATTGTTCCTTCAGGAACATTTCCACTCCATTCAACGACATCCACGGCATTCCGCTTCCACTGCTGGATTTAATGGAACACGCGGAGGCTGTGATACCTCATCGCAGCAGATGTTGCTGGTAACATGCTTGGGTGGATGGCCTTTTTACTGATGCTAACAAACTCCCAGAATCTCTGAGACACCACCGTGTCAGGACGGTCATTCTGCGCTCCTTTATGCACAATGACCGTGTCGTTCTCACCAGCCGCTAGGACATCATCCTTTGATAATTGTGCACTTCCAAATAGTTTGGCCTGGACATATAATAACATTTTGTCATTGATGAGCTTCAGTCCGATAGATTTGCCTATTCTAAACAGCATGGATGTTGTATCGCACCCGAGGAAAGCGTGTAAAAAGGATATTGTTGTACACGTTCTTCCCTTATAATGCCTGATTGGATTGACACGGATACATTTGAGAACGGCTTCTTTATTTTGTCCAAGGCGGAAATAGATATGATGCTTGTTTCCTCCAGCAGAATGTCTTTCAAACGATGCAATCTTGGCAGCCATTATGAATTCATCATGTTACACCCAAAAGATATTTCTGTTGCAATTAGTGGTAGGTTATGTCAAATTAGTGTTATTTTGACTAGACTTTGAACACGCAAGTGGAAGCCGAATATAAACCCCAACCTATACCTCTACTACCTAATACTCAGCCTCCGTCACCGTTGTAACGTCAGTTTCAGTTTTCTTTATTTCACTCAGTCCGTTATTAAACGGAATATGAGGGTACATAAATCAATAAACATGTGACGGTAGAGATCTGTATACATGAGAGTACTGCAATTATTATTATTATTATTATTATTATTATTATTATTATTTATTGTTATTATTATTATTATTATTATTATTATTATTATCATGATTATGATGACGTTGATGGCGCCGCTTAAGGAGTAGCAGTAGCAGTAGCAATAGCAGCAGCAGCAGTAGCAATAGCAATAGCAGCAATAGCAGCAGTAGCTGTAGCAGTAGCAGTAGCAGTTGTTGTTGTTGTTGTTGTTTTTGTTGTTGTTTTTGTTGTTGTCGTTGATAACAAATTTATTGTTGTTGTTGTTCTTGTTGATGATGTTGATGTTGTTGTTGTTGTTGTTGTTGTTGTTGTTGATGTTGTTCTGTTGCTTTTTGTTTTGAAAATCGTAAGTATTTACACATCCTGCTTAGTATCGGTCTATTACATATTGCGAATAGACCTTTGGTTTTTTTCAAATGTATTCTCCCTTATATAATAATGAGGCATATATCGGTGTCTTTCTCTCACATATTTCTGACAGTGGAAGAGAAAATGGATTTCATCCTCTATAACATTGCATATACTACAGAGGCGCTCATTGCGTTCTAATCCGATCCATCTCTTTGTCTCAATAGCGAGTTGGTGATTTAACGTGGGCTTAGGTGGAGACTGATGACTGTTCACAGATTGAACCCAGTGGTCATTCAACAGAGAGAAAGGGTCAAGCCGGTCTCTTGGCATTTGTTATTGTAATTGGTTGTGTCAATGCCAGTCGAAATCAGCATGTCATACGCACTGTGTAATCAGTAAATCCCTTTGCCAAACGAAACAAAGCGATGCTGACCTTTGAGTTCCGGTGTGTCACTATCAGTATAATCACGCAGGTGAATTGTTAATATGTCGAACCTAATTTGACAGAAATCTGTTCAACTAAATACATGTGAAGCTTCAAAAAAAGTTCTGGTCAAATTAGATTCACCATGGTCGGCATAATATCTATTAAATTCTATATGATTTCTGTATTCTAGTATTTATTTCCCCAAGTTCAACGCGTTTATTGAGGCCAGTCTCTGATAGAGGAATCCAGTCTTTCAGGCAATTATATGACGTCATGATGTATGTGACGTCACAATCAAATTCGTCTTGAATGACATAACCAAGTCCGTCAAAAACGCTTAATAGTCCGTCATGTTGTACGACTTGTATGTATTTACTATTTAATAGTTTCAAAATATTCAACAACTTACTTGTATACAGCTTACCTGAATAGTTACCGTGACATTGGGATTCTGGGTATTATGTGCTTGATCGGTCTCAATGCGGGAAACGCGTAGGCGGAGCTTCGCTGGAAATGGACGGGGCCTAGCTACATATGGATCCCCCAATTGAGTTGAAAAGATTTAAAACGTTTTGCTAAAACTGCAAACTATGACAATCTTCTGTTTTCGGATTAATTGCGTCGTATATTATAACACACCGAAAAAGGCCGATTTTGTACTTGCAGAGCGCTCTGGACGGTTTTCTCTACTTAACGCAAGGCACGGTGTGCCTTGTACACGGTGAGTAATAGACCTTCAGCTATGCCCCGCCAATTTATAGCTAAACTCGGCCCACGCGTTTCCCGTGTTGACCTCGATCCAACACATAATACCCAGAATACCAATATCATGGTAACAATTTAGGTAAACTGGATACAGGTAAGTTGTTGACTATTTTGAAACTAGTTTGACTGGGTGCTGTTGCTGCTTATGGAGAGAATGTTTATTAAATAATAAACATATACACCGCGCTCGTATTGGGATCGATCGATCTCTGAACTCTCTGACTATCAATCTCCTGAAAAATATACAGGTAAGCTATTGAATATTTTGGAACCAATTTGACTGAGTGGTGTTGCTGCTTATGGCAGCAACATTGTCCCGTCAGATTAGTTTCAAAATATTCAACAGCATGTTTATTAAATAGTGGAAACATACAACTAGCGCAACGTGTCGGACTATTAAGAGTTAAGGACGGGCCAAATAGAATCTATTATGACGCAATGATTATGACGTCATCTTACACGCCGCTTAGCTGATTATGATGTCATATGATGTCAGCTGGTAGATGGATACTCTGGAAATGTGAATTACTTTGTTAATTATTTTAATAAAGTTCTAGCGACAATCAGCACTTTGCCAATAGAACACGAATTTATTACCGTTCGTCACCCGAGTAATCCATTTCTAGCTAAGACCATCCACTTTGTAAGCACGTGTAGGTCAATTTTAACGCACCGTATACTGCATTAACCATAATTACAATCGCAATGTAACTACACAGGTATACGCTGTTGAAAATCTTGAAATTAATTTGCCTGAAGCTGTTGGTGCACAGCTCCCAGTCAAAATTAGTTTCAAAATATTCAACAAAATGTTTATTGAACTGTAAAGTCGGGGCTTTGTCACTTTCCCGTCAGACCTGCGTCATTTGATCGTGACGTTGTATTATGACATCAGATACATGTGTGACAGATCAAAGCCATCTATCATATCTTGTTAAAGGCGATACCATGATGGCGAGACATCATCCAATGATGGCGTGACATCATCCAATGAGGGCGAGACATCCAATGATGGTGTGACATCATCCAATGAGGGCGAGACATCATCCAATGAGGAAGAGACATCATCCAATGATGGCGTGACATCATCCAATGATGGCGAGGCATCCAATGATGGTGTGACATCATCCAATGAGAGCGAGACATCATCCAATGATGGTGTGACATCATCCAATGAGGGCGAGACATTCAAAGATGGTGTGACATCATCCAATGAGGTCGAGACATCCAATGATGGTGTGACATCATCCAATGAGAGCGAGGCATCATCCAATGATGGTGTGACATCATCCAATGAGGGCGATACATCATCCAATGATGGTGTGACATCATCCAATGAGGGCGATACATCATCCAATGAGGAAGAGACATCACACAATGAGGAAGAGACATCATCCAATGATGGCATGACATCACCCAATGATGGCGAGACATCATCCAATGATGGTGTGACATCATCCAATGAGGGCGAGACATTCAATGATGGTGTGACATCATCCAATGAGGGCGAGACATCATCCAATGATGGTGTGACATCATCCAATGAGAGCCAGACATCATCCAATGATGGTGTGACATCATCCAATGAGGGCGAGACATCATCCAATGATGGTGTGACATCATCCAATGAGGGCGCGACATCATCCAATGAGGAAGAGACATCACACAATGAGGAAGAGACATCATCCAATGAGGGCCAGACATAATCCAATGAGGGCGAGACACAATCCAATGAGGGCGAGACACCATCCAATGAGGGCGAGACATCATCCAATGAGGGCGAGACATCATCCAATGAGGGCCAGACATAATCCAATGAGGGCGAGACATCGTCCGATGAGGGCGAGACACCATCCAATGATGGTGTGACATCATCCAATTAGGCAGGGACATCATCTAATGAGGGAGAGAGATCATCTAATGAGGGCGAGACATCGTCCAATGAGGGCGAGACATCGTCCAATGAGGGCGAGATTTCATCTAATGAGGGCGAGACAACATCGATTGCAATGGACCAATTCTTTCTCATTCGTTCACGTTAACCTCGAATGACCTTAAGTCAGTTGATGAAAAGGGCGAGACACTTGATCGCTTGCTGTCCGTATTGTTTGATTACTAATGTTAAACACACCTCTTCATCATACATTACACGTTAGTGTCCCTCGCGAATGTTAACAATAGTTCCACATAAGTGCATGTCGGGTGGGGGATTGCATTCACGCGTATTAAGAGAGTGGGGGTGGGAGGGTTGGGATTGTGTTTACGCGTGTGAGTGATGCCAGGCATGGCTCATTGAGATATCAGATGTGGAACTTGAGCTAACGTGTCACTTTAGTAGTGACTATGCAGCAGTAACACTCGCGATGAAGCCTTTGTTCAGACAAACAATGCACACAGTATTTGATGACAGAGTACATGTCACACCCTGGGAATAAGCTTTTGTGACTGATTGACTGAGTAAGGGGCATTGTTAACAAGAGGAATCCAGTTTTAGGATAGATCGATATACATGCGCTCTCTGAATCTCAATTTCCAGAAAACTATACAGGTAAGCTCCTGAATATTTTGTGACAGCGTCTAGTCAAAGTAGTTTTAAAATAGTCGACAGAATGTTTATCAAAATTGTAAAGGCACAGAATTCGTAAAACAACGCTTAGTCCATTGTCAATTAAGTTTCGTGATGAACTTATCTACGTCATTCGTGACGTAATTGATTATGACGTCATTCTAAGCGACATGTAGTTGCTGATGACGTCACATTTTTGATGGATAAACTGGAAAATTTCATTAAGCGTTCGTGACATACTTATCTACGCCATTCATGATATAATTGCTTATGACGTCACCCTACAATCCACGTAGTTGATTATGACGTCATGTGAGTGATCGATGGACTAGAAAGGTCCATTGAGCTGTTATCCACTACGAACATTTGACATAAACGAGATCACGAAGGTCTGCACTTTCTGATTGCTCATGTTTATTTTATAGATTCTCAAGAAACTTTGTACGCGGGAACATTTGCCCACAAATGTACACAGTTTCATGACAAAAGCCGTAAAAATGATCGTATTTCCTGTTAGTCCAAATCATACAATACTTAGTTGTTTTCTGCAGGCCATGTTCCGTATCTCTCATGGCTTTTGTCTATTTATACCAAACTTTGGAAATCCAATTGATGCGGTGTGACGATGATCAATGCATTAGATTGGTCCAGTTGAGAAATCCTCTGGTTCCACTAATGCAAAAGCTTGAACAACGCTATTCATATGATATCTCTGCCCATCTTTGATCACGATTTCGAAGGTATAATAGGATCCTTTCCACGTAATGATGGGGTAGATATCTCAAAATTGGCATGAATGGCCATTCCAATATGGCTTCCAGACGACCATGATGAAAATTCACCTTTCCAGAGTAGCAACCCATCACATGACGTCATACTCAACTACGCGATGTCATTCATTATGATGTGTAGAATAACATCATAATGAATGACGTCATGAATAACGTCGATAAGTACGTCAAGAACGCATATTTGAAGACGGGCTATGCGTTGTTGTACAAATTGTATGTCTTTACTATTTAATAAATATTCTACTGAATATTCTGAAACTAATTTAACTGGGCGCTGTTGCTGCCATAGGCAGCACAGCACACAGTCAAATTAGTTACAAAATATTCAACAGCTTCCCTGCATAGTTTTCAGGAAATTGATAGCTAGGGCATTCGGGGATCGATCAATCACAACACGATGAGGTGTGGGCGGGGCATAGCTAAAAATGGAAAGGTTCATTGGTTTCCGTGCAATAGCTCCCTGTAGGTTTAACTGTGTGCTCTGGGGAATGAACCAGTTCACAGCAGACCTTTCCGGTTTTAGCAATGGCCCGCCCATCTGAATCCACCCACACCTCGGCCGTATTGGGATCGATCGATCTCTGAACTCCATGACTATGAATTTTCAAAAAACTATACATGTAATCTGTTGAATATTTTGAAACTAATTTGACTGGGTACTGTTGCTGCCTAAGGCATATTCAACAGAGCGTTTATTAAATGGTAAAGACATACAATTCATAACACGTGTCGGACTATTAAGCGAATTACTCATGATGTCATCCTACACGTCACTTGGTTAATTATGACGTCATATGACCTCAGATGATCGATGAATAAACTTGGAAAGGTCAATTGGTTTTAATGTAAAATCCAAAATAACTACATTGCAGACATCTTGAAAATCGTCAGAGCTCTCTGTATCTTTAACCAACTGAATCAAAACACTGTAATTGTATGGTATCTGGCATGTGGCGATTGATCGAACGGCAAAATCCAATGTAGCCAAAGGACAGCCATTTTTGAATCAGTCACGTGATATGGGAGAATTGGAAGCGATAGATTAAAGATGGAAGGAGAGGGGCGGAGGAGTGGGGGACGGAGGGACTGAAAGCGTGAGAGAGCGTAAGAGAGAGCGTGAGAGAGAGAGAGAGAGAGAGAGAGAGGTGGTGGTGGAGAGTGAGGATGGAAAGATTAAACAATTTTTTCGCAGGAGGATTAGTGAGTGGTAACGCTGTAGCGGTTTCCAGTTCGCCGACTTTCGTATAAGCGCGATTGCGGAAGAGTTCGTTGCAGCCATTGATGATGCAAACTTTGATCGACGGAGGGAATGGAAAGGAGTCGCTTCTCTAACATGGCTTGATCACAGTTTTCACAGCTTTCAAACAACGATTTGGTTGTGAAGCCGGTTGATGGGAGGGTGGTTAAGGGGTGGTGGTAATGGTGGTGGTGGTTGTGGTGGTGGTGGTGGTGGTGGCGGTGGTGGTGTTGGTGTTGTTGTTGTTGGTGGTGGTGGTGGTGGTGGTGGTGGTGGTGGTGGTGGCTGGGTTTGTTAAGGAGTTGTTGCGACACAATTCATATTATGTCATATGGCAACAATATCTATATCGTGTGACTGTCACAATAAGTGGTGGGGGGATCTGTGGTCGCTGCCGTGAGATGTTGGGGTGGATTTCTCGTACTTTTCGTCATAAAGATTGATGGGTCATTTGAGTCACAAGTTTTGTGAATGGGCGCATCTAGTTTACTTAGTTCTGTGGCATTTGCCTCACTTAAGTGCACCTTCTGTGAAATTGCTACAGATTGGCACATGCCCCCGGAATAACAAACACGTATTTCTATCAATATGTGCATAAAGTGGAAGTACCTTGTGAGGTACAGAATAACAGATTTATGACACCGCTACTTTGTTATCTGGGTTAATAGTGTTATTACACAACATTATGACAAATCAAACTCAAGAACTTAAACAATTTCTACCATGAATCTACGTTGATCTGCACATTGAGGACACTCTGATCTAATGTAATGGCATAGGCACTATTTCGTCGGACATATCCTTGGCTTCTGGAAGTATCACTTCCCATACTGGGCTGCCTCTCGTGTCTTTATTTATTTAATAAGAGCAACGTACCAGTTTTTCAACTATTTTCGAATTGACTCTATCGAAATAATAAAGCCCCATTCAGATGGCCGATAAATAAGAGGCAACCCCATGATTTCTATGGAGAGAGAGAGGCGGAAGAGGGAGTCTGTGCATGCCTGGTATAATAATGGCGAGATAGAGAAACTGGCCAAGGGGAGAGAGAGAGAGAGAGAGAGAGAGAGAGAGAGAGAGAGAGGGAGAGAGAGAGAGAGAGAAAGAGAGAGAGAGAAAGAGAGAGAGAGGGGATGGAGGGAGACATATGGAGAGGGGTGTGAGAGGGGAGAGGGAGAGAGAAAGAAGGAAGGTGGGGGGACCACGTCATCTACTCATCCCGCCTCCCCCCCCCCTCTCTCCCACCCCTCTTTCTCTCCATGCCACCCTCCATTACTGCCCTTCTCTCTCATTGTGTTCTGTATCTCAACCTGTGTTCCTTTATTACGTCACGTGTTATCACGTGATCAGTCCATCTTGCATCCCTATCTTTTTTCTCTTATCCAGCGATATCCTGACTGACATATATGCAGTGGCGCGGTTCTGATTTCCGGACAGTATTTCCGCTGTTCGATTGAAAACTTGATCCTTCCATCAAGAGTTCATTGCAATAATTGATAAAACAATTCCATCATGACTTGTTTGAACAACGGATTTCATGGCTTACCATGATCCAATTTACTGATGTCGCCATTTGCGTGCTTGAATTGAAAATATTATGTTAAAAACAACTTGATATATCTTTAGTGCAATAGCTTATACTTAAGTGATGTGGGTATCGGTGTATAGTGTGTGGGTCGGGACATATGAGCAGTCTTCAAAACTCAGTCGCAGGCTACATGACAGGGACTCACCACTATCTTAGCTCAGAGATGCTCACACAGACATTCGGATTGTGTGCCATGATATGTGCTGAGTTGTACCCCAGACAGACAGACATCTTAGCTACTGTCATGACATTGTGCCTGGGTGCGAATTTCGAGGGTTCATCCAAGTGACAAGTGCGCTGTTTAACAAGAGAAGCAAGTGCGCGCCGGGACAACAATAGATTTGGCAAAGCGAGATTAACAACACATATCGTCCTGGATTTCTTTCAGGTTATGTACCACAGACTACAGCTCAAAAACGCGGACAGAATACTATGAAAAGTAATTTGACTTAATGTCGTTATAAATCCATCAAATTATTTGAATAGCTAGCTAGAGCTTTTGCTTGTCAGAAGTCGTGAAAAGTCGCTCTTCAAATATTCATTATTTTTACAAGTTTCGCGAATAAGTAATATAATAATATTAGTATCAACGGAAAGCTAAGAGTACGATGATCATTGTTGTGTAATTGTGTTTTAAAAACAGTTCATATTTTCCGAGATATTAATGAATTTATATGTCAAAATGTCGATGAAGATGATAATTTACAGTGATTGTTTGGCAATGGTAGCCATATTGTAGAACAGATTTACTGATTTACTGTGCGTGTTATCATAGTGCCAGACTACGAGGAGTCATGTAATCCCTTGACAATGGACAGGTAGACGTGTGCTTCTCGGGTGACCAGGGTCTCTAACAGGTGTCAAAAATGGCAAATTCCGGCCTAAGTACTTTATGGCCGGGCGAAGATAACGATTTCAGCAAAATTAGCTCGAATTTTCAAAATAACTCATGTATTCGCGATGAAAACGATAATTATATCATCAAATATAACACATATTCTATAACTGTGCAATTAAAATCAAATTGGCAATCTATGATCACAAAGTGGAATGAAAGCTTAGAACTATCTTATGGTGAAAGTGAAAAGAAAGGACCAAATGGCTTCATATATCGTGTAAATAGCTTTATCTGTAACGATGCCGAATGTAATGCGACAGTGACAATTTATATATCAACTGGCAAGATACATGTGCAAGGAAGCGATTCGCATGATTGGATTTTAACTGACTTTGCACATTTCAGTAATGGTATTTATGCTAATGATGTAGCTGATTTAGCTGATGTAGTTGTTTTAGCTGGTGTAGCTGATGCAGCTGATGTAGCTGATGTAGCTGATGTAGCTGATGTAGCTGATTTAGCTGATGTAGCTGATTTAGCTGATGTAGCTGTTTTAGCTGATGTAGCTGATTTAGCTGATGTAGCTGATGTAGCTGATTTAGCTGATTTAGCTGAAGATGTGACAGATCAAAACAATGTTGGAGAAGAAATTAACCTTAATCAGTCAGAGACAAATTTGAAAGCTCTCTTCTCGCCAACACATACCAGCACGCCTGTGTCATTCCAACAGACACCGGTACTGTTTAGCAACACCAGACTCGCGCAACCAACACAGCAGGATTTATTGCTACAGATCGCTCAGCTGAGTCAATTGTTAATGGAGAAAGAACATACAATAACAACTCTCATGCTCGATAACGAAGAGTTAATTGCGAGATTAACGAACAAACATGCCGTTAAAACAACAGAGACTGGCGTTATGACAGAAAACTTAGTGAACGCCAATGTTTCAAATACGACGGATCAAAACGTTTCGCAACCTTCTTCGACACCGAAACCGATTCCAGCTCCGAGACGATTTCTTATGCCGATACCATCACCTAGGTCGTCTCCCAAACCTGCGCCACCAAAAGTGAGCATCGACTTACAATCAAAGAAAAACAGCAACGCGCCAACACATGAACAGACACATGCAAAGACAACACTGATAATCGGGTCGTCCATTATTAAGGGCATCAATGTAAATGGACTTAATAAATCAGTCGAAGTTATATGCAAACGAGGTGCGACCATAGAAAGAATAAACGATGTTATCTGTGCCATGAATTTAGAATTATACAAAGACATCATTATATTAGCCGGTACAAACAATTCAGACGGCTTGCTCTGTGACGCTTTGAAAGCCATGGAACGACTAATATGCGATGTCCATCGCCTCGCCCCACAGTGCAACGTGCACATATGTCAATTGTGCCCACGAGATGATGACGTAAATAGACAGAACTTTGTGCGCCGATTCAATCAACATATGGAAGTGCGACAGAATTTTCTGAACTTTTCCGTGATCGAATCTGCGGACGGGTTCTATTCCACGCATCGTCCGGGGAGGATAAATGGTTCGTTGTATTTCGCGGACAAACTACATCTAAACAAATCCGGTTCATCTGTTCTCGTAAAAGCGATAAATGGTCACGTGAACATAATCACAAAACAATCATGTAGATATTGCGGTGAAGAAAATCACAAACACTCCCAGTGCCGACACGGTCGTCCCGTCGACTGCTGGAAATGCCATGGATCCGGCCACAAGTCTTCCCGATGCCCTGTATACTAGGATGCCGGCCAGGAAGCAGTGCCTACTCCCAATACCTGTAACGAGCAGCCTGCTGACATTCCTAAATCAGAGTGCCAAACCAAACAATCAAACACTTACAGTACTATAAATAGTCATAATGCTACTATCAATAAGTTCAGTTGTAGGGTGAATGCTCTACTGCTTTATAACCGATATCAAGTATTGAGTGACGATGATGATGGTAATAATAATAATAATAATAATTATTATAATAATTATAATAATTATAATAATTATAATGATGAAAATATTAAAAATAAGAAAAATAATAATAATAATGATAATAATAATAATAATGATAATAATAATAATAATAATAATAATAATAATAATAATAATAATGATGATGATGAAAATAATAATAATAATAATAATAATAATAATAATAATAATAATAATGATAATAATAATAATAATAATAATAATAATAATAATGATGAAAATAATAATAATAATGATGATAATAATAATAATGATAATAATAATAATAATTCGCTTGACGACAATTGTTCTGACAAGGCAGAGGCTCCAGATAATGCTAATCTAGATTATCTTAATATATTCTGGTACATAGATCAAGCAAACTTTATTAATTACATGAACATTATGAAATACTGTACTGTAAAGACTAAAAGCACTAAGTGCGCTATGATAGGTCCTAGAAATCACTTCTCTCAATGGGTATGTAATAAAGATTTTGTTAAAGAGGTAAGGCATTATGATAACCCAACATTTAATATTAATTGTAAAGGCCTACGAATAGGTCACTTAAACGTCCAGCACTTATTGCCTAAAATTAATGAACTTAAAATAACAATGGAAAGAAATATAAAGGAAATCGAAATATTAGGAACAACAGAAACATTTTTGGACGATGATGTCACAAATAATTTAATTAATATTCAAGGGTACAATATTGAGAGAAAAAACAGATTAAATAAGGAAGGCGGTGGAATAGTATTATATATAGATGAAAATCAATCATACAGTAGGAGGCTTGATTTAGAAACTCCAAATATGGAAGCTTTATGGATAGAAATAAAGCCGTATAAATTAAAATCATTTTTACTCTGCTGTACTTATAGACCACCAAAATCACTAACTGGTTGGATAGATGAGTTTGAATCATCTCTTGAATTTGCATATTCACATAATACTGATATCATCCTTATAGGCGACTTTAATATTGATTTTCTTAAACCAGTTATGCCTAAATGGAAAGCTGTAATCGATTTATTTAACCTTGAACAACTAATAAGCACACCCACCAGAATCACTGAAACAACAGCTACATTAATAGACCATATTTATGTCACAGACAAAAACAAGTATGCTTCGGTAAGTGTAGGAGCTTTGGCAATAAGTGATCACTATCCCGTGTTTGCCGAGAGAAAAAGCACTAATCTAAAACCAAATAGTCATCACACAATAAAATACAGATGTAAAAAAGAGCTTCAATAATGACCAATTTCTCCAGGATCTGTCAAATTACAATTGGGACTCAATCGATTTGATACATGATGCAAATGACGCCCTAGGAACATTTCAGAAAACCTTTACCTCAATACTAGATAAACACTTGCCCATTATTGAGCGTAGAGTAAAACACATTTCTCAGCCCGGGTGGATAAACGATGATATTTTAAAAGCTATTAAAGATAGGGATTATAACAAAAAGCAAAATAACATGGTTAAATATAAAGAATTAAAACAAAAAGTAATGACGCTAATAGAAACATCAAAAAGAAATTATTTTGGAGTGCAATTGAAGGAAAACACAAAGAATCCATCAAATATATGGAAAATTATGAAGAACATAAACCCTAAGACAAACAGATTACCTTTGGTTTTATATGACAACGATGGAAATGAAATTAAGGATACGGCTAAGCATTGTGAAATGTTTAATCAATATTTTACAACAGTTGCTTCTAATCTTGCGAATTCAATACAGATAACAAACCATGAAATATCAAATAATCTTAGAACATATGTTGCGAATAAAGTGCCCAATGACATCAAATTTAAAATACCTAATGTAGCAGTAAATTATGTATATGAAGAATTGGCTAGCTTAAAAACTAACAAGTCCGCGGGTCACGATGGCTTGAACGCGCATTTCCTTAAAGCTGCAGCACCAATTATTGCTCCAGCAGTGACAGCTATTATAAACAAGAGCATAGATAGTGGCGTGTTTCCAACATCATGGAAGCATGCCAAAGTAAAACCATTACATAAAGCAGATAATAAATCAGATATCACTAATTATAGACCTATATCTATTCTACCCATTCTCTCAAAGATTATTGAACGTCATGTACATAATCATTTATATAAATTTCTGATGAAATATAATTTACTTGTCGAATCTCAGTCAGGTTTCAGACGTAAACACTCATGCGAAACAGCACTGTTAAAGCTAATAGAGCAGTGGCGTTTTGCAGTTGACAAAGGCGACTATGTTGCCGCTATAATGATTGACTTTAGAAAGGCATTTGATTTGGTTAATCATACAATTTTGGAACACAAATTAGCGATTTATAAATTTGATGATCAGTCTCAAAGGTGGTTCTCCTCTTATCTAGAAAATCGGCAGCAATATGTATCTATTTCTGATAGTGTGTCAACTGCTATGCCTATTACTGTTGGCGTCCCACAGGGTTCTGTCTTGGGACCCCTCTTGTTCATCCTATATGTTAATGATCTACATATGGGTATTAGCAGCAATGTCGAAATGTACGCTGATGATACAACCATGCATTGCAACTCCGATAATATTTCATTGCTAAAGGAAAAACTTACTACTGATATGGCATTAGTGCAAACTTGGTGCGACAAAAACAAAATGGTACTAAATACTGAGAAAACTAAGTTATTACTGATAAGCAACACCCACAAACGAAACAGAATCAACGAGTCAGATCTCAAAATATCTATTGGAAATGTAGAATTAGACATTGTAAATAATGCAAAACTATTAGGTGTATATATTAACGACAACCTATCATAGCAAGACCACATTAGCAAGATCTATAGCAAAATCGCTTCACTTATTTTTATGCTAAGAAAAAATAAACAATATATGAATCTTGAAGAAAGAAACATATTTTATAAGGCATATATTCTTTCCCATATAGACTATTGTTGTTTAGTTTACTATACAGAAACTCCGACATTATTGGATAAACTTGAAAAATTGCAAAAACGAGCTGCTAGGATTATACTAGATGTCCCATATAGAACCCCGTCTAAACAATTATACGCAACTTTAAAATGGACACCATTAACACAGAGAATGGCGATAAAAACTAATCTAATGACCTACAAAGCACTAAACGACCTTACACCCAGATACATTAAAGACATGTTTACTTTAGTCGAAAATGCACACCCGCTTAACTTGAGGTCAAAATCAAATGGTCACTTAAAACCTCCAAAAATAAACACAAATTATGCAAGACACAGTTTTAAATATACAGCCACAAAACTGTGGAATTTGCTACCTTCAACTGTTACGCGTTCGTCAACCCTATCCTCATTTAAATCTAATCTTCATGATCATATAAACACGAAACAATAATAATAGCGATAGCCCAAAACGGACTCTGTAATGGTCTTGAAGAATGGCAATTTGCAGACTGAGAGAAGAGTGTTTTTTGAGAATTCACCACTGGTATTACTGGCTCGGTAAACGGATCAGTTATGCCGGTGACAAATCCTCAGAAATTGTCTTCTCGTTGTCTATAAATAGATATTCTTATGAGGAAATTTAGATTTTCTTAAAGAAATATAGGCGGTAAATGGTTAAATGTAATGAGCTGTTGGGTAAATCGACGATAATTTGACTGACTGATGCTGCCGCCTTGAGTGGCAAATCAGTCAGTCAAAGTGGAGCTAATTTATCCAGTGATTAAATTAACTACAATAAATGGTCAAATGCATTAAGGATAATTTGACTGAAAGTTGGTAAAGCATCGAGTAGCAACGGCTTTAAGTCAAATTAGAATTAAAATATTTGATTGTTTTAAATACCATATAAACGATTTTGTATAAACTTGGAAATAGGTCTACCTCTATGTCTTGTATATACATGTATATAATTGTACATAATCAGCTGAGTATGTGTGTGATTTGTGTGTGTGTGTGCGTGCGTGCGTGCGTGCGTGCGTGCGTGTGTGCGTGCGCGTGCGCGTGCGCGTGCGCGTGCGCGTGCGCGTACGCGTGCGCGTGCGCCCGCGCCCGTGTGTGTGTGTGCACGCGTGTGTGTGTACACGTGTGCGTATAATGTGCGAGTGCGTGTAAGCGTGTGTATGCGCGTGCGTATGTACGGGTGTGTGTACGTGCATGCCTGCATATGCCAGTGCGCGCGTGAGTATGCATGCGTGTGTGCAAGGGCGTGACTGCGTGTATTTGTATGCGTGATCGCCTATTTGTCCGTTTGCTTACATCTGCTTGTGTGTGCCCTGTATGACTGAGCGTGTGTGAGTGTGTGTTTGGAAAGAGTGTATGTATATGTATATTTATTAGCCTGTATATACTTATTATTGTTGTTGCTGTTCCCTGAGGGCCTCAGGAAGATCACATGTTGATGATTTACCCTCAATAAAGAACGATTATTATTATTATTATTATTATTATTATTATTATTATTATTATTTCGTGGCACATTGGTGCCATTCTGTGCATCGTTGTTTATGCCTGTCTTTAAATATTAGATTCTCGGTTCAGACCATCCTACTGTCCGTTCATGCTTGTTACTATGCCGGTAGTTCGGGTTGACTTGGGTAAATATAGAGGACATAACACAATTGAGGTTATGGTTATAATAACTGTAAACACCTTGAAAGATGCTCATCTGGCACGTGTCGGGTCCTTACAGATCATCAGCTTAAATTCTTCATCATAATGTAATATCTGCAAACACCTTGAAGGATGTCCATCTGGCACATGCCATGGTCGTTACAGGTCATCAGCTTACCTTCTTTATCATATTCTCTTTCAAATATTTGAATCAATCTTGCAGAAAGTCAAATTCAGAGAGAAAAGACTCAGATCGGGTTTGTATGTTTCATGTTAAATTTTCAGACCATTTTGAAATGCTAGGTACTGAAATTAGCCAATTCACCACGTTATGGTTCGTTGGCGTAGTGTGAAAACTTCGTCTAAGGGCGCTGCTACTAATACCCGCGCTCTCCACTGTGAACTTTGTATAGTTCGTGCGTTGCGCTAGGCGCTAGTGCTGCCCGCCACCGTACTGTGGGTAGTCGACACCAACGCATAAACCCTTGGTCTCGCAGTCTTTTACAGACCTTTGGAAAATAGACTAAGTCCGTTAGCTGGCGTTAGGAGCGTCTAAGCGCCACAGAAGTAATCTAAGTCCGTACGAATGCGCAATGAACTGGTAGAATTAGTATGCACAAGATTGTACTAGAGCAAGCGCTAACCCAGCCCGCCACCGGAGGGTGGGTAGTTGGTGTTGTATAACACGGTCCTGTACTTGGCCTATTGGGAGCTGTTGGTGCACTATTGGGCCTAGTCTATCAGACTGGAAGAGTGTGTTGTGAGTTGTGAGCTCTGTCTCAGCCGATAATATGTTGATCTTAGCGGCTGCAGCTCCTTACAAAGAGCTGGTGACGTCATGGCTGATTGTGCACGCGTGTTAGTCTCGGAGAAAACTGCTTTCTGAATTGTTTATTGGTCAAAATAAGCAGCACATGGTCCACCGCGTCGATTCCAGGGCCGTCCAGTTCCCGGGAGCCGGGTCCGTAGTTCGGCCTAGCAAGGCTGGACTCGTTTTATAAACGTTTACAAAACAACACGGCATTTTTGGATAAAAAGTTGATCGTTTGGAGCAAGGTTTATGCCCAGTAATGCTTCATTTTGAAACAGGTTTTATTTCAATTTGTATCTTGACTATCCGAATGTATGCACCTATTAATGGTTTACACAAATTCAACATAATTCCTTCATATAAATTAGCTTTCTAGCGGCCGCTGTCATAATTCACCGTAATAGAGGTTATTACCCTAGTTCTCTAGATTAGTTACTTGCATCTCCAGTTAATTATTAAGATTAACCAAGCCCGTACACAGCGAATTCTATCTATAAAAGCACTCAACCCCAACACGTGCAAAGCGTGAGTGGAGGCTAACTGGATATGGGCGCGGCATAGCTAGACATGCGTCCCTGTATTTGCCACTATAACGGAACTTGTTAGTTTCTTGGTTGGATTCATTTCATAAAGAAAAATATAATCGTATCATATAAAACCGAACAATTACCATAGGCAAATACATTTCATGATTCCTGGCTAATGGTCTCTCCGTCCCGCATCTCTAACTCGCTCCATTAGCTAGGCAACCTACCTCCACGCGATCACATAGTTGTTACCTCCGGCTGAACTGCCGCTGTTCAGTTAACGTCTCAAGATGCCCACCAAAAGTTTGGTGTATCAGGTTAGTATTGATATAAGGTAATGTACATATAAATTTAGTCTCATTCTTTCCATGTATGGCGTGTTGTAGCCCCACCTCCACCCAACAAGATGTGTCAAGTTCAACATGAGAAACAAGTGTACGTCATATCCGCCTTACAGCGGAATTGTCAGATAATTCTTACCAGTCAAAATGGAACTGATCAATGCCATATACCTTAGCACGCCACGTCTTATTGCATGATCCAATGACATCACAAGCACGTGATCACGTGATCTCTTGAACCTTTCGATTGAAAACTCGAGCCACCCATCAATAGCTCGATGTAACCATTGGCACAGCACTCAGAGCCTGGCTTCTTTGAAAACAATAATATCATGACCGTTAGCGGTACAATAAACTGCCCTTGTAAATTGCTTGTTTTGCTTGATTATGGAACGTGAATAACGACACGATAGATCAATAGCTCAATACTTATACAGACATGTTTTCACACATCGTTATATCACAGATAAGGGCACTAGTGGGGGGAGGCCTTGAAGATGCAATGACCGACAAAATGAAAGTATGTCTCAAGGGTGTTTGAATTATATCTAGGTGTCCGTGCCGAGTGGGTTGATGTAAGGACATTGTTAATTAGAGATCAGCAAGTAAGATCCTCTACCGAGGAACGGCTGTTTGATTAATCACGTGCTATTGTTCTTGAGAGTGGTGTGAGTGCAAAACGATGCGTCGGTGGCATTATGTGCACGGTGATACAAATGGTTACGTCATATCGTTAAAGCGGTCTAGTGGTATCTGCAAACTTTATGTTGCTGTTTCAGACGAGTCCTTCTGCTAAGGGCCACTAACTGACAGATACACTAGTGACAGATTGACAGCCCGGTCAGGGTTAGACCTGTACCAAGAACTGTACAGTTGCGAGACTATGGATGTAATATCTAAAAGAACCAAAGCTTTTAAATTTGTGTAACAGTTTCTTTAATTATCTTACATGTTAATAAACTCTGTCCTAATTTGACTCCATGGCCGACCAACACATGGAAACAGTTTCACGAATATCAGTGTACGTACTGTACCATAGCTTTAATATAATTCATTCCAGGCGTTACTATGGCTAGGACAGAAGGTACTTGATCTTTAAGTTTGGTTAATGGCACACAGATATTGTTTTCTTTTGGAAAGATGGCATGACACAAATCAAGTAAAGGATCAGATCTTTCACTCAAATAGCTGACGTCATAATCAAGTATGTAACTGGTTAGGTGATGTCACAATCAATATCACGTACCCAAGCCAAGAAACTAGAAAAGTTCGTCACAAATATGTATGAATTGTAGGCCTTTTGTGAATTTACAATTTGATTAACATTCTGTTGAATATTTTAAATCTAATTTGTCTGGAAGCTATTGCTGCCATAGATAGATATATAGATAGATAGATAGATAGATAGATAGATAGATAGATAGATAGATAGATAGATAGATAGATAGATAGATGGATGGGTGGGTGGGTGGATGGATGGATGGATGGATGGATGGATAGATAGATAGATAGATAGATAGATAGATAGAGGGAGGGAGGGAGGGAGGGAGGGAGGGAGGGAGGGAGGGAGGGAAGGAGGGGGGAGGGAGGGAGGGAGGGAGGGATAGATAGATAGATAGATAGATAGATAGATAGATAGATAGATAGATAGATCGGATAGTATACAAATTGTGTTAGGCTAAATGCTCGAATATCATTAGAGTAGCTAGCTCCAATTTAATCCACATATTTACAATATGAATAGTAGTAGCGTACAATTGATGGAGCAGTCTAATCTAGACAACCTGTATGCCTACCCCGAGCTTAACTTTACCTCATAGGTTAGCTTGAGCCACATTTATGCGCAAGAACAGTAGCGGCATAAATGGCAAGATACATGGGGCATACGATAAACTCGCGTTAAACCCTGTTTATGTGCATATAGGCTATGCAGAGATAGGTGGATACAATCATAACACCTTGATCAAATAAAAGGACGGGTGTTGTCAATTGTAAGAATGATCATGTGCTGGAGGTTTCTGATGTAAACAAGATTCCCAGCTGCCCTCTCCACAACAATCGTAAGGGTATCATCAATTTAACACATAGTTCACATGTATATGATGGCTCAAAACGTTGTTCCTTTGCATTAAAGACTTGAAGAGCAGTTTGAGTCTGAATGTAAAATGTTGCTGACTAAGGCAGCAACAACCTAGTCTCACTGATGTATAGCAATTACCTGTCTTTCAATATTTCTATCTAACTATCTATGAATAGTGATCATAGGCCTACACTTTCTTGCCAAGAATAAAATAAAGTTAGCAAAGACTTGGTGTGCGTTTCGTCAGCAGATCGTGCATTATTGTCAAACGCCCGTATTTTTTCATGGAAATTTATCAATTTTCACTGAATAACATGAAATATACAGTATCAAACTACCTCCATGACTTCCATACTTCAACGATGCCTACGCATTACGGGCTGGCAGACAAATCTCAGCAGGAAAATTATGTTGATTCCACGTCGAAACAACGTCAGACTCTGACGTCGAAGTGACGTTGAAAACATATTGTATTTGAAAATTGAATCAACGTCACATATTCTACGTTGATTAAACGTTGCTTTCTGATGTTGATTAAACGTTGCTTTCTGATGTTGTTTCAACATTGGATTCTGATGTTGTTTCAACGTTGGATTCTGATGTTGTTTCAACGTTGGATTCTGATGTTGTTCCAACCTTGGACTCTGGTGTTGTTTCAACGTTGGAAATGTTGGTATGTTGAATATACATTGAAAAGTGATTGCGTTTGAAAATTGAATCAACGTTGAAGCAGGAATGTTGTTTCAACGTCAGAATCAGATATTCTTTCAAAAGCAATGTACACCACTCAAAATACTATTTAAATAAGAGGCCCAAGGGCCTGTGACGCGCACCTGGACCCTTAAGTCCAGTTGAAAGTACGGGCTGTGAATTATTGTTTTGAGAAATCCTGTTCTTTACAAAGAATAGATGCAAAAAATATGGCATCTAACAGTTACAACGAATATGGCGCCAGGCCATTGCATGCTGGGTAAATTGCATAGAAATCGCGGAGAATCTCATATCTCATGCAAGTCTTCCTCTGTGCCATGTAATTGATGAATCCACCTTTGGCTATACGCCCCGCTCAATTAGGGATAGGTTCCGTCCATGCTTTGCGAGTGTTGGGATCGATCTGTATGCTCTAAATAATGGATTCCCAGAATCCCAATTTTATAGCACTATAGATGACTATAGCAGCGACAGCGACCAGTCAAGCTAGTTTCAAAATACTCAACAGAATATCTATCAAATAGCGAACACATACAATTCGTACAGCTTGTCGGACTATTCCTAGGATTTAAGACTGAGTATTTCCGTCAATTAGGACTGCCACGGCGACGTAGTTGATTATGACGTCAATACTTTAGTGGATTCATCCAGTTTGAAATAACACTAGCTATCGACCAACACAAATTCACAGGTACCTCTTCTAGCTATGGCGACTGATTTATGGGGGTGGGGGAGATAACTTGTATAACGGCGAGGGGTGAAAGTGTTGTGGATTATATTCTATGTTCGGCAAATACATTCGATACGGTAACAAATTTCGAAATTGGCGAGCCAAATGAATCATCTAATCATAAAGTGCTTAGGTGTGCTATAACGTATAAGCCATCAAAATGTTTTGTCATACGTAGAAACGACAATGCCCAAGATTTGTTTGGAATTCAGAAAAGGTCAATGAATATAGGGCATATATTTTATCAGATGAAGTTCAAATTGTTTTAGCTGATATGAATACAATATTGGACAGGGTACATATTTTGGATGAACACATGTTTGAGGAAGGGGTTACGATGTTCACAACAGCAATTCAAAATGCAGCTGATACATTATTTTTAAAGAAAAGACCTATCGCTAAAAGGCAGTTTCTAAGAAATGTACAGCAATATTCTATAGATTGTGAAGCTAAGAGACGTCATTTCTTCCATACAACTTATTAATTATATTCTGGCACTATTTAATGGTATCTTTAGGAGCGGAAAGTTTCCCAAAATCTGGTCTGAAGATATACTGATACCGCTACATAAAAGGGGAGGTTTAAACGATGTAAATAACTACCGGGGTATTACATTTTTAGGTATTCTTGGCAAGCTATTCACTAAAGTGCTAAATAACAGACTAAACAAGTGAGCCGAAATTAATAAGATATATGTAGAGGCACAAGCGGGTTTCAGGGCGGGAGTTAGCACAATTGATCATATTTTTGTTTTAAATGCTATAATATCTCATATGTTGAATCAAGGAAGGAAATTATATTGGGTTTTTTTTTTTTTATAGATTTTAACAAAGCCTTTGACTACATAGTAAGGGACTGCTTATGGTGTAAATTGATCAAATTGGGAGTTACGGGTAACATAGTTAATATTATTATGTCGATGTACCAGGGATTAAAAACATGTGTGCGTGTGAATTATGAATTATCAGAAAACTATGGATGCACTACGGTGGTACGTCATGGGGAACGTTTATCACCGTTTTTGTTTGCCATGTATATAAATGACTTGGAGGGAGAACTTGCTATGTGAGGGATAGAGGGGGTCGATCTAACACTAATACAATTATTTTTGGTTTTATACGCAGATGATATTGTTTTAATGGCTGAAATGGTAACAGATATGCAGAAGGGCTTACACGTTTTGACTGATTATTGTAAGAGGTGGCGTTTAACATTAAACATTGAGAAAACTAAAGCAATGGTGTTTAGAAGAGGGGGTCGGTTAAGACAAACTGATACATTTTTCTATGGAACAAACGAAATAGAGGTAGTCGGGGAATTCAAATATTTGGGTATTACTTTTGGCACAAATGGCTAATTTTTTAAGGCACAAAGATGTTTAGCTGAACAGGCACAGAAAGCAATTTTTGCATTAAATAAGCATATCAGTAAATTTTTAGGCCTGTCACATCTCATATTTGTGGAATATTTGATAAATTAATTCGTCCGATTTTATGCTATGCGAGTGAGGTGTGGGGGTATCATCAACGTTTCGACATTGAAAAATGACACCTACGCTTTTGCAAACAGCTTTTGAATGTGAAGCAGAGCACTTCAAACTGCGTTGTTTATGGGGAATTGGGTAGGGAACCACTATTATTAACTAGAGAAATTAGAATATTAAAATACTGGTTTAAGATGCTCGACCAGATAAATTAGCTAAAATTATTTATAATGTTCCACACAATGATTTGATTCACAATAACAACTGTAATAATTGGGTGGGCAAATTAAGGGATATGCTATGTCGAAGGGGGTTTAATTATGTCTGGGAGCAGCAGGGCGAGCATCTAAATAGAAAAGAATTCATATTGCAATATAAGCAAAGAGCATTTGATAATTATTTACA
Organism: Chaetoderma sp. LZ-2023a; assembly: GCA_034401795.1. Taxonomy (NCBI): domain Eukaryota; kingdom Metazoa; phylum Mollusca; class Caudofoveata; order Chaetodermatida; family Chaetodermatidae; genus Chaetoderma; species Chaetoderma sp. LZ-2023a. The sequence goes on from CM067362.1 coordinate 12,566,553, forward strand.
GGAATGGAAGGGCCAACTAGAAACAAACAGTAAAACTCGGTTATATAAGCATTTCGGCGGGGAATTAATTTATAAGTGTTATCTAGACAAGATAAAAATAGTTAAACATAGAAACACATTATCAAGATTCCGTACCGGCTCTCATAGGTTACACGTGGAAACTTGGAGATGGCATAAGCCAGCACCAACACCATTTTCTGATAGAATCTGTCCATTTTGGAGCCATACTGTAGAAGATGAATACCACTTTGTGATACTTTGTCCCATGTATACAGAATTAAGGAAAAAATTCATAAAACCTTATTATTATGCAAAACCCAGTATGTTTAAATTCACAGAATTGCTGCAGTGGTCAAACATGACCACGTTAAGGAACTTAGCATCTTTTATATATAATGCTTTTAATGTGCGCAGCGAACATATGACTTAGACATTTTCTCCAGTCACAACAACTGAATAGGACAAATTAAGCGACGATGGGGTTGACGAGGTTGATGATGAGGTGGGGATTAGTATGTAGCGCATTGACAGGGTGTGCGGTGGATTTCTGGCAATTTATTATATCACAGTTAGTAATGAATCCAAAAGAGAGTATGATACAATTTAGACGTAGAATAATATGATGAATGGCATTTAATGCCAGATCCACCATTATTATTTGCAAAGATGTTATTGCAAATCGAGGGTGGTGAATGGGGCCAAAAAATTACAATATTATCCTAGTGATAAAATCCCTTCTTAGTTCGTACTGATGATCACAAAGACGACGAACAACAACTACGCCACCACCACCACCACCACCACCACATTTATATTTATCTTGAGGATATCAATTGTGATAACAATAATTACACGCTGACGATGATGGTGGAAACAAATATGATATTTCAGAAACCAAGCCTCACTCCTCGTTTCCCTTTCGCTACCTTTCGTACCACAAAGCGAGGAGGGTGATATTGTGAAAATTAAAAGAGATATGCAGGTTGCTTGCGGGTGATAGGTGAAATGTGTACATCTCTATAGGCATGCACGGGCCAGTGCGACCATTCACACCGCTTACGAGCGGAGCGGTGCAGTGTGAATGATCTTATTGGTTTGGGCAGGTCTATTGGGGTTGCTCATGTCATGTGTGTCGCCCGCATGCAGTTTGCATGGTAATTTTATGGAGGATGGAAAGGGGCTTGGAATCTCATTGTATAAGACAGAACTCTCTTCGTTTTTTGTGACAAGAAAAACAAACAACCAAAAGAAACAAGACAACAAGTAAAAAACGCTAAGGAAATCAAAGATGATCCTGACAATTGAGAGTGTGATAGAGGATATGACGATGAAGACATATTGAAATAGGAAAAATAAGCATAAATATTGATGGCAATATTAGTAATGATAATGAATACATGATATATATGTTTCTATAAAATGTACACCATAAATATTTATATATGCCTTATATACTGTCCGCCACACTATTGTAAATTATGTTTACACTCAAGAGCCGATGGCCTATTGTGGAATAAATTATTATTATTATTATGATTATACGCTAGTTCTTTCATCCCATCTCACAAGATTTAGGGATGCATACTCGCGGCGGAGTGCATGGAGATGGAATTGTTTGAATTTTATACTTTCGGAAACTTAAATTGTGGGCCTTGATGAAGTGAGTCGAGGTAGGATTTAGCTTGTGATGGTTTTGTTACGTATAGAATGATATGATTTTTGTGTTCTAAAATTGAACTAATGACACTAGTCCCTAGTTCAATTAAGTAACTGAAAATTATGATGGTTTATGCGGGGCGAAATCATCATGTGCTGAACTCTGTTTCGTTTTCATTGCATTGGGGTACCCGCATTGGGCTTGTGGGATGCTCAGCTAGTTTTGTTATCTGGCATTCAACTGTGAATGTGCACTTTTATCAGACTCACTATTATGTATCATAAGTATAATTGTATACTTTAATGTCACCAAATAAGTAGATATAGTATAGTAACATGCATGTATTCATTCTTGTTACACCATGAGACATTTACTTTTTAATATAAATGTATGGGAGACGCGGCTATAAGACCTATCTTATTGCGCTCCCTCTAAGACAAAAAAATAATTTTTTAAACCAAGTCTTTCTTTAGTTAATGGGATTCGAATGAGACTAAGAAATCTGATAACATGCTGCAGTAACATGACTGGATATATTGTACGTAAATATACATTCAGCAAACTGAAGATTAGCAATCTACAAAATCAGAAAGCTGAGTGAGATAATAAGGATTATATGAATGTATGAAATAAATTATTATTTTGTATAAAGCAGAAGTCGTGTGAAAAGAAATTTAATTAGTAATAGCTCAGGAACGTCGTATAATAATTATAATTTTATGAATTTTATTAATTTTTATTTTGTTATTTATTTTAACTTTTATTTAAAATTTTAATTTTTACAACGCATAAATCAAGTGAAACAACAAAAGATATCTAATTAGTAAAATCATGTAAAGTCTTAAGTCATTAAAAAATAGAAATCATGTTTCTGTTACTCGGAAGTATGACTAAATAATCTGGATCACAATAGCATGAATGCTATGCCACACACTCTATCTCGCCATTCTCGCTTTGAAGGTCTTGCTGCCAGCCATTGAATAATTCTGACAAATATGTGCCTCTAGGTACAGATTAACTTCATTTTAATATAAAACCAACTCACGTATAACAGTATAGCTTTCTTCTGCAAATAAACGTCATAATTTCCCACCAAAGCTCTATTTCCAGTGTAGGTACTTTTGCCATCACACCTAAAATCACGAGCTGCTGTCCTAGTTCAAAACTACCAACACGTTCTGATTTCCGGCTACAACTTCCGCTGTTTGATTTCCCACTCGAGACGTCCGTCCTGAGTTCAGAGTATCTATTTGCGATATACTTGAAGGTTCGTATCTTTGAAAGCACAAGCGCAATGGCCGCCAGTGGGGCAACTTGTAATTCAATACGGTGTTTAATTGTTTGCTCGCTTGCTTGCTTGAATTGATTGACAGAAAACCAGTAATGACTCAGGAGATTGACAGAGTATGATTCCTTCAAATCCACCTTAGGATTAATAACCAATGCATGGGCACAGAGTCCTAGATTAAATGAAATATTATCAATATCCAAGCGTGAAGATTTGCTTGAGTGTTCTGGAGTGTAGTTTGTCATATAATTATCTTATTGATGATAAAGCTGGAAATATTTACACGATTAGTAATTTACCATTGTGGTCAGTTGAATACTATTTTGGTGCAAAATGATGAATTGATGATCAATTGTTCATTATAGGAGTAAATAATCTGCCCTTCCATGATAGGCAGTGTGGTTTCACTTTAAAATATGATTGCACTAACTGGATTTACGAGATATATAAAGTAAAAAGTACCTGTACCCAAACACTCAAGAAGCTCAATATGAACTGTATTGTGACGGCTGATTGACATCTAGGTTCACGACAATTAGTATGGGAATTTGTGGATAAAATATTATATATCCACGTGACAAGCATATCCGTGATTGATGGTACTTATTCAAATGGAGTATCCCAATAATTGATTGCATTGTGACGTCAACAATTTTCTATTTCTGTTATGACAGGAGTAACCACATGAGGCGCATTTGTTAATTCAAGCGGTGTCATAATCATCTATCTTGTCATAAAATCTAGTGTATGTCGCAGCAACGTCTACTGTACCATGAGTCCACCTTCTATATTGGCATACCCTCTATGATAACATACACACTCTCTTTCTTCTTAATCCCATTCTTTCCCATTTTCAGTCGCCTTCTCACATTTATCATCCATATTCGCTCTTGCCTGTCACAGCAGCGAGTTTCTCTCTTTCACATTACTTGACTGTTACCGCTGTCAATTCCAACTGCCTGCCCGCCTGCCTGTCTTCCTGCCTGCCTGCCTTCCTGCCTGCCCGCCCGCCAGCCCACCCGCCTTCCCGCCCACCCGCCCGCCTGCCTGTCTGTATCTGTCTGTCTTTACACTGAAAACAACGCATTGGTAGAGGAATTTAATTAAAGATTTCTTTACCAAAATTTGTCCTATCGAGACCAAGTTTAGATTTACTTAGAGTGCACCCCCTCCCACCCCCACCCCCTGATATTAGTCGGGGTAACGTGTACTAATCAGTAGGTCGCTTCACCAGATAAAGGATGGGATTAATCCTACATTAGAGAGAAACCGCACACATGAATGCACACACACACACACACACACACACACACACACACACACACACACACACACACACACACACACACACACACACACACACACACGCGCACACATGCGCGTTCACACATACATGCAAGTAGTAATGTAGGGGGATGATCGCTATTGTTCTTTTCTATTGTTCTTCTCAGCAGGAGGTCTTCGAGAACAATGGCGATCGTCCGCACACATGAGAAAAATGGCGATCATCCACACACAAAGGAAGAACAATGGTGATCGTATGCATATGTGTCTGAGAACAATGGTGATCATCCCCCTCATGATTTAGAGATTGTAGAACATTGGCGATCGTCCCCCCATGATTTAGAGATTTGAGAACCATGGCGATCATCCACACACGAATGTATTTTTAGTATCAGTGTCTCATGGGAGAACCCCTTTGTGCGAGATAGTGTCAATGTTGAAAATTTTAACCCCTAAAAGTTGGGTATTTTACATTTAAAATTAGTGGCGCGTGCCCCCTCTCCGTCCCCCACCCCCACTCTCTGTGGTACTGTGGTATGTAAGGTAAAAATAATAGAGTTTAAGAGGTGTTCTAATAATAGGAGGTAAAATAATAGAGTTTAAGAGGTGGTCTGATAAGGGAGGTCTGTGAGGAGGATTTTACTTGTGGTGTAACCCACCTTATGCTAAATTGTTTTTGAAAAACTTAATAGGCAATATAGTGTTTGTAATAACGTCAGTCGTTTTAGATTGTGTGTCTGCTGGATGCTATTGTCACGTTTAAAATGTCTGCATTATGTCTCTTAGGGTGACATGCGTTTATGGAATTGTTTGTCAAGCGGATCACTCTGTATGATAAAAAGAGTATTTGTCGTGTATGGTGTAAAGTTTTACAATTCGTTAGCATCGCATTAGCTCTGAGATCGGTCCTTAATAGAGTTACAAACATGACACATGTTGAGGAATAATGAAAGAATGTTAAAGCACCACCTGTCTCATTCTAAGCACAAGATATTACAATGTCCTCGCCGAGTTTTTAAAAAATCGATAATAAAGCGTGCACCCGCTCACCAGCTATTGTTGTTTACCGACGTGTAAAGGTTCAACAATTAAGAGCAACATTATGAGCATAGTAGCATAATCATAGATGGCCATTTACTACAAATATAAATATATGCTTTTGGCTACAGGGCAGTAATATGCTATAACCATGTTTTTACTATATAATTCAGTCCTGCCCTAAGCGACGACCTCGTGTTACACCATTACATGGATGCTAGAGACATTATTACCCGTTTAACCCTTGAATTTCTTCAAGAAAATGTCCATTTTCTTCATATTCATATTTGTACACCAAGAGAAGACTATTTTTGAAAATTTATCATTGGAATAACTGGCACCACTGGCTATCCATTTGTCTAGATATTGTGCCAGCATACACCCATCACCCACCACCACCACCACCACCACCACCACCATCATCATCACCAACACCCACCACCACCACCACCACCATCAGCCCCACCACCCACCACCTTCACCACCACCACCACTAGCACCAGCACCAGCACCACCACCACCACCACCACCACCACCACCACCACCACCACCACAAGCATCAACAACACCAACCACCCACCACCTTCACCACCACCGCCACTAGCACCACCATCAGAAACACCACCATCAATATCACCACCAACACACACCGCCATCACTACCACCAGCATCAACACCACCACCCACCCACCACCTTCACCACCACTACCACTAGCACTACCACTACCGCCTGTACTGTCATACAACACCAATCACTAAGCACCATCATCAATACCACCAGCATCCACCACCTTCACCACAACCGCCACTAGCACCACCACCAGCACCACTACCACCGGTACCGATATCCACCACCAACCACTAAGCACCAGGACCACCACCACTAGGACCTACATCCAACACCATGCATTAACCTGACCAGCAACACCCACCCACCCACCAACCCCTAGCAAATTTCTTCATATTCATACTTGCAGCCCTAGAGAAGACTATTTTTTTAAATTTATCATCGGTATGACTGACTCTGATGGCGATGTCATTGGTGTCTGAAAAATGGCATATAGGTTGGAGAGGGTATGTCATTGAGGGTTTAATAAAGGTCTCACTCATATGCACATGTGCTAATATGCGATATTGCTAGTTATATGTTGTGCCCTTGTGCAGTGCCCGGTGTGCACCCTTGTGCACATGCGTGTGCCAGAAGACTATTTTTGAAAATTTATCATTGGAATGTCTGGCTCTGCTGCCTAACTAGTTGTCTAGACATTGCAACAGCAAACACTACCCACCCCACCACTGCCACCACCACCATCATCATCATCACCATCACCATCACCATCACCTACCACCACCAGCATCAACACCATCACCAACCACCTTCATCACCACCAGTGCCACTAGCACCACCACCAATGCCACTAGCACCACAACCATCACCACTACCACAATTACCACCAGTACCGCCATCAACACTAAGCACTACCACCACCACATCATGTTGCGGATTGTGACCGCCTGTTGCAGATTTGTGGCCGCATGTTGCGATTGCATCCGCATGTTGCGGATTGCGGCAGCATGTTGCGGATTGCGGCCGCATGTTGCGGATTTGTGGTCGCTTGTGGATTTGCGGGTGCATGTTGCGGATTTGTGGGCACATGTTGCGGATATGCGGGCACATGTTGTGGATGGCAACAAGTGTATGTACATGCCTGAACACACCTACACACCAAAATGCATGTGTACATGTGCTGCCGCATGCAGGCTGCATGTTGCGTATTTGCGGGCACATGTTGCGGATTGTGGCTGCATGTAGGCAATTTATGACCACATGTTGCGGATTTGTGGCCGCATGTTCTGGATTTGCGGGTGCATGTTGCGGATTTGCAGGTGCATGTTACGGATGGCAACAAGTGCATCTACATGTCTGAACACGCATACACACCAAAATGCATGTGTACATGTGCAGCCACATGGGGGCCGCATGTTGCAAATTTGCGGGTGCATTTTGCGGATTTGCGGGCGCATGTTGCAGATTGTGACCGCATGTTGCGGATTGCAGCAGCATGTTGCGGATTGCAGCAGCATGTTGCAGATTGCAGCCACATGTTGCGGATTTGTGGGCGCATGTTGTGGATGGCAACAATTGTATGTACATGCCTGAACACACATACATGGCAAAATGCATGCGTACATGTGTGGCCACATGTTGCGGATTTGTGGCCGCATGTTGCAGATTTGCGGGTGCATGTTGTGGATTGCGACTGCATTTTGCAGATTTGCGGGCACATGTTGCAGATGGCAACAAGTGTATGTATATGCCTGAACACACATACATGCCAAAATGCATGCATACATGTGCGGCCACATGTTGCGGATTGCAGCTGCATGTTGCAGATTTGTGGATGCATGCGGTCATATGTTGTGGATTTGCGGATGCATGTTGCGGCTTTGTGGCCGCATGTTGCAGATTTGCGGCCGCAAGTTGCGGATTTGTAGGCGCATGTTGTGGATATGCGGCCACCGTACATATAATCCTATAAAATGGTTCAAAATCAATCCCTTTTCTCACTTCAGTTTAAACATCACACAGTGGTTGGACATGTATTTTAACTGCAGCATAGTTAGGTAGCCTTAGGCAGTCAGATTTCTTTGATGAACCTTGTAACTTGAATGCTTGCTAGATTTATCCTGTAATCAATATGCCGAGACATAGATGTTTTGAATGTGATTCAACTTTTAATAGGTCAAATGACCTGAAGCGGCATAAGATCCGATTGATAATGATGAAGATAGCGAAAATCCATACAGTGAAAATGAAGAAATGACAGAGATGAATAGTGAAGATAATGAGCCAGTGGAGTCGGAGAGTGAAGATGAAGGTGAAGATGAAAAAGAACCCATAGGAATCAGGAACTATTCACCATATTCCAAACTATTAAGCAGGTCTTAGATGCTGAACAATCAGGTTTAGAAGATGGGGATGGTGAAGTGATCACAGACCCAAATGATGTAGGCAATGTGTCTATTTCCGTATATGCTGATGCTTTAGTTACAAAGTGTATAGACATAATGTTCCAGTGGAGAAGATTACAGAACTCTACGCTCATTAAAATAATTTGTCAGGAAACTAAAGATTTTATCACCAAGGGGTATGCATACGATGAAGCAGTCTTCTCAGCTTTTCGAAAAAGAGAGTTTCTGATCAAGAAGTACATAAGGAACAATCTAGATGCTCACGATAATGATGATGATTCTGTTGGTGATGGATCTGATCCATAAGGAATCAGTCTACCCATCGATAAATGGATCTCCAGAACATTGACTATGTATTTATGCTACAGTAACTATATGTTTTATCATATGTAATATTTTCTTCAATGTAAAGATATGGATACAAATAAAACATTGGTTCTTTATGTGTGTGTTGATTTGATGATTGTAGCTGGCCAGCTGGGTTTCCCCCACATCCATAGATATACAAATTGGAGTGGGTGCTGTTGATGTTGGTGGTGATGGCGGTGGGGTTGATGGTTGGTGGAAATAGGTGTTGTGGTGGATGATGGTGGTGGGGTTAATGCTTGGTGGTGGGTGTTGGTACTTAGTGGGTGGTGGTGCTGGTGGTGATGGAGGGATGGTGATGGTGGTGATAGTGGTGGTGTAGTGGTGGTGATGGTGGTGGTGATGGTAGTGTTAGTGATGGTGGTGGTGATGGTGGGTATTGGTAGTAGGTGGTTGTGGTCACAATGTCTAGACAATGGTTAGCCAACTATATTATTTTTGTTGTCTGGGCCTCATTGACTAGATACTCATAATGTATTCATACTGTGTGTACCTGGACATGGTAATTTTTCCTAGTTTTATTACCTTTAACTGGCTGAGGAGCTCAAAATCTAAAACGATTGACATTATTGCAAGCGCTATATTGCCTATTAAGTTTTTAAAAACAATTTGCGTGTATGGTCAGTTAAGCCACTAGTCAAATCGGTTTTTTTCAACATATTCAGCCTGCACATAGTTTACTAATAAAGTTTAATGGCTTAAGCGCATTGTGACAATGAAATTTCGCACCAGACAAAGTAGTTGGGTGGTGTTACAGCTAAATATTTAGGAAACGATGTGATCATGTTAAGACAGACAAATCGTTTTCAAAATAATTGTATGGTACAATTATCTGTAGGCATTTACTGGTAGATAGTGGGGTTAAAAAACATAATAAACATATGATGACGCAGTCATTCACAGGATCTACTGATAGATATTTCGAGAAATGATTTTTAATAATGACGCAGGCAGACAAATTATTTTCAAAATATTTGTACATTGTGCATACCTTGTAAACAAGTGTGCTAGCATCGCCCTCAAAACCAACCAGCAACTTCTGCTGAGGATGAATGCTATAGCATTCCGCCTCAGCTGACGCAGGCAGTCAAATTATTTTCAAGATATTCATACATCGAGCATTGCCTTGTAAACAAGTATACTAGCATCGCCCTCAAACCATCCAGCAACTTCTACTGAGGAGGAATGCTATCCTCATCAGCCTCATACTCCTCATAGACCTCGCTTATCAGACCACCTCTTAAACTCTATTATTTTTCCCTACGTTATCAGAACACCTCTTAAACTCTATTATTTTTACCTTACATACCACAGTACCATGGAGGGGGTGGGGGACGGAGGGGGGGGGGCGTGCGCCGCTAATTTTCAACATAAAATACCCAACTTTTAGGGGTTCAAATTGTCAACATTTACACTATTTCGCACAAAGGGGGTTCCCATGAGTCACTGATACTAAAAATACATTCATGTGCGGATGATCGCCATTGTTATCAAATCTCTACATCGTGGGGGGACAATCGCCATTGTTCTCAAATCTTCAAATCAAGGGGGATGACCACCATTGTTCTCAGACACGTGTGCGTACAATCGCCATTGTTCTTCCTTTGTGTGTGGTTGATCGCCATTGTTCTCATGTGTGTGTACGATCGACATTGTTCTCGAAGACCTCCTGCTGAGAAGAACAATAAAAAAGAACAATAGCGACCAGCCACCCACATTAGTACTCATGCACACACTTGAATCAATGCATGAATGCATGCAATAATACATGCACACAATAATACATGCGCGAATGCATGCAATATTGCATTCATGAACGCATGCACGAACACACCAATGTACTCACGAATGAATGCACATACACCCACATACACGCACACCCACACAGGCAAAGACGCACGCACGTACGAATGTACGAACACATGTATGCATGACCACACACACATGCATGAACAAACGCACGCACGCACACACTTTTGCAGACACAAAATTAAAGTGTCCTACGGATATGATTTCAAGTTGGCCCACCATTCATTTTGGTTGGGATTAGATTTATTTTAAAATGGGTAGGGAGGGATGAAACCTTGTCATTGTTATCAGGAACTATGAGGTCTATCTTTTACCTTACTAGCAAATCTTTCAGGTTTGGATTTCTATTGTAAGCTATTACTGGCCATGCTTTGATTGGTTCCTTTAATTTCGATTGCAACTGTGAATATTCATCTTTCATGGTTTTCACTAATTCAACATTACGTCTATTGTATATGAACTGAAATGCGATAATTTTGTTCTTTTGTGATAATCATGAATCTACATTTATTCCAAGTGATGCTTTTGTTTGGAGTCTTCTAATACAATGGCTTTCTCGTATTTTGTGAAACAAAGTCGTTTCTTCTTCACTATCGAAAGTCGGAATCTGTTATATTGGCATGATTTCAAAATGATGCTCAGCTGAATGATCAGGAAGTTGGAAATGTTGAGCTATCTGCGTATCTGCTGAGGTGTTAATATCAGAAACGTGGCGTCTAGCACGCACTCTAAATGCATTTTTGTTTCACCAACATACTGTTTCTGGCAAAGGGCACAATTGATCAAATAGACTACATTCTCAGAATCACAATGTATATTTGTCCGGATATGATATTCATTTTTAGTTTGAAAGCTGAGGAATGTATGTTGGTTTCCAATATAGTTATTTACTTTGCATCTGTTTTTGTCACATTTAATAACTGATCCATCACACATGATTGGTTTGTAGAGTTTAATTTAGACAGGTTCAAACTCGGGTCCACTATGTGGTTTTAGATTTTCAAGCTCATTGAAGGTTATCTGCTTTAATTTTTCGAAGAAAATGGGCTGAATAGCCTCGTGCGTTCAAAGCATCACACAGAGTAGAGCATGCATCATTCAGATTTTGCCTGTTGCTAGAGTTTCGAAAGAATCTTATGATTTGCAATTGGATCAGACCTTTAAATGTGTGTGGAGGATGAAATGACTTTTGTGAAGCAGCTGATGTGAGTCTGTTGGCTTAAAGAATACTTTATACTCTAATTTCCCAGAGGAATCAAATTGAGGACCCTTATAGATCGTGACATTTAAAAAGTCAACTGATGATCCACTAATAGTAGCTTTTAGCCTGATGTTTGGTTATTTAAAATGCGAAAAAATTCCCAAAAGTCTTCTTCTGAATGCTGCCAAATTATGAAGATATCATCCAGACATCCGAGGTAAAGAAGAGGCTTTTGGTTAATTTTTTCAGTGCCGCCTCTTCCCACTCTGCAAAATAAATTGTGGCAAAATTTGGGCTCAATTGTTTACCCATTGCGCATCCACAGATTTGAAGGTAGTTTCCACCATTGAATTGGAAATCGTTTCCTTTAAGACTTAGCTCTAATAATTTTAGAATTTCCGTATCTGGTCGATCTGGATCAGGAAATTTGACAAAGAAATTCTTAACAACATTGACTCAAGCATCAATATCTATATTGGTATACATAGCATCTATGTATAATGTGACTAAATATGCATCTTTCGGAACTGACAATTTGGATAATTTTGAAAGAAAGTGTTCTGTGTTCTTGGGAAAGCTCTTGTGTCTATTAGCAATGGGCTTTGAATAGTAATCAATATATTCTGAAATACCATAAGACTCACTGCCACAGTCTGAATGATAGGTCGTCCAGGTGGTGTCAATGGATCTAACCAGGCGCTGATTGGTTTATGGATTTTAGGCAAGATGTAAAATGTCCGATTTTGTGGATTATTCTCACCTAGCAGATACTTTAGCTGTTTCTTATCAATGTATTTGTCTGTATGCAATGAATTAAGTATGTAAATGAAAGTTTGTCGGTTTTGAGGCCAAATTAAATTATCAAGTTTTCTGTAATGCTTGGGGGTAGTTAACTGCCTTTCATTCTCTAGACGTAATGCCAGTTGCTGAATCTTTATCGGCTGGTTTTATAATAATATTCTGATTATTACATAATTTGTTGATAGCCTGTCGCTCGAAAAATGAAAGGTTGTGCATATTATTTGTAACTGGCAATGATCTGGCTATAACAGCAACCTTTTTTTATGGTTGCCTTAACATTTTCGTCAACTAGCCTATCTGGAGGGTCCCACCCGGATTTTCCAGTGAATGGTTTTGACTCTCCATTTAAATTTTGAAAATGATGGGCTATTTTTACTGAATGACCAAAATTAGCTACTTCAAAAGGACCTGTGTCTAAAAGCAAATCTAATCCTGTTTTGGTTTTGGTTTTGGTTTTGGAGTTGATACCAAAGTAAGACCGCAATCGAGAATTGATTTTCCAGATGGTGAGAGATCATAGTCAGCTGCTTAATTGACAAGGTTTGTTCCTACTCCTATGTTAGAGGAGCTATTGCCTTGACCCAGATTTAGTTCAAGCCAAGTACCAAACCAGCCAATGGTTATAAATACGATTAGCTGTTTCCTTCGTCCAATGGATTCTATCCTTTTCAACATAAAGATTGGCATCAGAAATTTTGGAGATGACAGTACCAATGTGGCAGTTGGTCCTTGCTGATTCGTTGTTATGCTTGAGACAGTATCTTTGCCTATGTGACAAGCTATCAGAACAGCTAATCTCAGCAACGTACAACTCCGCATTAGGAAAGCTATTTTTAAATTCTCGGGCCATGAACCATAATGGCTTGAGGCCTTTGTTGGGTGTTCATTTTTAGAGTTATTGCCAATATTCAGGATGATATTCTCCATGGTAGGGCCATCCTGGTGTCGCATAGCCATTGTTCTGAAATGTGATAATGCGGCACCAGGATAGCACTCAACCTGGATGTCAGGATGGACGTCTAAATCAATTCGGGCCAGATTAGAGAGCCCTATCAGCAGAATCATTTTTGTGATTCTGGAGATCCGACACAGGCCCTTGCTATAGGAGGAAGAGCAGGAGGAGGGATAGAGAGAGGGAGGCGATGCAAGAAGAGGAGAAGATTGAGTAGGATGAGCAAGAGACGGGGCTAAGAGAGGGGATGCAAGAAGAGGAGGAGACAGAGGAGGAAGCTCGATTGAGAGAGGAGATGCAGGAGGAGAAGCTTCAGGAGGAAGAGCAGGGGGCGGAATTGAGAGAGGCGAAGGAGGAAGAGGAGAATATCGAGTCAGAAGATGACGAGGAGAAGACAGTGGAAGAGATGAAGAAGAGTTGCTAGGTGGCAGAATAGGTGAACAGTGAGTAACAACCAGACAACAGCGCACTGGAGGCTAATTGGTTTTTGGGAGAGCCGGCTATGACTCTGTTACATCATCAATCTCAGCTGGTGGTGTTGGTGATGTATACAGATTCGTCCGCTTGGAAGTGGTGGGCGACTATGTGAAGGTGGTTGGTGACCGTTGTCGTTTGTTAGTCATTGTTGAATGTGAACCTGAAACAGAACTCTGTGTGGCCGCTAGTGTTGGTACAGAGATCACTCTATTTTGCTCATCACTGGCTATTTCTGTCAACAGGATTTTGCCCATCCCATTTCAGTGCTATGCCTTTGGCTCGGTGAAAATCAAGAATTACATTAGATTCGCCCACTTTTACCTCTGCCGTTAATTTATCCAATTTGCTTTGATAATGTTTGATTACATTTTCTAAGCAGCTATAAGCCCTAATTTGGTTTATCATGATGGTCGATTTCAAAATTTCGTCATCTCGTAAGGCAGGGCAGAAAAACGAGTTCATCTCCTCCATTTTCATGCGGAGGGATTTCGGGAGAGAGTCTGATGCCAAATGCTCTCGTAAAAGACCATAGTGATGCATCTTAACCAGTCTCTGAAAGGCCTGAACAGACTTTTTAGGAACACTTTTGGTTGATGAAAGGTTGGACGCTGGGTTGCCAGATTTGTGTCCTTTAACCACTGGCCAATTGATATTCTTGGCCATCTTAGAACGTGATCAAACTTCTACAGATTTAAGTCAAATTTAGTCAGAAAGATTAAAAAATTTAAACACCAAATGTTAACTAGAGCGATATGTGTTGAAACAATTTAGAAACTGAAATATATGCTGGAGTGCTTTCTATGTAATGGTCTTCGTTATGCAGCGAAAAACTGGTCTGATGTATGTATGATTACTGTATTCTGCGGGGTTAGTAGTAGAAACATCCTACAGCTGCAATCAGTCCTTCTTCGCCTTTGCCCACTGTCTTGTCCTCAGCCAAAATCCTTAGCTTCCTCAGGTCCATTCTTGACTTGAGTGTATCTAATCCTGCTTTCTTGAGGTCACCTCGTAGAAAGCTTGGCAGACTTATGCAATGACGTCCTCTCCTGGCCCTGTATTTGCTGGCTTCGAGTATGGCGAATTCCAAGGCTCTCTGTGCCGGTGTGTCTTCTGGCATCTTTAGCACATGGCCAAACGTGGACCATTTTTGCTGGGCGACTTTTACAGACAGCGGTGGCGTATTACACATCTTGTATAGTGCAGCGTTGGAAATTAGGCTCTGGCCATCGGTGTCCAGTGATGGTGCGTAGGTGTTTGTAGTGGCAGGCGTCAAGTTTGTCTAGAGCTGTTTTTGGAGCTGCCCAGCTGTTACAGTTATACATCATCAATGATACGCAGGTTGCATTGTATAAACGTAGTCTTTTTACCAAGGGCATCTTTGATCTACGAATCCATAGCTTCCAGAAGGACTGGAAAGCTATGTTCACCAGGATGCAGCATGCAGCAATGCCAGCAGTACTGCAAACCAGTGAGCCCAGTATTTTACTTATCCTCCATGGTTCACCGCCACGGAGTGGATCGTCATTTTCTTAGTTTCATGCTTTGTAGATAGGTATATGTGGGTGAACTCTGCTTTGGATTCATTCATAAAGAGATTCTCAATTTTTAGTTTGCTTGCAGCTATTGGGAGAAGTTCGTCAAGGGTTTTTTCCGTCATCTATAAAGTCCACATCGTCGGCATATTCAATCTCTAGCGGCATGTCCAGTATTGACACTGGGTGGGGGCTTGGTCGTGTGGAGTTTTCTCGCACAGATTTCTATGCAGCAGCCAGGTAGCATGTGAAGAGCACTGGGGATAGACCATCTCCCTGTGGGGAGCCGATTGATGTCTCAAACTCTACAGACTTCACTGACTTGACTCGTACTCTCAGCTTGGTGTCTGCAAGCAGTAGTCTCACTAGTCGTAGCTCATCTTCATTGCAACTGGCCTGGCGTAGTACATCTAGGATCTTTGGACGCTTAATTGTGTCGAAGGCTCGTGATATGTCAATGCCCATTTTGTGGAAATCCCAGTGTTTGGACATGACTACCGACACAAGCATGCGTTAAGCCCATACACTATCTGCGCAGCTGCGTCCTCGTTTGAAGTCGTCGATCTTGTGTCGGATGCGGCATAGAGTAACATTGGATAGGATTTTCCGTATACTGGTCTAATGTCAACTGATAATTCTTACATATTTATAGGAGAACTACTGCAGTGGTGACTACTAATTAACTAATAATTCAATCTTCCCACAAAAGATCAAACCTGAAGACCTGCTTTAGATTAAAGTGCGCTTTGGGCGCTGCTGATGTCAAACAGCTAATACAAGAGGCGTGATTGCTTAATTACATTAGGCTTATCTAACTGTAGCATAGGTTAGTACGCCGGTTCGTGTCAGGTGATTAAGGTGTGAGAATAACAATGAGGGCTATTTGGTCAGTTATAGGATAAAATGCTGCCGAGATATGTTTAATCGCGGCAGGTGAGAGTAATTTACTTGTTGTTTGAGTACTGAAAGGGACAGGTTTCCTGAATAAAGATTATTAAAACAAATTCCGACAAGTTATACAGTTTTTTTTATCTTGGCGAATCGGTTTACTCAGTCATTACAAAGCGTTGATTACTTCTTTGTAATAAGTTGGTGTAGCCATTTGTTCGAAAATAAGAATAAACAAATAGTTTTGAGCAGGACTTTCTGGCATAGGATGATCCACTGTGGATTGACTGAATGTTGTTGGTCTAGTGAGATTCCATCATAAGACAGGTGGTTGTAAGACACAGGCTGTTAGAGCTTTGTAACCGTATATGTCCAATAACCCATGCACTCATTCACGCGCCCAGACACCAGCATATTAATCCATCCATCAGTCCATCCTGACATCCACCCACACAAATACTTGATTAAGGTGAGAACAGATTTGTAACCTGAGAGACAGGCACTAGGTGGGTGACCAGACGACTGAACAAATGAATAGGCAAATGGGTGAAAGCTACACCTTCATTTCCGAATTTGATTTACTTTATTCACTCCGTCATTGCAAAGTGCTAATTGCTTCTTTGCAATGAGTTGGTGTGATTGTTGAAAAAATAAGAATAAAATATTCCTTAAGACAGGTGGTTGCGGAAGAGAGGTGGTTTGCACCTTTACAAACATATATGTCCAACCAATCCATGCACCCACTCGGTCTCCCGCCCAGTAATGCATCCATCAATCCATCAGTCCGTTCGCACAAACAATCAATTGATGTCTGGCAGGAACAGACCAGTAAACCAATAGAGAGACCAAGAACAGGTGACCGGATGAGGGAACAGATGGGTGGACGAACGAATGAATGAAGTAATACACGCAAATATGAGCGCACGCACGCACACACGCACGCACGCACGTACGCACACGAACGTATGCACCCACGCACGAATGCACGGACGAACGAACGCACGCACGCACGCACGCACGAACACGCGAACGCAAGAATGCATGTACGCACGAATGCACGCACGCACGCACGCACGAGCGAACGAACGAACGAACGAATGCACGCACGAAAACACGCACGAATGCACCAGCGCACGCACGCACGAATGCAGCAGCACACGCACGCACGAATGCACCAGCGCACGCACGCACGAATGCACCAGCGCACGCACGCACGAAGGTGCGTACGCACGCACGCACGAATGCACGCACTAACGCACACACGAATGCACGCACGAATGCACGCACGAACGCACACATGAACGCACGCACGAATGCACGCACGAACGCTTGCACACACGAATGCACGCACGCACGAACGCACGCACACACATGTACACGCACGAACGCATGTACGCGCGCACGCACGCACACGCACGAACGCATGCATGCACGCACGCATGCACGAGCCCACCTTCTTTAATGGCATAACCTCCATGACAACACTCTCTTTCTTCTCAATCCCGTTCTTTCCCATTTCAGTGGCCTTCTCACACTGTTTGGTATGGGTTGTTTTGCAAATATTCAGATTTTCAGCGACATCTTCTGTCTGACAACTCTAGTCTTTTACATTGCCCATTCATTAGATTTAAAAGATGAGGTGTTAAGCCTTTTTTATCCTTCAATATAAATGCCATGCGATGAACCGACCTCATCGCCAAACTGGCCTCCTAATTCACTGTATCCACATTCTGTGATAAAACCTGTATGCTCCATGCCCATTACACACTCCTCCAGTAAAAAGGGGCAAATCAGCTATTTTTCTGTACACAATTGCTGTATGTTAATAATCGATGAATCCCAATTTCTCAGTCAATCATATGACGTCATAATGAACTACGTGACGTGGAGGCTGGCGTCATAATCAATTACGTCATGGATAACTCGATTTAGTCCGTCTTAAACGGTTATTATTCCGTCAGGTTTTACGAATGCCATAGACGATGGCGGCTTTGACATCTGAAGTATGTCTGTACTATTTAATATGTATGGTGTTGAATATATTGAAACTAATTTGACAGGGCGTTGTTGCTACCATAGTCATTTTACGCCGTCAAATTAATTTTCAAATATTCAACAGCTTACCCATATAGTTTTCTGGTAATTGTAATTTTGAGAGTGCAGGGTTCGATCAATTCCAACACGGGAAATGCGTGGTTGGAGCTTATTGCGCAGTGATAATTGATATGCTAGATTTAACCCGGAAGTACTTAGTCACTTGCAAGATGGCCATCGCTATACCAGGAATCAACATGAATAGATTACTATTAAGAAGGTTTTTTCATTTCAACGTTTCCAGAGAAGCCACATAATGCAACAGTTTCACTCTTGTAAACAAATAAGACAGGTGTATGAACACTTCCGGGTATTATCGCAACTGCAACACCAATGAGCCAAATTGATCCACACGACTTACATACAACCGCCGCCGAAAGCTCTCCTTGGGCTTTTAAATAACACCCGAGTTGGTAGAACCTCATTGCAGAGAAGAGCACCATATGGAAGCAGCTGCAATGCATAGTCTAGTATATGAAAAACATAACTAGATAGCATTAATATCACGAGTTTTTATCATGTATGCCTGGAGTTAATAACATTTCACTGGCGATCGCCACCTGATACATCATACAATGTGAAAAAGCCAGGATAGCTATAAGGGCGAGCACAGGTGATCTGTATTTCCGGGAATATACGAGATAAATTATAAGGATAATATTGGAAATGGCACAGAAGACAAATAAAATCACCGGAATTCCGTGATAGAGAATAGGCGAGAGTTGAGCATAGAGGTCTAGAAAAGCCACAATATCTGCTGAATCTGTCACACTTGTAGCGTTCCTGTTCAGAGTACCTTCTTGTATATTCACCCTGTCAAACGTATATGTCCTTATTCGACGTGGCATTTTGAGAATGCTTATCACGTGACATCTGTTTCTTAAGTTTAAAGGTAAAGTGGCATATTAAGTTTGCGCAAGTAGATTAAGCATAGAATAGAGTCATATAAGATTAAGCATAGAATAGAGTCATATACAGACATTGATTGCAGATACAAAAAAGTAGATGAGACCTATGTGCTAAACAGAGTCAGTCATAGACATATGCTATCACACTAGTAATGCCATTTGGACAAACAGAGCGCCATGGACTGATATATATATATTTACCTGGAAAAAATTCACTGCTCAAATAAAAGCATCTATTGCTATCTATATATTATTAGAAAACATAAGATTGATATATATATTTGCCACAATCTTATGTTTCTAATGACTTAGAAGATGCTTGCTTTGATTTAATGGACAGACAAAGTATTAATTAATTTTAAAATTCAACTTTTATTTCATTAGAAACATAAGATTGATATATATATAAATAAGTCTTCTAAGTCATTATATAGCTGAACACACAGTTCATAATAACGCTACACTTATATTCTTCTCAGATTCTCACAAATATTATTCTAACAATATCGCCCAGACTGTGTACTATGCACTTATTGTTAATTGTCTGACAGTTGAGTGTCAGATTTCTTACCTACACATTGCTATGACAAGTGTGTTATGTTGCTACATACCTACACATTGGGCAGATATATGATTTTACCTGGTTTTCCTCTCAAACTGCTTGATGATCAATGTTTGAGCTAAGACTATCAAGATCTGTGAGTGAAAGGGCTTTGTGGATACCACTCTCCGGAATGGCAAATAATATTAAGAATAATTAACCCCCATCTGTCCATATATACCAGCCATACACTTACTATTCACTACTCAAAAACATCAGTCCGGATAGACCAACATTTCTATGTCACATGACATTATCCATTTAAATCTCAAATGCCAGGCAAGACAATTCTTGACACTATCAGAATATATCGAATATGATTTCACTGCATTTATAATCTGCTGCTGCTGCATGCAAAGTCGTTTGGAAAGATTAAGCATTTTACAACACGAAGACGATCGAGGTGTGTGTGGAGCTTAGCTAGAGATGGGCGGTGCATAGCTAAAACTGGAAATGTCCATTGAGACAAGCTGTGTGTGGTGCACAGAGTGATTGTTTAGGTGGTACTTCTATGTAACCACCTTTGCTCCCCTCAGACCGTTGTTAATTGGAACACCAGAGACGCGGTGTGCCGTAATAGATTATCCTGTAATAGTGAGCTATACAGCAAAGATATCTTTGGAATATCACTGACTGGGAATCACAAAAGCAATAGCTCTAAAATAATTGACAATGATCGCGGAGATATATTTGTGTTTAGAGAATAGAATTTAAATCTTGTCAAGATAATACAATCCTGCTGTAGAAAATCATTGCCAGGGCATTTGGGATGTAGAGGGTGAAATAGTGTGAGGCGTCAGTGGAATCAAATAATTGGAGAAAGGTGAATGGCGAGTGTGTCACTGGATTGGATCACTGAGAGTGGGAGAGATGGAAGGAGTGAGGATGGCAGGGCATCACGTTGTATGAGCATTTCAATCGATTTTAACCTTTTGAATACCAAGAATCTCAATTGCGCGTTAAGTAGCTAAGTTTTTAAAACTAATTAAACCGGGCGGTATTACAGCCTAAAATTGGTAAAGGTTGTAAATTAAGCGAATACATACAATTGAGAAAACCAGTTTTAGCTAAACTCCGTCCGTGTTGGGATTGATCGATCTCTAAACACTCTGACTATCAATTCCCAGAAAACTAGGCCTATGACAGCAACAACGACTAGACAAATTAGTTTCAAAATATTCAACAGCTTGTTTATTAAATAGTAAAAACGTACAATTCATACAACAAAGCTTATTCCGTCATCAATTAAGCGGCAGTTACGAACTTATCTACGTCATTCATGACGTAATTGATTATGATGCCATCATACCCGTCACGTATTTGACTATAGTTATATAATTGATGGATAAACTGGAAAGGTTCATTCAGACTGCCAGGCCTTTGCCACTTTTGTGTCGGACC
>CM067362.1:12588322-12593322 GCA_034401795.1 Chaetoderma sp. LZ-2023a
ACGACACGACGATGTTAGCGAATCTCCCTCTGGCTAGATTGACAGCACCTCAATATCATCTGCATATCGCCAAACTATATGTGTTCTCCCACAGGGACGCCATGTTTAAATACATCCGCAGTCACCCACGCAATCGCGCTTTGTCTCTCTAATTGAAGCCACCATTATTTCTACATGCTGGTCAATTCAACTCTATCCACCACTATCTCTGCGATCGTCCACTATAATATATATATATATATATATATATATATATATATATATATATATATATATATATATATATATATATATATATAAGGATATGAACAATCTCCACATACGTGACACGCATCAAACATGGCAATCATGATGTCACATCACGCAATGTAATGTGAAGCATCTGTATTGACCAGTTCTGGATAATTGTGCGAGAATGGAATTAGATATCTACGTCAACTATGAACCATTCGTGATAACATCGCCATCGTCGTGTCAACAACAATATGCAGTATCACGTCGAGAAATGCTTTATAGAGATGTTTGTATTTAAGCAGTGAATGGGATCCAGGAAACGTGGGATGCGGGTTTCAGTTTTACAAAGTCGTCGTTGAGCAATAGAACTCTTTAGAACGTACAATTGTCAATGGCACGGTTCCAACTACGAATACAATTGCATATTCTATAGGAAACCAAGAAAAGAAATATTCCAATGAAAATATCTATTAGAAAGTCCCACTCCAGCACATCCAGAGAGTTAAATGGCCGAAGAGCGTGCATGCGCGTAAGTTCATTAAAACACAACTGCGCATGTTCGGATATCACTGACTGACTGACGTACACGGGGAACAGCAAATTTATATATTTTTATCAAAAATAAAATTGTATTGGCTATATTAATCTGACACTATTCGACAAACGTAATAGGATTAGTAATTAGTTTTGGAGACACTAGATCAGGCGAGAAAATACTGAACTCTGGAATTCCGCCTTTCATATCGGGAAGTTCATAAAAACTAATTATATAGAAATCATGCTTTAATAAATAAAGGGCCAAGAGTGGGTGTTAATGAGAGTTGCCTGGCGTGGGAGAATTCCACTGAAAAATGGGGAAGAATGGATTTGAGAGAGAGAATGTGTGTGTTGCCATGGGGAGTAATTGGCCGAGTACAGAGGGAATGCAGCGTGAGATAATGTGAGGCGAAAATTGGTAAGAGAAAATTTAAGGAAATGTGTAAATGATGAAATGGAAGAGAGAGAGAGAGAGAGAGAGAGAGAGAGAGAGAGAGAGAGAGAGAAAGAGAGAGAGGAGGGGGAGGGAGGGAGGGAGAGAGAGAGAGAGATAGAGAGAGATAGAGAGAGATAGAGAGAGAGAGAGAGAGAGAGAGAGAGAGAGAGAGAGAGAGAAAATCTAGCAGGATGGAAAACAGTTATATTTTAAACTTGTTCATTCATCATACATACATCGAGGAGAGTTCTTTCAGCACACCTCAATGTACTGTAGTCGTGTGCAATACTGATATTATAACCTTGTTCAATCATCGCACAGACATCGCGGTGAGTTCTTTCAGCACACTGCAATGTACTGTATGTATGATAAATGTATTATGCAGATTTAGAAGTAGAAATGGCTGCAATCAGTCCTTTTTCGCTTTGGCCCACTATGTCTTGTCCTCAGCCTAAATCCTTAGCTTCCTCAGGTCCATTCTTGACTTGAGTGTACCGAGTCCTGCGTTCGGTCACCTCGTAGCATGCTTAGCAGATTTATGCAATGATGTCTTCTCATGGCTTTGTATTTGCTGGCTCTTAGTAGGGCGAATTCCAAGGCTCTCTGTGCTGGTGTCTCTTCTGGCATCCTTGGCCCATGGCCAAACATGGACCATCTTTGCTGGACGACTTTTACAGACAGCGGCGACGTATTACATATCTTGTATAGTGCATCATTGGAAATTATGCTGTCTGGCCATCTGTGTCCAGTGATGGTGCATATGTGTTTGCGGTGACAGGCATCGAGTTTGTCTAGAGCTGCCTTTGGTGCTGCCCAGCTGTTACAGTTATACAGCATCAAGGATACGCAGATACAATGTACTGTTGTCGTGTACAATACTGATATTATAACATTGTTCATTCATCTCCCAGACATCGAATGCATTGCTCCACTAATAACAAAATATTTCCAAACATAGGAAGTATAAAGCAAATATATGTTCCCAAAGAGGTGATGTGAGACGGCGCTACATCTAAGCCAATTGAGGAATCCAGTTTTAGCTCTGCCCCGCACACGCTTTGCCCGTGCTGGAATCAATCGATCACTGAATTCTCTGAGTCTCAATTTCCAGAAAGCTAGACAGGTTGAACAGTTTGAATAAAATTTGACATGGGGCGCCCAGACAATTTTGTTTCAAAATATTCAACATAATGTTAGTTAAATAATAAAGACACAATTCGTACACCAACGCTTGATCCGTCATCAATTACGCATTCGTGCCGAACTTAGCTTCGTCATTCATGGCATGACATAATTGATTATGACGTCAGCCTACACGTCACTTAGTTGATTATGACGTCATATGATTGATGGATAAACTGGAATCTTCCATTGCTTGTTACATGCTATAAAAGCGGGACGGACAATACTATGGTACTGATGCAGACGAAACATTAGCTTATTGTTAGGCTTAGCATGACATTTATATAATTATTTCAATACAGGGATCCAATGTATCGATCAATCTATGACGTCATAATCAACTACAAATAGGCTGACGTCATAGTAAACTGATATATATATATATAACACAAAGCGACATGAGTGACGTAATTAAGTCCATCATAAACGCTTAATAGTCCATCAAGTTATACGAATTGCATTTCTTTTCTATTTAAAATTTAATAGGCAGCAACAGCACACAGTGAAATTCGTTTCAAAATAATGACCAGCTTACCTGTAACATTTTCTGGAAATTGAGATTCAGGGAGTACATAGATCGATCGATCCCAACACGGAAGAAACGTGTTTGGAGCATAGGTAGAGGTGGGCGGAGTATAGCTAAAGGTGGATTCATCCATTCTAATTCCATGTACGACAAATCAATTTAGGATAATTTCACAATTCTTTATAAATCTGCTTTCACTGATTTCCTATGAGGCTTGCGAATCTAGCTTCATAAAATTAATATCAACTGCAAACAGTATGACGCACAACAATAAGGGCATACCGTGACGATATATAAGGTGGACTCGTGTTTCAGTAGAAGTATCTTTCACATAAACTACATTGTGTGGTAAGATGGATGATCTCACGACCACCTGTACTAACAATGGGAGGCACTCACTTGTGGCTACATCGGTCAGTATACACATGACAAAATGTTGACGTCACAAAGCAATCAATCATCGGGATGATCTGTTTGAATAAGAACCTTCAATCACGGATATGCTTGTCACGTGACTATAAGCTACTTTATGCAACAATTCTCACGCTCATTGCCGGGATTCTCGATGCCCATCAGCCGCCACAATACAATTCATAATCAGCTTTTTGGAGTGCTTGGATTCACCTTGTATGGTAGACATAAATAGTGTAAAGTGTATAGGAAATGTGTTTTAGAACCAAGACACGCACACAATAAAAAGGCTAAGATTTGGCCATGATTTAGCCTTTCTGCACTCAAATAGATCTCAATTTACGGTGCCACATTATCAACCATTTGGGACTATATCTTGAAGCGAGCAGTTCTGTACCCACACACTGGTCGTAAATTGATCTTGCGGTGGCTTTGAATAAATACTCCTCCGTCAATCTCCCGAGTCGTTTTATTTTTACATATAATTATTATTATTCAAATTTAGCAAGAACTTAAAGACTGCACTGAATTGCACTGCTGTCGGCCATGACAATGTTGGAGTTGCTACAAGTCATCAGCTTACATTCTTCATCATAGTTTAATATCTACAAACACCATGAAGGATGTCCATCTCACACATGTCGGGGTCACTACATATCATCAGCTTACATTCTTCATCGTTGTGTAATATCTACACACACCTTGAAGGATGTCCATCTGACACATATCTTGTCCATACAGGTCATCATGTTACATTCTTCATCATAGTGTAATATCTACAAACACCTTGAAGGATGTCCATCTGACACATGTCGTGTCCTTACAGGTCATCAGGTTACATTCTTCATCATAGTGTAATGTCTACAAACACCTTGAAGAATGTCCATCTGACACATGTCGGGGTCCTTACAGGTCATCAGCTTACATTCTTCATCATGGTATAATATGTACAAACACCTTGAAGGATGTCCATCTGACACATGTCGTGTCCTTACAGGTCATCAGGTTACATTCTTCATCATAGTGTAATATCTACAAACACCTTGAAGGATGTCCATCTGACACTTGTGGTGTTCTTACAGGCCATCATCTTACATTCTTCATCATAGTGTAATATCTACAAACACCTTGAAGGATGGCCATCTGACACATTTCGAGTTCGTTGCATTGTACCGCTGTCGGCCATGACAATCGTGCTTTCAAAGAAGCGATCCGCCAAGTACATCACAAATAGATACACCAAACTCTCGATGGAAGTTTCGGGTTGGTAACCGAATAGCGGATATTGTAGCTGGAAATAAAGTGTTCGTAGTTTTTAGTTCGACCAGCGGCTCATGATTAGAGGCACGATGGTTGAAGTACATGCACTGGGAATAAATCTCTGGTGAGGAATTATGACGTTGAATTGTACATGATAACTCTTCTGTTATATGCGATTTGATATTAAATAAAAATGAAATTAATTAGTACCTAAAGGCACATATTTGTCAGAATTATGCAATATAGCTCAGGAATATCACAGACTGAGAAGTGGGAAAGCAATATCTCTAAAATAATTGAGCGTAACTGAAAAGATAGATTTGTATTTGGGGAATATAACAAAGCAGATATCGAGTATTGTTGCAGGAAAGACGCGCATTGAACCATTACAACCAACGGGTGTGATAATGATGG
>CM067362.1:12598322-12618322 GCA_034401795.1 Chaetoderma sp. LZ-2023a
TGCCAATACTAACATGCATCCTGATTGAGCTCATAAAATGACGAAATATTTATTTCAAGTGTGCCAAGCATTTGGTGTGTGTGGACACAGCAGATGATTAGGCGGCGCTTTGGACTTCGGGGGAAAACAAAGGGAGTTCGGATTGGCTGCTCATAAACTAGTCAATCATTCGTTCTCTCTTTACTTTCATCTGGGTTCACCTTTTGCAGAGACCACCGCGTATCACAAATTAGGGCAATGCCAATGGGTCATGTGTGCGTGCGCTGTCAAGAAGCTTTATATGAACACTCATTGATTTAAGCAAAATGGATTCATTGCACCTCCGACTTCTTTTATTTCCTCAAGTATCGGACCCAATGTGAAGATAGTACTGTTGTGGCACACTTTGTCATACTTAGAGATATTGACTTAACGCTTGGTGAGTGAGTACCTCTGGGCAAAAACTACCATCTATATAATTACTAGGTCAATATGATCTATTTTTTGATAATATGGGTGGCTAAGAAAGGTTGATGTGGTATATTTCGATGACTTCATCACAAATTGACATTATATATCCAGAGTGATGTGAAATAATGATTTCGGAAACATGATGAATCAAGAAACAATGTAACAATGACGTCGAATATGCACATAGAACCCAGTTCTTCCTTTCTATTTCCTGGGTTATAATCAGTTTCAAATTGAAAGGAATTAAGACACAGGAAGCTTATATCAAGGAAATATGCAGCATTTATTCATATAATTATTTGTCATAATTTCAGAGTGATAAATTATACAGGTTATGGATAACGGCAAGATGCACTGTATAATTAAAGATAAAAAATAAGCCTGCTAAATAGCATGAATTAGCACAGATTTGACAATGTTTAACGCACCATGAACAATTTAATAGGTTTATTTGCAAACCAAGAAGACTATTTTTGAAAATTTACCAATGAAATGATTGGTTCGGTAATCTAGTCAGTCATCCCAGGGGTACATTTTCAAAAATCATCCCCTGGTCTGCACAAAGACATTGCTGAAGATCACTGCAGATGACGTCGTTGACCACTAAAGTAAGGGTTTAGATATTAAATTATTTCTAGCCCATCTACTTAACACTTGTCAATTTGTAGTAGCCTTGGGCTAACAGTGGTAACAGGCTAGTGTTAAATTAATTTCTGTGCATGACTCATGCAGATAAAATAATTTCACCTAAGTTCATTGTTGGCAGAAATCCTTTAAATGCTCCACTATTTACACAGACATGACAAACATAGGAAACACGCTGGCACACCAAACAATGTGACATCAGGGATGTGCATAGACCAGTTCTAGATAATTGTGCAAAAAATGAAATTAGATATGAACATTTTGTGATACCATCTCCATCATCGGATTCAACACCAATACACAGTGTCACATTGAGGAATGTTTTCTAGAGATGTATTTAAGCTGTGAATGGGCTCCTGGTAACATTGGAAGCTGTTTCATTCCTTACAACGGTATTGCTGAACAATTACGATTTATAGGAAGAAGAGTCAATGATGCAATTTGAAGCATGACTACAATTACTATATTCTATAGGAATCCAAGAAAATAGATCTTCTAAGGAAGACACATATCACAATGCCTCACACGCGGAACACTATCAAGTTTGGATATTGACATGTAAAATTATATCTTCTAATGAGGTAGTGGCGGAATTTGCTGGATATATGGAGACTTGACCTCTTCTGGAAATGGTTCACTATTAAGCATGCAATTCCATAATGGCATGGATATCACAAATTCAGTCAGTCAGATATTTAATCTACGTCAAATCTGGGTCAGAATATTAAAGATCAATCATCTCCCCATGTCTATCCAATATTTATATCAGTCACTGTCAGGACATTCAGAACAGCGAAATTATACAGATACAATCCTAACAACTGCCTCACATAAGAAGCCATGTGTTGTGTCCATGTTTGAAGAAAGTTATTTGCCAGAGTTTGATGCTCCAAACAATATTCCCTCAGACCCTCTTCATAAGAATCATCACGGAAACATTAATATAGCACAGAGAGTACACGTACATTGCCAGTTCACAATGAAACACGCGGTGCATTTGGAATTGTTATATTTTTACACGTAAATCATGTTTTTATTTATACTACTATCTCGGATAGTGTGATTCATTAATAGGACTGAATATATTGTATTGTTTACACTCATTAGACAGATCTTTCGCATCTAAGGGAAATGGCAAGAATTTGTCAACCGATAACATTAATGCGAATAGCTGAATAGCTGATTAAATAACCATTATGTGAATTTAAACTACAGAAATCATGAGAGATGAAACAACAATCGGAATCACATAACTCGGGAAAGTTAGAAATTTTGTTTTATATCATATACCAGCTAACAAATTCTGTGTGTTTTCCCATCGTGACTCTATATACTTAGGTGCACTTATAGTCGCGCACGCAATCACAATCTTGTTTGTAGTTAGACTAAGAACTCCAATAGAGCGACCCGACAATAACACTGAATATATTGTACATAAATATACATTCAACAAACAGAAGATTAGCATTATATCAAATTATAAACCTGAGGGAAATATGAATGCTATTATGTGAATCCGAATCTTTGATTAAAGCAAAGATTGTTGCTCTTACAATGCAGAAATCGCGTGAAACGGCAAACGAAATCTACATAGTATTAACTGTGGTAAGTCTGAAAACAAATAGAAATCATGCTATTGTACGAACAAATAATCTGGATCGCAATGACGTCAGTACAGTACCACATGCTCTATTTGGCCATATTCCCTTTAAAGTTCTTGTTTAATTCTGATGAACATCTGCCTCTAATTAAGTACTAATTAATTTAATTTTTATGCAAAATCAACTCGCGTGTAACAGTACAGTTATTATGTACACAAATGCACGTCACAATGCACCTTTCCAGGTGTATCCATCGATCATCTGACGACCTATGACGTCATACTTAACTAAGTGACGTGTATGCTGACGTCATAGCCATGACGTCATGCATGATTATAAATAGTCCGTCTTTAAAGCTGTCGTGTTTCATTAAATTTAGACACTTTTGCACGAGATATGAGATGCAATTTACCCATCATGCAATGCAACCCGCGTGCAATGCTACCCAGCATGCAATTTCCTGACTCCATAATCGTTGGAACTATTGGACGCCATATTCGTTTAGTCTATTGTCTGCACAAGCCAGGATTTATCACACAAAACCAACCTGCTTGCACGTGTAAATAGTCATTTGTCCTCCAGCTCTGGAAGCGTAAGCATGCCCGTAGGGCGTATTCACGGCAGTGCATTCAACAGTCTGTATTTCAATACTGTTCAGACACAGTGTGTCAATTCCAGGAGAAAATAGGAGAACGCTTTTATATACATTGACAGTAATTTGCGTGAAAGTTGTTGTTAACAATGACAGCACCAACATTCAGTCAAATTGTTGTCAAAATAATTAGTATGTAATACAATTACTACCTGCCATATATTTGATACAAATTTTATTGAAAAGTGTTGTTGCAATAGCTTTTCACATCCAAGAACAGGAAAGACGCCACAACTTGCCAACAGCCTGTGTAACATCCGATCAGCCACTTTGGATAAAGTCAATGGAGATAAAGCTTTCTGGACAAAATAGTCTTGCGTCTCGGAGGGTTCCATCTGTTAATGAGCGCATGCAGTAGTATATTTTATATGATGATAGGATCTGGAATAGAAGAGGCATTAGGTGACGTGTATGGTCAGAATGCAGTGACCCATATGATGAGTGGCAAAGCTACTACTCGAGCTCTGCTTGGTCTCTACCTCATAGAGGCAGCACTAACTACACAATTGCTAACTTCTCTACTCCCTGAAGAAATGGAAAATGTAGAGACATCATTGAGTACTCAATCCAAGACTGCCAAATTATGGATACAGTTTCTAGAATACATCAAAAACCTAAAGGACTTTATCAGCTTTGAGAGGCTCAGGACGTGGGAAAATAATTTTGTTGCTGTGAGCAAGTTTCTCAACCTCTTTGCAGCAACTGGGCATACACACTATGCTAAGAGTGCTCGTCTGTATCGTCAAGAAATGCAGAAACTACATACTCACCCATGGATGCATAGGACATTCGTAGAAGGCGGCTACCATACGGTATGAAAAAGTGGTCGTCTATGGTCTGGACTGTGGAGTGATCTCTCAATAGAACAGGTTCTGATGAGGTCACTGAAAAGCCCTGGTGGATTGACTCGAGGAAGGGGCATGAGGGAAAGCATGAGGCATCAGTGGGCCTACGCTATGCATCCGAGTGCTACTGTGCATGATGTCAAGTCAAGTCTGATTGGGAAGAGTCACCTTACGAGCTATCAATATCTAGATCTAGACATGGGAAGAACTAGATGTGAGCACGATTTGCGGGA
This sequence comes from Chaetoderma sp. LZ-2023a, assembly GCA_034401795.1. Lineage (NCBI taxonomy): Eukaryota > Metazoa > Mollusca > Caudofoveata > Chaetodermatida > Chaetodermatidae > Chaetoderma > Chaetoderma sp. LZ-2023a. Next base: position 12,602,749 of record CM067362.1, read on the forward strand.
CATGGGGAAAATTATGTGAGTGGTTTCAAGTGCATGACCCCTTTGATGCTAATATCCCACAACTGCGGACTGGCGGTGGTCCGAGTAGACGGGAAGAGGATGGCATCAACTGTGATGAGACAGAGAAAGTTGGTAACGTATTACAAGAGAGCGTGGATGGTAAATTTGTAAATGAAGCATCCATGAAGAGGTCTCAGATGGTACGCACATTAGATGACCGTGAATTGATCCATCGGTTTTATTCATGCGATATACTGCACTAGCGTAAAGAGAAGGTGAAGATATTCTTCCTTACTTTATACACGAAATGGCTGCAGTCCCTAGCTCGTTATTCAAAGATTTTCCCATGAGGAAAGTGGATAAATCAGAACTGGCAAGAAAAATACAGAATGATCTGACAAACATCGACGAAGTCCCCATTCCCAAAGCATAGCATGCCTGTGATTGATAGGGGCTGGCTTCTACATTATATAAGATAGCCAAAAATACAACATATGCTCGGGTGCATGAAGAGTACAGTTCATATCTTGAACACAAGTACAGAATGAGTTGCATTGTATCTGATGGATAAGAGGATGTTCTTTCAAGTACGGACCATGAACAAGGCAAGATCTCTGCTGATATATTGGTGAACGTCACAGCGAAGGTTCATGCTGACCAGGAGGCACTCCTATCGAACAGACGAAACATGACCCAGTTAATTAGCCTTCTGTCAAGTCATCTTCAATCGTTGGATCATGCCACGAAGATAAGTACTAGAGATACAGATACACAGATAGTGTCAACGGCACTTGACTATTCTAGAGATTGTCAGCCAGTTAAGGTTGTTGCTGAAGACAATGACATCTTCACAATGTTGCTGTGTCACTGAGACGATAGATTGGCATACATTTTCTTGAAGAAGAAAGTGCAATGCTCAAAACGTCTGCAATTGTATAGTTTCATGGAAGCTGCTGATGTAGTCCCAGCAAAGATACGAAAGCGTATTCTTATAATTTATGCCTGGGGTGGGTGCGATACAACTTCTGCCATATTTGGCCATGGTGAGACGAATCTTCTGAAGGTAATATCTACGTCCAAAGAGGTACCGGATGTGTCTGATATAATCGGGAGTTGTGACACATCACTGGAACAAGTTGGTAGTGCAGGAATTAGCCTATACCGTTGCCTATATGGTGGCACTGAGAAGAACATGCTTACTTCTCTGAGATATGCACGACATATGCAGATGGTTGTTGAGGGACGAAGAAGAGAGCTACACCTACTGCCACCAACTGGGCATGAAGCTTGCTTCCACAGCCTCCACTGGACCACTAGATGGATAGAAATTGACACGAACCTGGATATTTTAGTTAACATACAAATTTTTGTTTTAATCACTTCAGTATGAACCAAAATAGCTGCCAGAAAGTCTCCCAAATTTCCTTGCATGGGGAAATGTATTTTTATGGTAATTTCAAGATGGCCGCCAAAGCGATGGTTAGGAGCCATATAAAATTTCATTGAAATAAGGAATGCGCGATTTTCTTACATGTTATTATTAAAAAATAATTAGAACCAGATAATAAGTTACAAATTCCAAGCAATTCTTATGAGTTATTCTTTAAAAAAACATAATATGCCAAAGCGTTAAGGAGCATCCGACGTTACATTGCTTATGTAGTTGCATCTTCATATTTCGAGCTGTTTTGGCAGTTGCCTTCACAGTTACAATGGATACTGCATGCAATGCCTTTCTTAGAATAGCTACACGATAAACACAGAGTGATAGAGCTAGTGCACTGGCACCGAATATCCTGAAGTAGTTCTAAGGGGGCTGGATCCTTGTCAGTGATAATTGTTGTTACGGATTCATTTTCTACTTTACCCATATTCTTCCTTGTCCAAGGTGACACCATGTACTTATTTGGTGATGTACCTGGAGACTATGGAAGTAAGCTTCTCTACTTGTGGGTGGCACGCGTTCAACCGTACATGTTTAGGAGAGATTGCAGTCAGGTATCTGAGATTGTCTAACCCATTGTAGATATGGGATTGTCTTGTGGGAGTCATGACCCCGCTGGATGTCTTATATTTTCGAGTAAGTCCCAAGAGAAATTTATGATTTGAAAATACCAGGTGAGCTAATGGACCGGTTGACTTTATAATTTTAACTTATTATTTACATCAGCCAGTGCTGATGATATTCGGTTTCCGCTAAATGGATGGTGTGCAGATATAGTACACTGAAACTAGTTGGATAATATTTATGATCATAATTGAAATAGTTGAATTGATTAGATAGATTCCCCGGTTCTGAGTTGATGTGTATTTGGAAGTAGTTTAGATGAAAGTTGTTGCTGTTCAGTCGGCACACACTTTTATAATATTCAGCAGTTGTTTGAATCGATAGTTTAGAAAATAATGAATGTACAATAATCAATGGAATCGAACGGGACAAAGGGACTTAGTTGATGACGTAGGCATTATAGATTCTCACATGAGAATAGAACAACATCAGATGGCAATGAGATCATACAGCTCATGTGCCTATTAACTCTAGTATCCTACAGGCTTATCCATCAATAAGCAATGGACAGGACATGGACATGGTAGCGTCCTGTAGGAATTAATAACATAATCGAAATTTGTATATCAACTATATGTCACTCATACAATGGCATGCAACAACAACAAATTCCGTAATGTTGTTAGTTAGCTGACAGATCGCATCAAATCAGAACCAGCTACCACAGCTTTGTCTATGTGAGGCATCATCTCCATAGAAGAATAGCACAGAGTTTGATTGGTCAGAATGACGTCACGATCAATGAGCGTCGATCAAACTCTGTAGCAAAGAATTATACAGAATAGGTTTTGAAGTTGAAATTGAAATACAGGGATCGTTGATTGGTCAGAATGACCAACATTTATTAGATAGGAACTTCTAGGAAGGAATGAGCAGAAGTTGATTGGTGGACTGATTGTCCGGGCCAATCAAGCTGTGCTCATAACATACCTAGAAGAATCATCAGAACAGATTCGGGTAGAATCTAAATATTTAGATATGTATAGAACCTCAGAATAGATTCTGAGGGCTATAAAAGACACACTTTCAGTTATAGAAAGTTAATCAATCCACCATCTCGATTCACTGAACATCTCGCTGGTGTTCAGTTAGCAGATAGCTATAGACGTAGCGTAGCCATAGAACTTGCTTGATTTGTACCAGTAAGGTACCAGTTTGTTATTTGAGCAATTGTGCTCTAGTCTAAATTTCTTTATAAGTTTCCGTAGAGTTAAGTTACCTTAATAAAATCATCATCTTACGTATATGTAAGACACGAGTTCGGTTTAGTTTATCCAAATAAGAATTAGAATTAGGAATCTGATCGTTGAGTCGGAAGCAACATCCGATCCTTACCAGCAGATCTTCTTAGTCAGATTAGGCTCAGCAGTCTTTAAATAATATCGTCATCACCATCTTGACGACGAGGCGAGCCAGACTGTCCAGTATCCTTCTTCGCCGTCGGCAAGAGATTGTCGCAGCAACCGTAACATCATAATCTTACCGATAGCGAAGCGGGACAGTCGAGTACTAAATAAGTCATAATCCGGAGATCCGAAATCTTCACCATGACTTCTTGACCCACCAATGTACAAAGATTTAATGAAAGCTTCCCTGATAACTTTTATGACCTCCGTTGGTATGGATTGTTCAGCGAATACAAGCACGTCTTTTCACAACCTTTCTGAGGATTGAAGCAACTTGGCTTGTTTTATTTTGCCCACGCTGTATAAAGGCGAAATTGTATGACATCCAGACATACGATGGGCAAATTGGAGACACATCAACAATTCTCTACCTAGCGTCGCTTTTGCCAACTTGATGCATATTTATTGTTGTCTAGTCTGTAAGAAAATATCAAAACAACTGCTTGCGGGATAGAGACGTAGTATTAAAATGTGTTTATCATCTGCACACATCTATTGTTGTTATTGGTATTTGTGACAATGCTAATGCCTTCCTCACAATCACCACATCAGCATCACCTTCATCTTCTACATGCTCCACTCCTATATAAGCATCTGCTAAATGATTTGCGAGTAGCTTTATGGTGATCTTATAATATGTGTTTGACAGAAACGCAGCTTTGTCTCCTGGAACAGGCGTGTTGTATTGGACAGCCACGTCAGTGACAGCTACTTGGTGAAGCCGCTGTCGCTTCTGCTCTTGATATTTGGTTATTGCGGTATCATAGCTGGCAAACATCATCCATATTGGCAGTCCAACTCCTCTGTTACGTATTATCTCAGACACGAATAATTTGCATATATTCTCCATTGTACCAACCTTTGGGCATGGTACCCGATGCAAAAGAGCATATCCATCATATACTCTTGCTGCTGGCTCTAAAACCTCTTGCTGTACAATCGCGGGATCCAGTTGAACTATCAGCCTTACCAATTGAGATTTTTTAGATTTTCTCATAGTACCATGGAATAGGGTTGGGCATACCGTTGCAAGTTCATATCCAAATACACTTTGGTCTGAAGGGCCAGAAACATAGGCCGTGGAGATTAACCGATGGTAAAGCTCTTGAGAAGACATATGGGCATCCTCGTTTCCAATTTTTACAGTCGTTCGCATGACAGCAAATGCCACAGCCTGATCTGCCTTCTTCAGTGTAATGTCAGATCTCTTTTCATTCAACTTCTCATGAATCCTCTGGCCAATGTTAATGGCATCGTCAACAGTAACACGATGGTCAGCAATCAGTCCTGTTGCGATATTTCTCAGCTGCTGATCATCAACTGTGAAAGGATTGTGTTCCCTGAGAAATGACGTGAACTTCTGCAAAGTCTTCTAGATCATGCCTCATGATTGCGGGTGAACTACTCTGTGCTGTTCTGACCATGTCCCACTGAATGTTTCAGTCAATTATCTGGGCGCATGCGTGTACTGCGCAATGACATGTGCTGTAAGAAGCCATTTAGTTCTAGCAGAATACTTGTGTGGAATGTTTATCGGCCCACCCTGTGTATTTCCAGCTCTCATTAAGCACTGCTCAATTGTCATATCAGACCATGTACCACTCCAATACAGCTTTTCATTTCTGCGTACCGTAAACTGGTCTTCTTGCATGGGTTCCTCCAGGCACGTGCATAGCTCTTGAGAATCCTGAAGGTGAAGGCGGCAACACCGTGTGTAATTGTTGTACGCTCAGCCCTGATGAACAATCTCACAGTAGTCCATGAATAGCGACCACAATTTACCTGTTCTTGATTTTTCTACACATTTCCTCAAGTCACACACTTGCTTGCATAACTCCTGCATATGTTCATTGTTGCAAACATCATCTGTTGAAAGATCATGTTACAAAAGAGATGTGCATACATTGTGTAGCTCTGACAACATGTCATCTTTTTACATATCGTGTTGACTTTCAGAATGCATAGCAGTGGTTTCTACATCCGTTGCTGCGTCTATATCATGTTCATCATCTTGCAACTCTGTGAATGAAGGTTCATCACATGTATCAGCGAATGTGTTGACAGAAACACAATTTTATTACTGTGGTTGGATCAATAACATATGCAATGCAGCATATGTTAGGAGACATACTCTCCATGTCTTTTCCCTCCATCATTCTAGGTATGGAGTTTCTAGCATAGACAGTTGTCCATAAGTCATCTATCCCACTTCCCTACATCATCTTACAGCCGGCGCCGAGAAAAGAATCAACTGGTGGAAACCATGCAAACATATATAATATTTACAAACTGTGGGTAATTATCCTGCTTAATCTTGTATGCTTTTAAGTACAATGGCTGATCAAAGGTTATGGTTGCGCAACACATTCCTGTTTTATAGCTTGTGACTGCACATACGTCATTGTACGCTAGGCAGCTTCATTTGTGCTTGGATTGAGTGATATCATCGGTTTGTAAACTACCGCTGTACGGTGAAAATCATCACCTGTAATTATGTCAGACATAAAGCCCTGCCAATTTGGTGATTGAGGTATAAGGAGGCTAGGGTAAAGCTACAGCATCTCTAATCTGCTATATATCAAGAGATAAGCTGATAGGCTTAATTGCCTTGATCTATACATCTGTCATTAATGATTTAACAGGACATTTGTATGGCTGTAAGAAAACCCCAAATTCAACAGGTTGTTTGTTTTCATCAGTAGTCACATTTTTACGGCAAATTTCCGTCACCGAGTTTATTCTGCGTTCAACAGAAGTCATTGGTTGACAGGTAATTATTACCATCACATGGGTTGTATTGTGCCCGGAAATGATATCCTCGTTATAATCAAAGTTGCCAGCAACCCATTGACAGAATCCTCCTCCTTCAGCCTTCTCGTCAATACCAGGACACAGTTGTTCAACAGACGTGCTTTCAACTGGACATCGCTGAAATGCAATCACTTGGTCATAGGCGGCATTGAGCCCGAGTGATGAAAGCACATCAATGACCACACGAGATCTGGTCAATTGGTTGATAAATACTCTAATAGATAACAACAGTGGTGATATATAAGACTGTTTTCCAGCTGGTTGCATAATAACATTACAAACGGACACCACCATCAGTTTATTTCTCAGCTTAGCCGAATCACTACAAAATGAGATGTTTCAGACTATCAGGTACCTCGAACTCAAGCCTTTTAAGATCTAAGCTTGAAAGGTCCGGATACACATCTGTTAATTGCTCCATCTCTTTGAAACTTTGCTTAACCATAGACCCAGCAAGTTTCAAATGTCGCTCATTCTCATCATTTTCACCACTTGTTGATGCTGCATATGTTTCATGTTACCACGGTTGTCTTGCCTTCAACACGGGATATTGTCACGACGTTTCCAAAGTGCTCGAGAAGCCGTCGTTGTATGTGTTTTATGCTGTATGCCGGTACATCATTTGGCAAGAAATTGGTCAATTGTAAGCGGAGATCTTGCAATGTATGCTGGTTTTGATTCTGTTCTGGCTCGATAAGCCAATTGCACAGTTGGATGAATGCATCAAGGTTTCGCATATTGCTATTTGAAGCATCACATGAGCTGGTGTATTTACAAGACATAAATTCTTGCATGCATTGTCAATGGTATTTGGTCGCCACAGCACAGAGATCGCCTGCGAAAATAATTCTTGCGTTGACATTATCTGTAATTGGGTCATTTCTTTTCTCACAAGTACCTAGCAAGCTCTCCTGAAAAAGACTATTCTTAGTCTTACCGACATACTCAATACTGCTTTTTTGGGAACATCGTTCAGGGTGACGCTGGACAGCATCAAAGTCTAGTTCCTTGGAACACATCAAACAATAAGTATGATTAAATCTTTTTACATCGATGCGTGTGGTATTTATAAAGCATAAGCATTTGCTTTCATTAAGACAGGTGGCTGTTATAGACATGTTTGACTGTATAAAGTTTATTTTATATTATTATCTTTATCATTATGTTTACAAAACACACGATCTGTTCTTATGTAAACAGCAGCGACCGATAGTAAGGCTGATTTCACGATATTTAGCTGAATACATTTTGAGTGGTAAATTTTCTGGTATTTGGTTGGTCATGTTCAAAGGGTTAAAACAGTTTTCCCCAAGGCAGAATTTGAAAGACTCTTGTGTGTACACTAGAGTCATAAGATTAGCTTGGCAATACAATTCGTCTGTTAACCAAAATATCCGGGTTTGGCTATTTTTTCATCGATTTCTATGATTGGGGATTGAAAGATGGAAAAGGTCTTTATGCCCGATAATGACAGATCTTGAAGCTGCTCCATCGAAGGTACTCAGTTTCATTCGTTGCAAATGCAAAATAACAACAAAGAATCCATGTGGCACCAAGCAATGCTTATTCAACAAAAACGGATTGAAATGTGTGATCGCATGTGCAGGATGCCGAGGTCAAATTTGCAGCTACATCGACCATCTGGTAACTATTGATGAAGAAAATGATGGTTTGGACGTATAATCTCATGTCATCGCAGGGCACATCACGGCTTCAGGGCGTGTGTTAATGAACAGCTCTATGTCGTCATCATCATCATCATCATCATCATCATCATCATCATCATCATCATCATCATATGACTTAAGCCTAAGGCTTTTGCTAGTCCCGGCTGTTACCAATAACGCAAATACTTTGCGATGTTTTATAAGAGAGGAAGTGATTTTTGCTTTATATATGTATATAATTCTGCACCCAGTTCTACAGTTCTTATTTAGTCAATGCTGTTTCCATAGCAAATTTTGAGTGTAAAAGTTATGGAGTTGGTATATTTACAAAGTATACATCAGATTTGTGGACTTGTGTGGTACCACAACTATTGCAGTAATCTCTGCGCTGTTTGTATGTTATGTACAAAATCTAAGAAAATTCGTGAAGCTTCCATCCCAGCTTAGCAATGTTGTTACCAAGCATAATCTTCTTTGCTGTGTTTGAGGATGTGTGTAAGACCTGCAACCGCCAGCTGCGTTGTGCCACCTACAGAAGCAGATCATTGACCCGGCGTGAGCTGCGGTATGCCGCCTACACCTAAGGTCAGCTTACTCACATCCTTTCTCCACGTTTAGTCACAGCAATAGCTTGTAGGTTTCTATAAGGTCTCTTCGAGTTCTCCGGTATTTCAATGATAAGACGTTTAGCACTCTCAATCTGTTTTTAAAGCTGAGGGTCTTAACCCTTGAAGCGTTTTATTGGCCCGCCGCTGTATGTTATCCATCACTTTTGATTGCCTAATGAGATGGGGTGATCATACAAAGTTGCAATATTCCAGCACCGGTCCAACCTGTGTTTTGTATAGGAGCAAGAAAGTAGTAGTATCCATGTAGCAGAAGGTTCGTCTTATTACGCCGAGTATGCTGTACGATTTCTTTACAATTGTATTGATGCGCATATCAAAGCTAGCTTCTCATCTATGTGTACACCGAGATCCTTCTCACAGTCTATTCGAAGCACTGGTACACGTTGCTCAGTGTCTGTCATGACATACTGGAGTGCTGTGTTTGTGCTACCTAGATGGAGTACATGAATCTTTGTTGAATTAACAAGAAGTTGCCAGTCTACCGACCACTTGCACGTCATCTCAATATTCCGTTGGATGTCAGATGTTTGTGGATTTCCAATTAATTTTGTGTCGTCTGCAAAGATTGTGTACTATCCTCAGTGATAAACTTGTTTCTTTTTTCGCTGACACCTGTGCATCTCAGTTGTTGAGTGACAAGGAATATATTTTATTCCTTCATTTGTATTATTTCAGATTGTTGAATGTGGTGTTTTGTTGGAAAATAGCAAACAATGCTTCTTCTTCTTCTTCTTTTCGTTCGCTGATCATACCGCCAGTCCTGTAAGTGACTATCGACATGATCATAAGCGTTAAGTGCGTAGATCCATGGTTTATTAGAGTGCGCCGTGCAGCCTTGAACCTCCGTCTTCAGCACTCGAGGTTTCTGTCAGGGTTACCTCACCCGTACCTCCCTTAGTCGCCTCTTACGACACGCACAGGATACGGAAGGTGTATTCCAAGCCCCACCTACAGGGCAGAAACGATGCAAACGATGCTGTTTTCCGCTACCATGGCACCTTATCAGATTTCACACATGATGTAAAAATGGTCCAAAAATTAAAACCCGTGTAGAAAATTCCGCCCAAATGGGATCAATGGGGATTTTAGTATGCGATTCAGGATTAATGTCTGCTTCGAATGACATCACAAAACCTTAGGTGGGAATTTTGTCACGGTTCACACCCCTCAATGACTAGGCTACACTCCCTCCCGGCCTCCCCGCGTTCCTGCTTTCTCTCCCACACACCCCCCCCCCCCACCCCATCGCTCTCTCTCTCTCTCTCGCTCTCTCTCTCTCTCTCTCTCTCTCTCTCTCTCTCTCTCTCTCGCTCTCTCACCCCCACCCGCTCTCTATGTGCGTACTTGCGTAAATATGTGCGTGCGTGTGTGTATGTATCACATAACGTGTTACCACGGGATCAGCCCATTCCGTATCTCAATCTTTGTTCCTTTATTACGTCACATGTTACCACGTGATCGGGCCATATTGCATCCCTATCTTGTTCCTTTCCCTCACTGACTCTTATCCAGCGATATCCTGACTGACCTATATGCAGCCACCATGTTCTGATTTCCGGACAGTACTTCCGCTGTTCGATTAAAAACCTGATCCTTCCATGAAGAGCTCATTGCAATAATTTATAAAACACTCCAATCATGCCTTCTTTGACCGAAGGATTTCGTGACTAATCATGACCCAATTCACTGCTGTTGTCAATTGCTTGTTTGAATTGAAAATATTAAGTGAAAAGCGACTCGATATATCTTAGTGCAATAGCCTATGCAAACGTGATTTGATCAATGTTGCATAGTACGAGGGTGGCTACATAAGTACAGTCTTCAAAGACTGAGTCACGGGTTAAATGACAGGGACTCACCACGATCTTAGCTGAGAGAGGCTCGCACAGACAATCGGATTGTGTGGCATGTTATGTACCGAGGTGTACCTCGGACAGGCAAACATCTTATCCCGAGAGACTACTGCTGCCTCGTGGTTTATGCCTGTCTATAAATATTAGAATCTCGTTTCAGACCCTCCTATGGCCGTGCATGAATGTTGCTATGGTGGCAGTTTGGTCTGACTTAGATCAACATAGAGGGTATACACGATTGATGTTATGGCTATAATAACTACAAACACCTTGAAGAATCGCTATCTGAGACATCTCGGGGTCGCTACAGGTCACAAACTTACATTATTCAGCATACTATGTTTCAAATATTTGAATTCATTTTGCGGAAAGTCAATTTCAGAGAGCAAAGAATCAGATCAGGTTTATAATCTTCAGGGTTTTTTGACAATCCCCAAATTTTCTGACACTGTTATTGTTCCTTTGCTGTCAGAATCGTGTGAAATGCATTAATCACTGTGTGTTATTGAATCACGGAGAGGAGAACAGAGTGCACTTGAACATCAACGTGGAAACACAGGGTAATATCGCTTCATAACTGTGCAGTTTAATATTGCTCGTTCACCATAAGTCATACCATGGCTCTCGGATTGGCAGACCGAGAGACTGCTGTGTCGGTAGAGCACCATTAACGAGCAGCTGTAAAGCAACTATTTAGAGACGATAAACCGCATCGCACATTGTGGGAAATCACTAACTCTATAAATTTATGTGTGATCCATCTCTATCCCATCCCTTTCCTGATACTTCCATGAAGAGCTCATTGCAATAATTGATAACACACTCCCATCCCTTTTCTATTTATCCGCCCACCACCACCCACAGACACACCTGCACGAGTTATGCATGTCTGTTTACTCGTTTGTATTGTTCGTTGATAATTCAATGTTCAAAATCATGCGTTATATTGCCATGTCATAAGAGGGTATGCCGTAACTAGTTCTGGAATCTCACAGAGTCAGACGTGCAAAAGCAATATCCCTAAGATAGTTGATAGTAACTCTCAAAATAGATTTGTATTTTGCTAATAGAACAACATCGATTATCGTTGGGAAAATAGTGGTCTTTTCAGCAAAGGCGTGAGGGCTGGGTCGGTTGGGCTAAGACGGCTGACTGAACCTACATGATTGTGTGAAGTGAGGATGGTCGAGAACGAGAGACGAGGATATGTGGAAGTCAATTGCGATCTGACATTCTTGGAGGGCTGTAGCGGAAGATGAATGTGTAATTTTGAGAGGGCTAGATTATGCGGGATGTATTGAGATGTAGAATGTGAGATGAGGAGAGGTGAGGTTGACAATTTAATCGTGTGCAGAGACCAGCTATCATATGAAACCACATATTACTGCTGCTTAAGTCATATTTGAGGTGATTGATCAAGTTTCGTGTAGAAGTGTTTTAGTTCCTCCGCCCACTGACCCCCACCCATGGGACAGGGTATTAGTAACTGCATCATAGTGTTATGATCATTGGATAGCTAAGCCTGCTAGCCACATAGAGCGGGTCGAGGTGGGTGTCATTAGGAAGTGCATCATAATGTCTATGAACGCAGAGCTAGCTGGATCCGCCGCCTGCTAGACTGACTGCACATCAATATCATCTGCCTGTCAACAAACTGTGTGCGTTTTTGCCCTTTGTTAGCCATGAAACCACGCCTTGTTTGTCACGTTGGAGCCGCCATTAATTCTAAATTCTGGACATTAATTTGTTCTGTTAATTTATCAGATCAATTCAATCATGTTTGTCGATATCTCTGCGAACATTCACTTTAATAATCAGATAGCTGCCCACGATCAATCTATTTATCTATCTATCGATCCACCCACCCACACATCTATCCATCCATCCATCCAAGCACACGCCCGCCCGCCCACTAACTCACCCGCCCTCATACAGGGTACAGCAGCCGAGAGCTTAAAACTTGAACTATTTACATAGACATAGCAATTTATATGTAAGGAATGTTTATGGACCAGTTCTAGATAATTGTGCAAGAAATGGAATTAGATACCTAGACCAATTACAACTATTTTTTGATAACGTCACCAACATCAGTGTCAATGTAGCGACCCAATAACGAATTTGGCCTGTTTGTAAACGGTGCACGACCGTTTGTAAACGGTGCATAACCATATAACAATTTGTTATCAGCACGCAGATTTGTAAACGGCACATCCCCATATGCCAATTTCTTATCGGCGTGCCCGTTTCTAAACGGCGCATGGGCCATATGCCAATTGGTTATCGGCGCTCCCGTTTGTAAACGCCGCTGGCCGATGTATCAATTGGTATTGGTATGTTATACAAAAAGGCCCTCGGGGAGCAAATAGCTGATATCGACGTCAGCTCCGATCCAAACGAAGCCCTAACCAAAATATTGAAATCTATAGAATCATCAGCTACCAGCACCATATGTGTTCTTATAAACAACCGAATTAGATATACTAACGACCCTCTAGTAGTCAAACTGTCAGCAGAGCAGAAAGCATTCTAACATAATATTCTGCGCCACGCCACATTAGCGAACGCTTAAAAGATCTTACTATTCAAGAAGCAGACTCCCTAGCAGATGCAATCACTGCCACGGATGACTGTCACAAAATGTTTCGGACAGTCAGAGCCCTGAGAGTTACTGACTTCACAACACCACTCTCTGTGCAGAACTCTGAAGGACCCTTTATTGCGACTGACCAGGGAAAATCCGAGGCGATTCGAGAATGGTTCAAGGGACAGTTCACTGACCACGATGATGCGCCATGTACCCGGGAGACCCCAGGACATTACTAACACAAATTTAAACAGCAGAAGTTGAGAAGGCACTTAAAGCCTTGCAAATGGACGTGTATCTGGAGTTGATGGCACATGCAACGAACTATTCAAATATGCAAGTGACATCTCAAAAATTATCACGCACCTAATCCATTCAGCTTTTATGCACCATCTATCCCATCGACGCTGTAAACCAGGGCACCCTTATCGCACTGTCCAAGAAGCCAATCTGTGGCCCATTGTGCTCCTCAACAGCATACAGAAAATCATATCTATTGTTACTCTTTGCCGGATTCGAGACAAGATCGATTACTTCACCGGATCATGTCAAAGTGGCTTCAAACGTGCACGCAGCTGCGCAGACATTGTATGGGCTCAACGCATGCTTGTGTCGGTAGTCATGTCCAAACACTCAGATTTCCACAAAATGGGCATTGACATGTCACGAGCCTTCGACACAATTAAACGCTCAAAGATCCTAGATGTACTACGCCATGCCAGTTGCAATGAAGTTGAGCTACGACTAGTGAGACTACTGCTTGCAGACACCAAGCTGAGAGTACGATCCAAGTCAGTGAAGTCAGTAGAGTTTGAAACATCAATCGGCTCCCCACAGGGAGTGGTCTATCCTCGGTAACTTTCACCTGTTATCTTCCTGCTGCTTTGAAATCTTTGCGGCAAAGTTCCACGAGACCAAACCCCCAGTCTCAATACTGGATATGCCGCTAGAGATGGAATATGCCGATGGTGTGGACTTCACAGACGAGGAAAAGAAACCCATGACGAATTTCTCCCAATAGCTGCAAACAAACTAAAGTTGAGAATCTCTATGAATGAATCCAAAACAGAGTTCACACCCCATATATTTATCTACAAAGCATGAAACTAAAGAAAAAGATGACCCACTTCGTGGCGGCGAACCATGGAGGAAAAGTAAGATCATGAGCTCACTGCTTTGCAGTACTGCTGGCATTGCTGCACGCTGCCTCATGGGGAACATTGCTTTCCAGTCCTTCTGGAAGCTAGGGATTCGTAGTTTAAAGATGCCCTTGACAAAAAGACTACGTTTATACAATGCAACCTGCGTATCCTTGAATCTTGATGCTGTATAACTGTAACAGCTGCGCAGCTCCAAAGGCAGCTCTAGACAAACTCGATGCCTGCCACTGTAAACACATACACACCATCACTGGACACAGATGGCCAGGCAGCATAATTTCCAATGATGTACTATACAAGATTGTAATACGTCGCCGCTCTCTGTAAAATTCGCCCAGCAAAGGATGTCAGAAGAGACAGCAGCGCAGACAGCCTTGGAATTCGCCCTACTCGGAGACAGCAAATACAAAGCAGGAGATGGCGGCATTGCATAAATCTGTTAAGCGTGCTACGAGGTGACCTCAAGAAAGCAGGACTCGGTACACTCAAGTCAAGAATGGACCTGAGAAAGCTAAGGATGTCGGCTGAGGACAAGCCACAGTGGTCAAAAGCGAAGGACTGATTGCAGCTGTAGGCTGTAAGCTGAAAACGGCGCACTTCCCATATGGTAATTCATTCATCCATCCATCCATCCATCCATCCATCCATCCATCCATCCATCCATCCATCTATCCATCCATCCATCCATCCATCCATTCATTCATTCATTCATTAGCTCCGTCTTACTCATCATTTCTTCAATCCATTCAGTTGTTCAGACACCTCTGTCCATATGCGTGTGTTGCTAATGTATTTGCTAGTCTGTCAATACGTCTGTTCGTTCATTCACTCATTCCTTTAGTCGGTTAGTCAATAATTATGCAAGCATAAGAAAAAGAATGAGGGCGTATGTGATTGTGTATACATCAGCGAGCACTGAACAATTGAATTGACTGAAGCGGTTGATTAATCCATTGTTTTGTGACTACAAATCATGTCTGTCTGTACTTAAGGATCAAAGTAAAGAGAAGTGAAGCGCAAGGATTAAATGAAGTCATTGAGTAGAATTCGGGTGCTATTGTACTACATTCATAAACACTTTAAATAATGCTCACATTTATTAAAGAAATTCTTTATCTTCTCATAGAAAATATCGATTTGCAGAGCAATAGATTATTTTGGAAAACTGAACAACACTTAATTATGCACACTTTAACACCGCACTTTCATTCCAACAATGTGTGCGTCACACTTCGTTTAGCGATTGCCCACGCAGGTCATACAAAGATTCGTCGAATGGCCCCCACCTTGCTTGATAGACGGTGTTTCTTTCAGTAAGACAATAAAATTTACCCTAGTGACACGGTAGCGGTAGAAATCACAATTCGTTTACAACTGTGCACATTTCTTCATT
>CM067362.1:12623322-12659246 GCA_034401795.1 Chaetoderma sp. LZ-2023a
TATTTCTAATCGTGTGCTTCTAACGTCAGCTCTGTGCCCCCCCCCCCCCCCCTCTCCCTCTCTCTCTCTCTCTCTCTCTCACTATAGATCCCTTTCTCCCCACCAAGCCCTCTCTCACTCTCCGCATCCCTCTCCCCTCCCTCGATCATTCGATCCCTCCAGCCAGCCATTCACGCCTGCCAACCCCCCCTCCATCCCTGCCTATCTCTCTCCATCCCTCTCTCACTCATTGAGTTGTCACATGATTCGTTGTAATCAGCATGTCTCTCTGCACGCCCGCCTGTCTGCCTGCCTGTTTGTCTGTCTGTCCGTCCATCCGTCCATCCGTCCGTCCGTCCGTCCGTCCATCCGCCAACTCGCACACACGCGCACGCACGTACGTACGCACGCACGCACATATGCATGCATGCCATCTACCCATCTGCCTGTGTATCTGTCTGCCTGTCTGCCTGTCTGCAGGTCTGTCTGCCTGCCTGCCTGCCTGCCTGCCTGCCTGCCTGCCTGCCTGCCTGCCTGCCTTACCATGAGCCTGCCTGCCTGCCTTACCATGATATCACAGCTTCTACGGAAAGGATCTGCACGGGTAGTTTGGAGTTGGGCTCCCGAATAGGTGTACTGATTTTGGGTTAAAATGTCAGAGGACAAGAGCGAATAAAGGGCAGGTTACCGAGATTCTAGATTCCCCAGAATGACTGTTGGTATCTTGTTAGCTTCAGATTGCACATTTTATTCGCAGACCACATAATCATATGTGGAGGTATAAGAATTAGCATGAAAAAAGCATAATGACTACGGCTCTCTATGGTTGAGAGGTCTGCATTTCTGCTTGTATGTATGATTACTGTATTCAGCGGCCGTAGTAGGAGAAACATCCTACAGCTGCAATGAGTCCTTCTTTGCCTTTGACCACCGTGTCCTCAGCCAAAATCTTTAGCTTCCTCGGGTCGATTCTTGATTTTAGTGTAACGAGTCCCGATTTCCTAACAAAGTTATGCGATGGCGCCATCTCCTGGCTTTATATTTATATATGGCGAATTCCAGGACTCTACCTGATTGCGTGTCTTCACTGGGCAAATACAGTAGTCAATAGGATACATTCAGAGTCTATAATATTGCACCACTTAGTCTGAACTTCATGAGCGGCCTTAAATCAGCGTGAATAACCATCTATGCTCACATAGACTATGCATTCCATACCACCACAGAAGGCATGGTCAATTGCACGTATTATTGCTACAGCAGACAGAAAGTAGACAGAATGATGTTGTCTCAGTGTGAATAATTTTTATCCATTTTTCCGATCCCATGGGTTACTGTGCCGACATATATTTAACCAGATAAAATACCGGTTGGTGGATTTGACTACATGGTCAACTGGGAGAATTGAGTCGGGAACAAACTAACAAAGTATAAATGAGAGAGAGAGAGAGAGAGAGAGAGAGAGAGAGAGAGAGAGAGAGAGAGAGAGAGAGAGAGAAGACAGGCGGATGGGGTGAGGGAAGAGAGGGAGCGCTTGTGGATGAGAGAGTGTGGCTGGCAGACGCAATATTGGAATGTATGAATACAATAGAAGACATTACTGTGATGCAGTAGATAATCATGTTAGGTATGTACTGAGATAAGATTCTGGTTTTCAACGAGACCTTCTATATGGCAACCATAGTCTTTTCCATTGTCAATTAATTATGTTAATGTGTGTGGTGTTAAGCCCTTTAATTCTTCAATATAATTCACCTTTCCAGAGTATCCATCCACCATCTGACCTCGTATGACGTCATAATCAGCTCAGTGCGTGTATGATGACGTCACAATCATTACGTCACAAAGGGTTCGCTATAGACCGTCGTCAAATCTCGAATAGTCTGACGCGTATGAATTGTATGTCTTTGTAATTCTTTGCTACTTATTAAACATGCTGTTGAATATTTTGAAACTAATTTGACTGGGCGCTGTTGCTACCTTACATCAGCGTACCTGTGCATTATTTTTTTTTGCAAATTGATAGTGCGTGCCTGTGTATTCTTTTGTTGAAAATTGATAGTCAGCGTGTTCAGAGATCGATCGATCTCAACACGAGCGAGATGTGGGTGGAGCTTAGCTAGAGATGATGCTTTCCAAAGCATCACGTGTGATGCTATGCCTTTTCATCAAACTGCTCGTAAGAAACCATACATACCGCTGACTAATCAGCAACTAAACCAGCGAGTGTATACAACAATGGACCTTTCCATTTTTAGCTATGCCCCGCCCATCACTAACTAAGCTCCACCCACACCTCGCCGTGTTGGGATTGCGCGATCCCCAAATGCCCTAGCTATCAATTCCCTGAAAACTATACAGGGAAGCTGTTGAATATTTTGAAACTAATTTGACTGGGCGCTGTTGCTGCCTATGGCAGCAACAGCGCCCAGTCAAATTAGTTTCAAAATATTCAACAGAATATTTATTAAATAGTAAAAGCAAACAATTTGTACAACAATGCATATACCGTCTTCAAATATGCGTTCGTGACGTACTTATCAATGCCAGATGACAAGCCAACCCCACCACACCCCATCCGTCTCCATCCATGTCTCTTGTCAATCTTCACTTCTCACAATCAATTAGGTTCGCTCACTCCTCAGCTGATAAGATCCCACCTCCTGATTCCAATTGCTCGCAATTTTTCTGTTTGGTCGATTCCTCAAATACAAATCTATCCTTACAGTTACTGTCAATGATGTTAGAGATATTGCTTTCGCACATCTCAGTCTGTGATATTCCACAGTATTTTTGCAACATTACTTATTATAGCATGACAGTGTACGACATGATATTGAATATTAAAGTTCCAATGAGCGATAGACATGATTGAACAGGGATGCATACACTCTGGTCATGTGATATGAGGAGGCGAAGCTGGCTTATTATAGAATGATGTGATCTGGTTTTATCAAGTAGTTGATGTCACAAGCAAATGAGGTAGGACTGACACGAAAGGTACACAGATCTATCAGTAACATTCTGAAAGGTTGGATCAAGTTTCTAAGTCAATCATATGACGTCATAATCAACATGTAAGGGGACGTCAGAATCAATTACTTTATGAATGAAGCGATATATACTCCGTCTTAAACGGTTAATAGTCCGTCAAGTTGTACGAATTGTATGTATTTACTATTTAATACACATTCTGTTGAATATTTTAAAAGTAATTTGACTGGGCGCTGTTGTTTCCATAATCAGCAACAGCAACCAGTCAAATCGGTTTCAAAATATTCAACCACTTACCTGTATAGTTTTCTGGATATTGAGATGGATAGAGTTGGTGGAGCGTAGCTAGAGATGAGGGGCGGTGCATGGCTAAAAGTGGAGTCCTCCATTGGATGCATTTATGAATTTATAATTTAGTAACCATTATCTTTAATATTTTGAAACTAATGCGAGTAGAGGATGTGCTATGACATCAACAGGCTCCCTGTTAAATTATTTTTAAAATATTCAACAGCTTGTCTTGAAATTGGGATTCTGGTAATTTATTGTTGTTAAAATCAAGTTAAAGTGGACGGAGTGGAAATGGGCGAGTTGAGTTAGAGAAGAATCCAGTTATTGATGCTCATTTTTACCAGTATGTATGTATGATTAGAGTATTCTGCGGCTCTAGTAGTATAAACATCCTACAGCTGCAATCAGTCCTTCATTTTTGCCCACTGTGTCTTGCCCTCAGCCGTAATTCTTAGCTTCCGCAGGTCCATTCTTGACTTGAGTGTACCGAGTCCTGTTTTCTTGAGGTCACCTCGTAGCACGCTTAGCAGATTTATGCAATGACGTCCTCTGCTGGCGTTGTATCTGCTGGCTCCGAGTAGGGCGAATTCTAAGGCGCTCTGTGCTGGTGTCTCTTCTGGCATCCTTAGCGCATAGCCAAACATTTGCTGGGCGACTTTTACAGACAGCGGCGATAGTGCATTGTTGGAAACTATGCTGTCTGGCCATCGGTACCCAGTGATGGTGTGTAGGTGTTTGCGGTGGCAGGCCTCAAGTTTGTCTAGAGCTGCCTTCGGGGCTGCCAAGATTTTACAGTTATACAGCAGCAAGGATACACAGGTTGCATTGTATAAACAGAGCCTTTTAATCAAGGGCATCTTTGATCTATGAATCCATAGCTTCCAGAAGGACTGGAAAGCTATGTTCTCCATGACGCAGCAAGGTCAGCAGTACTGCAAAGCAGTGAGCCCAGGATTCTACTTTTCTCCATGGTTCGCCGCCACGAAGCGGATCGCCATTTTCTTTAGTTTCACGCTTTGTAGATAGGTATATGTGGGTGAACTCTGTTTTGGATTCATTCATAAAGAGATTCTCAATTTTTAGTTTGCTTGCAGCTATTGGGAGATGTTCGGCAAGGGGTTTCTTTTCCTCATCTATGAAGTCTACATCATCAACATATGCTATCTCTAGCGGCATACCTAGTAGTGACACTGCGGGATGTGTGGGGGTGGTTGGTTGGTCTTGTGGAACTCTCCCGTACGGATTTCAATGCAGCAGCAAGGTTATAGGTGAAAATCACCGGAGATAGACCATCTTTCTGTGGAGAGCCGTTTGATGTCTCAAACTCTGCAGACTTCACTGACTTGACGCGTACTCTCAGCTTGGTGTCTGCAAGCAGTAGTCAACTAGTCGTAGATCATCTTCATTGCAACTGGCCTGGCGTAGTACATCTAGGATCTTTGAGTGTTTAATTGTGTTGCAGGCTCGTGACATGGCAATGCCCATTTTGTGGAAATCTCAGTGTTTGGACATGACTACAGACCCAAGCAGGTGTTGAGCCCATACAATGTCTGCGCAGCTGCATCCACGTTTGAAGCCACTTTGACATGATCCAGTGAAGTTGTCGATCTTGTCCCGGGTGCGGCGTAGAGTAACGCTCGATTGCATTTTCTGTATGCTGTTGAGGGGCACAGTGGGCCGCAGATTGGCTGGGGTGGTGGGGGGCAGGTGGCTTTTTGGGCTTCGGTAGTGCGATAAGGGTACCTTGACCTACAGCGTCGATGGGAAGGTGGTGCATAAAAGCTGAATTAATTAGGCACGTGATCGGCTTTGACATAATGTCACGTGCATATTTAAATAGCTCATTGCTCATGCCAGCGGGTCCAGATGCATGCCCAATTTTCAGGGCCTTACGTGCCTTTTCAACCTGTGCTGTTTTAATTTGTGTTAGTAATGGCCTATGGTCTCCCCATAATGGGTGCAAGGGCTCATCATCGTGGTCAGTGAACTATTCCTTGAACCATTCTCGAGTCGCCTCGGTTTTGCCCTCGTCTGTCCCGATAAAGTGCCCTTCAGAGTTGTGTACAGTGAGGGGCGTTGTGTAGTCAGTAACTCTAAGGGCCCGGGCTGCCCGATACATGTTGTGACAGTCCTCCGTGGCAGTGATTTCATCTGCTATCGAGTCTGCTTGTTGAAAAGCAAGATCTTTAAAGCATTCGCTAATATGGCACAGAACGTCACTACGCTCCCGACGTAGTTTGGTGTGGTCTTCACTTTTGGCCACTTTGATAGATGCGCAGCCATAACGCTTTTGGCTCTGCTGACAGTTTTACTACTAGAGTGTCGTCAGTATACCTAGTTCGGTTGTTTTTAAGAACATCTACGGTGCTGGTAGCTGATGATTACATAGATTTCAGTATTCTGACCAGGGCTTCGTTCGAATCGGAGCTGATGTCGATGTCAGCTATTTGCTCTCTGAGGGCCTTTTTGTATGAGATATGAGTGTCAGTGTCGCTGATAAGCTTGGCTACGTTGTAGGTGACTCTACCCGCTTGCCTGGTATGGCGTTTATGCATCAGGTAGATATTGTTCATTTGAAGGCTTGTAATGGCTGGCTTATGATCGGAATTGAGGTCTGTGCCTTCATATGAACGAGCATTCCGAAGTAGGGGTTTTGCTTCTGGCTTGCATAGGATGAAGTCTATCTGATTGAAGACAGTTGTTGTAGCCTTATAACTTTTTGGGGCTTTGCGATCAGCAATGTGTCTGGTCCATGTTGTCCGGTGACGGCATGGGTGTTTAAAAACCGTATTTGTGGCAAATAGGCCATTGGAACTAAGGAATGCCACCAGTGCATCTCCATTGCTGTTGCGCGACCCTCTCCATACGATCCCATGCATAAGCCAAGCCCTGAACTTTTGTCCGCAATTCCGAGTTTACCCAGCTTGGAATTGAAATCTCCACACACGAACAGTTGCCATCTAGCTGGGATTGTAATGGCTGAGCTTAGTTCTGTATAGGAGGAATCTAATAATGCTGTATTCTCTTTGCCTTTTTCGGTATTTGGGTCATATGCGTTGACAATGCGACACTTAGTGCCGGTGTGTTTTTGCGTGCATATAGCCAGGTCGATGAATGCAACGTGATCACTGACATATCCAAAACTAACGGCATGGTCCAAGACCCTTGGTCCGATTACGAAGCCTAAACCCCGGTATGCAACCTGGTTTTGCTAGCTTATGTCCTTCTGTAATTGCTGCTCTGAGTGTTTAGCTACTTTAGTCTCTTGGATGCATGTAATATCGATGTTATAGTGTTCACAGTCTGCACCTAAGGTTTGCCTCTTTGACGTTGCACTCAGACCACGTACATTCCACGTAGCTATGGTAAGCTCCTGGGAAGATCGCGTTTTCCGAGGATGTCGAACACAGTTTCTTGTTTGAAGGTTAGACATACTTAGAGTTTCCTCTGTATGCGGATGTCAGCCCGCAATCCTTGGTGACTTAGTTTCCCAACAAAGTTGGTATTTACGGAGGAGACCGGCGTGGCTGTGGCATCTTTCTCCCCTTTTACTAGTATACAGATCACTTTTGGATGCATATAACGCTCTGGTTGTATATTTACCTCACGAAGTACAATGTGACTATATTTACCTCATGAAGTACAATGCGACTCTTATTGCATACACAGATGGTCGTTAGACCTGGCTTCTAGGGTAATGATTTTAAAGGTGTATGATGCAATAGGAGAACATGTCTTGTAGTCAGCGATTAGGTGTGTAATTTTTTGACACTCTTTTGGTCGCTAGTTTTGGGCTTTTCTAAGCACCACCTATATGGCTGGGGGTATTGTCTCTGAGGCTTTTGCACCAGATTCATAAGATACACACTGATTTCCAAAAGAAAAAAACCCCAAGTATAACCCCAAAATAATGTAACATAGTTATATGCGGATGATAAGTAAACAAATTTATCTGAATAAGTCAGAGTGAATAAGTCACTCCTCTGCATGCCAGGGATTTCCCTTCACTTTCATCATTTGATATCGTTAATTTGGCATAGTCCCTCAGCTCAGTAGGGCAGGGTTAATCTGATTATCTTATATAATTTCACGAGACCTATACATATATGTGTCATCCTATGTCCTCGATGTGGTCCATGTCTGGGTAAATAGTTCAGATCTCGTGGTCTTGGCTGGTGTACTCTTAGCATTGTCAACGGGTGTATTTATATTCAGTGGGTTGACATCTGTTGACCAGGATATTGTACAACATAGTCTCTGGTCATAATTGGATAACTATCTATTTTCTTTCACAGAGCATGATTTCCTTACAGCTTCAAAAGCCACGAGCGATCGTATACATTGCTCTAGTGTTAGAAAGTGTGTCATGTCATTTGCTTCTGTTCTCTGGTCTCGAATTGGTAAGCAGAATTACAAATGCGTACTCATTGGATGTTTTCGTCTGCTGCGAACAAAACAACAAAGTGTAAAATGAATAGAGAGACAGTGGGCGGACTGGTGGACAGGTGAATGTGTGGGTGTGAGTTGGTGGTGTGTGAGTGGGTGGGTGTGTGGGTGGGTGGGTGTGTGGGTGGATGGGTGGGTGGGTGGGTGAGTAGGCGGTTGGGTAGGTGGGTGTGTGGGTGGGTGGGTAGGTAGTAATATGGTTAAGGCGCTGGCTTAGAATTTTCAAAAAATTGAAAATATTTTTTATTTATTTTATTGCCTGAGATTTGTTAATTTTGTTTTATAGAGGCGAGATGGCCTTACAAATATTGGGCAACTTTAAGATGATGATGTTTGTCCAGTTAATTTGGATTTTGCCAATATGTCACGTAGATTCGGATTTTTCCTAAATGCTATTACTGGGCGCAAATTGAGAGGCTGTCTTAAATTATTCTGTAATTTATGATATTCATCTTTCAAAATTTCGGAAATTTCTACATTTTTTCGATTATATGTCAGAGTGAATGGAATTATTTCATGCTGATCAGCAAGACCGGGGTCCACATTTATGCCCCTCGGCCATTCTGTTTCTAATTGCTTAATCCAAAATGATTCTCTAAGTTTCCTTTGTTTATCAGTTTCGTCAGTGGAATTAGAGAGAGGTGGTTGTTCAATGGGTATAATTTCGAAGTCCCGAGCGACTGAATGGCCAGGAAGGTTAAAGTGTTCAGCGACATGCGTGTCTTTTTCATGTCTAATATCGCAAAGGTGTCTAGTAGCTCGCCATTTTAAAGGGCATTTGGTTTCACCGACATATTGCTTTTGGCACAATTTACAAGATATTACATAAATCACGTTTTCGGAATCGCAATCTAAATTGGACTGAATTTGAAATTTGTTTTTGTTCTGATAGCTCATAAAAGTTTTTTGATTTGGAAGAAGTAGGTCTAATTTACACCTTTTCTTTCCACATTTCCGAGATTCTCCTGCGCCTGTGATTGGACGATTGTGACGAATCTTGGTAGGCCTGTGATCCGCAGCATTATCAGGGATAGTTTCTAAATCCTGTAAAGTTTCAGACTTAATTTTGCGCAAAAATCTAGATGAATAGCCTCTCGGCTTGAGGGCCTTGAATAAGAGAGAGCATGCGGATTCAAAGTTTTTTCTATCACTCGAATTTCTATGAAAACGGATGATTTGTGATTTTACAATTCCTTTAAAGGTATGAGGTGGATGGAAAGATTTCTTGTGAAGTAGTTGATGAGAATCTGTGGGCTTAAAATATACTTTATAATCAAGGTGTCCCGTTGTGTCATACTTTACACCTTTGTATAGCGTTACATCTAAAAAGTCTATGGACATTTGGTCAATGTTGGCTTTTAGCTTGATTTTCGGGTCATGATTGTTCAAAATGGTGAAAAATTCATTAAATTCTTCCTTTGTATGATGCCAAATGATGAAAATATCATCGAGGTACCTGCGATAAAAGAGAGGCTGTTTCGGACATTTGCTAAGCGCATCCTCCTCCCACTCTGCTACATAGATGTTGGCAAAACTCGGACTGAAACGTTTACCCATTGCGCAGCCGCAAATCTGTTGGTATGTTTCACCCGCGAATTCAAAATCATTGCCCTTTAAGCTTAGCTCTAAGAGAGCTAATATTTCGCTAGTGGACCTATTGTTATCAGGGTATTTTTCAAACGCTTTACGGACAGAATTCAAACCCTTTTCGATGTCAATGTTTGTGTACATTGCATCGATGTCGAGCGTAATCAAAAATGAATTTGGAGGTATCGGGATCTCAGAGACCTGCTATAGAAAGTCGTCAGTAGTTTTCAAGACGCTAAAATGTCTATTCGCAATTGGTTGTAGGTGATAATCAATGATTTCACTGATCCTATAGGATTCAGAACCACAATCCGATATGATAGGTCGTCCTGGTGGTATCATAGGATCTGACCAAGAATCAATGGGCTTATGAATTTTGGGTAACAGATAGAATTTACGTCGTTTTGAGTCGCGTTTCGCAACAAGGTATTTAAACTGTTTCTGCGTTAAACTCTTGTTATCAACCATATTTTGGAGAATTTCATTAAAATTGTCGCAGTTATTTTGCCAGAGTGGTTCGTCTAATTTTTGGTAATGTTTTGGATTACTGAGTTGACGATGCGCTTCACGAATGTAGTTGTCTTTAAGCATTATTACAGCAGCAGATCCCTTATCAGCAGGTTTAATGACAATGTCATTGTTTTTACGCAATCCTGTTAAGTCTTGACGTTCCTCATATGACAAATTTTTATGATTTTTCGGAAATTCAACATTTTCAATACGTTCTTTTACAATTTTTATACTGTCGGAGATCGCAGGGTCGAAAAGTTAACCAGCTATAATACAAGCATTAGCAGTTTTTTCACTCCAATGGATATTATCCTGGACTACTTCAAACTCAGAAATTGATAGACTAGGGATGACAAAGACCTTTATACGCAGGGATTCTACAGATGAATTGATAAATGCTAAGGTCCTTTTCTGCTTTGCAGTTAGATGTTGAGAGTAGTTCAGTTTAGTGAAATAAACCTTTGCATCTGGAAATTTTGAACGAATGGTACTGAATAGGAGTTGGACTCGTTGGGCAGTTACAGACATAGGTTCATCCTTATCATTTATGCCAATGTTTATGATGATTTTCTCTGGCTGATAGGAGTCCATGTATTTTTTGACAATAGTCCTAGCATGGCACAATTTTGCCCCTGGATAGCAAGCTATCTGGGTGTCTGAATGGGGTTTCACATTTATACGGCTTAGATTGGAGGAGCCAAGGATCAAGATTTTTTTCGTCAAGACAGGGAGTCGCCATTCATTTTTGTGGTCTACCTCATACCGAAATTTCCAGAATGAATTAGCTTCTAAGTGTGTAGTTTTGTTGGGTTTATTTTGATGATTGGTGCTGTTTCTACACGGTGTAGGGGTGAAATTTGGTTGAGGTAGTTTGGCCACTGGCACTGGGGTACTGAGACCCTTTTGAGTCAAAGGTGTTGATCTGGTCCTTAGACCAGATTTTCTGTCATCCTTTGCTCTCTGTGGAAGGGGAGGTAATTCATCTGAAGACAGTGGAGGCGGGGTATAGAGTGTTGCGTGCGTGCGTGCGTGCGTCAGTGCGTGCGTGCGTGCGTGCGTGCGTGAGTGCGTGCCTGCGTGCGCGCGTGTGTGTGGCCATGGGGAGGAGTAGGTTGAGTACAGAGGGAATGCAGAGTGGGATAATGTGATGCGATAATTGGTGAGGTAAATTGTAAAAAAATGTGTAAATTATGAAATGGATGCATGAAAGAAATATTACCTAACGAGATCGAAAACAATTATATTATAACCTTTTTCATTCATTTCACAGACATCGTGGCGAGTTCTTTCAGCACAGCTCAATGTACTGTAGTAGTGTGCATTACTCATATTATAACCGTGTTCATTCATCTCACAGACATTGAATGCATTGCTCCGCTAACAACAGAATATTTTCAAACACAGGACGTATAAAGCAAATATATGTTCCCTAAGAGTTCATGTGAGACAGCGCTCCATCTAAGCCAATGAAGGTATCCAGTTTTAGCTTTGCTCCGCAACCATACCCTTTGCCCGTGCTGGAATCAATCGATCGATGAGCTCTCTGAATCTGAATTTTCGGTAAACTACACAGGTAAGCTGTTGAACATTAATTTGCGACGAACTTAGCTACGTCAATCCGTGATATATTTATTATGACGTCAGCCTACACGACACTCAGTTGATTATGACGTCATATGAGTGATGGATAGCCTGGAATCTTCCATTGCTTGTTACATCCTATGAAAGCGAGATGAACAATGCTATGGTACCGTTGCTGACGGAACATTAGCTTATTGTTAGGCTTAGCATGACATTTATAACATTGTTTCAAAATGACACCATCATGGTAATAAAGGAATCCAATGTATCGATTAATCATATGACTACGGCACATATAGGCTGAATGAATGACTTAATTAAGTCCGTACACGGGCAAAGCGTGGGTGGATCTTAAGCTAAAGGTTAGCGAGGCATAGATAAAACTGGATTAATATAAAGCTGGATTAATCCATTCTAAATACTAGTATGACAAATCAATTTATGCCTATTTCACAATTCTTTAAAAATCTGCTCTCACGGACTTCGTATGAGGCTAGCGAATCTAGCTTCATGTTAACTTCTAGCTATTGTTTCACAAAATTAATATCAACTGGAAACAGTATGACACCCCACCCCCCCCCCCCTCCAATAATACTAAAAATGTAACGTCTGAATAAGAACTTTTAATCACTGATATGTTTGTCACGTGGCTATAAGCCACTACCAATTATCCCGATCATTGCCAGGATTCTAGATGTCAATCAGCCATCACAATACAATCCATAATCAGCTTTTTGGAGCGTTTGGATTCCCGGTAGATATAAATGGCATAAAAGCCAGCTAAATGAAATATATTTTAGATGCAACCCCCGCTGCATCGCATACAATAACAAGGCCACATTTACTACTATGATTTGTCCTTTTGCACTCAAATAGCTTTCAATTGGCGATGCCACATTATCAACCAATTCATTTAATCTGAGACTATGTCTTGAAGCGTGCACGTCTGTACCCACGCATTGGTTGTAAAGTTGTTCTTACAGTTGATTTGAATAAATACTACTCCGTCACTCTTGCGAGTCGGTTTAGTTTCAAATCTAATTATTATTATTGTTATTCAAATATAGCAAGCAATCAAAGACTGCACTGACTTGAACCGCTGTTGGCCATGAAAATCGTGCTTATAAAGAAGCGAACCGTCAAGTATATCATAAATAGATACACCAAACTCAGGATGGAAGTCTCGAGTTGGTAACCGAACAGCGGATGTCGTAGCCGGAAATCAGAAAGTGTTGGTAGTTTTTAGTTCAACAAGAGGCTCATGAGTAGAGGCACGATGGTTGAAATACATGAACTGGAAATAAATCATTGGTGAGGAATTATTTTGTTCAATAGTATATGAAAACTGTACCGTTATATGCGAGTTGATATTAAATAAAAATGAAATTAATTCGTACCTAGAGGCACATATTTGTCAGAATTATACAATGGTTGTCAGCAAGAATTTGAAGTGTGTATGTTGAAATATAGCACGTGGCACTGACGCTAGTGACCACCCGTCTTTAGTGACCATCTGTCTCTTAAAATCCACGTGTTTTAGTGGCAACCTGTCATTTAGTATTCATGTGTCTTTACTGACCACATCTCTTTGGTGACCATCTGTCTTTAGTGGTCACCATTCAGTAGTAATCACGTGCCTTTGGTAACCACCTGTCATCACCTGTCTATAGTGACTAGCCATCTTAAGAGACCAGCTGTGATTAGTAACCATCTATCTTGCGTGGCCATCTGTCTTTAGTGGTCACCTGTCAGTAGTAATCACCTGTCTTTGGTGACTACGTGTCTTGTGTGATCACCTATCTTGAGTGACCAGCTGTCTTGTGGGTCCAGCTGTGATTAGTGACCAACTATCTTTTGTGCCGACTTGTCTCTAGCGAGCACCTACATTTCTAAGAACCTAAACTAATAGAATTTTAGCATGAAATACAGCTTAACATTGTTCTATAGACACGGCACGCCTTGTATATGGATGAGAAATCCGCCAGAATGAGGGAGAGACCATCTAAACAAAGTGCAACGTTGTCAGTAGTATAGGGGGGTTTAGTCGCTTTTTCTCGAGAACAATGGCGAACAGCCGCCTAGAGTGTAGAACAATGGCGAACAGCCGCCCAGCGAAAAGAACAATGGCGAACAGCCGCCCAGGGGAAAAGAACAATGGCGAACAGCGGCACACGTTTGAGAGTTTATTGAACAATGACGCACAGCCGCACGCGTTTTTTTGGATTTGCAACACTGTGGAATGTTCTATTATTTTGAATTAGTTAACCCTTAAAAGTTTAAAAGTTGTGTATTTTACGTTTAAATGTAGTGGCGCTGCGCCACCCCCCCCCCCCCCCCCCTCCGTGGTTATCTACCGTGGTAAAAATAATAAGAGATGATGTATAACAATGTAAAAATAATAGAGTTTAAGAGGTGGTCTGATAATGGAGGCTGAGGATGTATGAGGAATTACGGTATTGCTGTATATTTTGAAAATAATTTGACTGTCTCGGCGCTAACGTTATTAGTAAACTGTAGAATATTTAGAGACTGCCTGTAAGCTGTTACTGTCTTAGCAACAGGTACCAGACAGATTAGTAACAAAATATTAAAAATAATCTTGTATTAATGGTATGTCCGGATGGAATGGTAACCAAGACTTGGTGGTGGTGGATTCATAGGATTGTATCATGGGTTAAAAAGAAGTTAACCCTTTCACCGATGAATTCCCCATATCTCATTTTCATCGATACCATACAGGAAAACTGTTGAATATTTTGAAAATAATTTGACTGCCTGTGTCAGTTGAGGCGGAATGCTATAGTATTCCTCCTCAGTTGATATTACTGGATGATTATTAGGGCGATGCTAGCGTACTTGTTTACAAGGTATGCACGATGTACGAATATTTCGATAATTTGTTGCTGAATATTTTGATAATTTGAGTGGTAGCTGAATATTTTGATAATTGGTTGCTGAATATTATGATAATCGGTTGCTGAATATTTTGATTGTTTGCTGAATAAATTGATTGGTTGCTGAATATTTTGAAAACGATTTGACTGTGTAAATTTTAATTTCTTATTAAACGATGTTAGGTAAGAGAGAGGTGGTCTTATAACGGAGGTCGAAGGAGGAGGGAGGAATGCTATCTCGGCCACCCTCTGCTAGGCATTGTTCTCCGCGCATGAGCGCCTTTATTCACCGGGTGGTCCTTTAAGAAAATGCAGGTAGTCGCTCAAAGAGGTGTCGCGAGGGATGAGGAGGATGGCTGACGTATATGCTAGCGTATTCGCCGAGGCAACGTCCTGCGTGATATCTCTGTACGAATATTTTGAAAATAATTGATTGTAAGCCGCTGGTGGTTTAGTCACCATTAACCTCCTCCTTGGTTTAAGTCATTTTAAAAATGGCAGTCATTTAATTATTAAATTTTCAAAATTGTTATGGAAATGGTCATCGTTGACGATCGATGTTGTATAATATTATATAGATAGTTTTGTCTACCATATTTATGTCTTTAAAGCGTCAATCATTTATTAAATTTTTTTTAAATATGAACAAACTCCCAGTCATTTAATTTTAAAAAATCAGAGCATTGCGTTGCACGTGTTATAGTGATCTATGTTATATATATATATATATATATATATATATATATATATATATATATATATATATATATATATAATTTTATCTGACGTACTTAATGCGATTCTTTAAAGTTGAAGTCATTTAATTATTAAAATTTCAAAAAATGAGCAAAATGTGTTCCCCAGTCATTTAATTTTCAAAAAAATCAGACACGGACACAGTAATTTTTCCTATGCTATTATAGAGATAGTGTTATCTATCATATTTATGTCTCTAAAATGGCAGTCATTTAATTATTAAATTTTCAGAAATATGGACAAAATGCATTCCTAGTCAATGGCAATGCATTAATCGACCACGAACAAAAGCGTACAGATGCCCATTTAGAACAGTAGAGTCCATCGACCACTTTTGACGGATCAGAATGTGTGCTTGCATATGCATGTGTGAAGAGGTTTGTTGTGTGTAAAAACTTTATTACATTATTTAATTTTTTTGAACAGATAAAGAGTTCTCTTTCGAATGATTTGTGGGCCCTGAAAAGGGCCGTGTTTTGAGATAGGTCTCAGTCTTCGCAGATCCGCACAGGCGTGGTTGTCAGTTTGGTAACAAAGTGCGTCATGTTTGTTTTTTGTATATCAGTCGGAGTATCACCGATTACAGGACACCCATGCGGATACTGTTTGATTGGTAATAGACAATAGCACTCCTTGCAGGTGTACACCATCTCTTTAGGTTCTGTTTTCTTGATCATACACCTACAAACCCTCTCGTGTTTCGACAGTCGGCATATGGTGTCGTGAATGTCGATGGAACACCAACGACATCGCACATACCCAGTGTCTGATCCGTCAATGTTTGTACTGCTGGCCATTTTAGCCAAATGTACATTAACATTTACATTTATACCACATCGCTCTACTACCAAAAAATATATAAGGAATATCACGTGAGATGAAATCTGACTGCCTAAGGCTACCTAACTACTCTGCAGATACACGTCCAACCACTTAAATATGTTTAAACTGGAATGAGAAAATGGATTGAATTTGTACCGTTTATAGGAATATATGTACTGCGGCCGCAAATCCGCAACACGAGCCCGCAAATCCGCAACATGCGCCCGCATGCGGCCGCACATGTACGCATGCATTTTGGCGTGTATGCGTGTTCAGGCATGTGCATACAGTTGTTGCCATCCACAACACACGCCCGCAAATCCGCAACACATTTTAGCCAAATGTATATTAACATTTACATTTATACTACATCGCTCTACTACAAAAATGTAAGGAATATCGCGTGAGATGACTAGCGTCCTATCAAAAACTGTTGTGTACTGGCCTCCATATAATGATGCATACATGCAGGCGAAAATCTTGGATATGTTCACGGGCTAGACGCGATGGATCAGTTTGTTAAATGGTTTATGCGCATAAAAATCTGTGCGCGTTAAAAAAGTATCCAGGGAAATATGTTTTCTCTGACCACCTCGTTATTGTGCATAAAGCATCTATGATTCGCTTTTAATCCTTCAATTTGTATGTAAACGCGTTAACCTACATCTAAAACCCTCAAACATGAAACTAAGCGGCTTCCTACCAGTCATTTAATTTTTTTAAAAAGAGAGCAAAGTACATCTCTATGTGGGTAATATATAGCTAAGCCAAGCGATGGTGTATGCATAATATTATATAGATAATAATCATGCATCTCGTATTCAAGGAGTGGTCTTTACAGCGTCAGTCATTTAATTATTACATTTTTAAAATTGTTATAAAAATGGTGGGAACAATGTCCACCGTCGTCATCGTTGACGAATAATGACGAGCACCCTTGTATCGTTTAACGTATTAGGTGGTCGATGCTGTCCCTCGTGGTTGTAGTAAAAAAGTATTTTGAAACTAAGCGGAATCGTGGCTTCCTATGTCAAATTGTTGCATTGAACAGCACTTTTTTAAGAGTTTGTGTGCACGAAGGCGCTAGTGCAAATTGTGGCTTCCTATGTCAAATTAGTATCAAAACTATTCGCTTAAACTACCAATGCGCCATGATTTAGGTTTGAAGAATTAGAAAATAACATCCCTGGAATGAGTGTAGAGGTGGTCGCATAACTGAGGTCGAACGAGTGAGGAGGAGGAGGAGGAGGGATGAGGTATGCTAGCGTGGTGCTGCCTGGCATGAGGGATGAGGTATACTATCATACTTGTTTACAAGGCCGGCAATGTGCTTTGTACGAATATTTTGAAAATAATTTGACTGCGGTGTTAGCAACAACTTTCTATCAAATCATGTCCATGATATTTAGTGAATTTTGCTGGGAAGTAGATCCCTGGAATGTCTGAAACACCTCGCCAGTCAGCCAGTTAAAGGTAATAAAACTAGGAAAAATTACCATGTCCGGGTACACACAGTATGAATGCATTATGAGTACCTAGTCAATGAGACACCCGACAACAAAAATAATATAGTTGGCTAAACATTGTCTAGACATTGCGGCCACAACCACCTACTACCAATACCGACCATCACCATCACCACCACCATCACCACCACCATCACCACCACCACCATCCCTTTATCACCATCAGCACCACTACCAATTAAGCACCAACACCCACCACCAATATTAAACCCACCACCATCATCCACCACAACACCTATTTCCACCAACCGCCAACCCCACCGCCACCACCACCACCACCACCACCACCACCAACAGCATCAGCACTCCGATTTGTATATTGAGGGATGTGGGAGGACGTGGCTGGGCAGCTACAATCATCAAACACACGCATAAAGAACCAATGTTTTATTTATATCCATGTTTTCACATTGAAGTAAATATTACATATGATAAAACGTATAGTTGCTGTAGCATAAACAAATAGTCAATGTTCTGGAGATCCATTTATCGATGACTGATTCCGAATGGATCAGATCTATCACCATCAGAATCATCATAATTATCCTCAGCATCTAGATGGTTCCTTATGTACTTCTTGATCAGAAACTTTCTTTTTCGAAAAGCTGAGAAGACTGCTTCATCGTATGCGTACCCCTCGTCGATAAAATCTTTAATTTCCTGACGAATTATTTTAATGAGCGTAGAGTTCTGTAATCTTCTCCACTGGAACATTATGTCTATACACTTTGTAACTAAAGCATCAGCATATACGGAAATAGGCACATTGCCTACACCATTTGGGTCTGTGTCCACTTCACCATCCTCATCTTCTAAACCTGATTGTACAGCGTCTAAGACCTGCTTAATATTTTGGAATATGATAAATAGTTCCTCATTGCCTATGTCTTCTTTTTCATCTTCACCTTCATCTTCACTCTCAGACTCCGCTGAGTCATCACTGTCTTCACTCTCCGACTCCGCTGGCTCATCATCTTCACTCTTCATCTCTGTCATTTCTTCATCTTCACTGTCTAGATTTTTGCAATCTTCATCGTTATGGAATCAGATCTTATGCCGCTTCAGGTCATTTGACCTATTAAAAGTTGAACCACATTCAAAACATTTATGTCTCGGCATATTGATTATTGGATAAATCTAGCAAGTCTTCAAGTTCCAAGGTTCTTCAAAGAAATCTGAATGCCTAACTACTCTGCAGTTACACGTCCAACCACTTTGCGATGATTAAACTGGAATGAGAAAAGGGATTGAATTTGTACCATTTATAGGATTATATGTACTGCGCCCGCAATACACATCATGCGCCCACAATCCACAACATACACCCGCAAATGCGGCCCGCATGTGGCCGCACATGTATGTATGCATTTTGGCATGTATGCGTATTCAGGCATGTACATACACTTGGTGCCATCCACAACACACACCCACAAATCCGCATCATGCGCCCGCAAATCCGCAACATACACCCACAAATCCGCATCATGCACCCGCAATCCGCAACATATTCCCGCAATCCACATCATGCGCCCGCAATCCGCAACATATGCCTGCAAATCCGCAAATGTGGCCCGCATGCAGCCGCACATGTACGTATGCATTTTGGCACATATGCGTGATCAGGCATGTACATACACTTGGTGCCATCCACAACACACACCCACAAATCCGCATCATGCGCCCGCAATCCGCAACATATGCCCGCAATCCACATCATGCACCCGCAATCCACAACATACGCCCGCAAATCCGCATCATGCACCTGCAATCCGCAACATATGCCAGCAAATCCGCATCATGTGGCCGCAATCCGCAACATATGCCCACAATCTGCATCATGCGCCCGCAGTCCGCAACATACACCCACAAATCCGCAAATGCGGCCCGCATGCGGCCGCACATGTATGCATGCATTTTGGCGTGTATGCGTGTTCAGGCATGTACATACACTTGGTGCC
This sequence comes from Chaetoderma sp. LZ-2023a, assembly GCA_034401795.1. Classification (NCBI taxonomy): domain Eukaryota; kingdom Metazoa; phylum Mollusca; class Caudofoveata; order Chaetodermatida; family Chaetodermatidae; genus Chaetoderma; species Chaetoderma sp. LZ-2023a. Next base: position 12,642,667 of record CM067362.1, read on the forward strand.
ATCAGCAACACACACCCGCAAATCCGCATCATGCACCGGCAAATCCGCAACATATGCCCGCAAATCTGCATCATGCGCCCGCAATCCGCAACATACGCCCGCAAATCCGCATCATGTGCCCGCAATCCGCAACATACGCCCTCAAATTCACAATATGCGGACCGCTATGGGTTGACTGGTGGGTGGGTGTTGGTGGTGGGGTTAATGCCTGGTGTTGGGTGTAGGTCGTAGTGTTACATGCACGCACCTACGCACAAGGGCACAACGTATAACGAGCAGTATCGCGTATTAGCATGTGCGCATACAAGCGAGACCTTTATTAAATCATCAATGACATACCCTCTTCAACCTATATACCATTTTTTTCAAACACAGAGCTCTCACACATTCCGACCACAATGTCTAGATAAATGGATAGCTGTCAGAGTCAGTCATTCCGGTGATCAATTTTCAAAAATAGTCTTCTCTAAGGATGCAAGTATGAATATGAAGAAATTCGCTATGGGTTGGCGGGTGCGTGGGTGGTGGCGGTGGTGGGGTTAATGCATGGTTCTTTCATTATTAACACATGGTATGTTTGTATCTCGATTCAAGATTGATCTCACGGCTATTCAAAATGTATGGTTAAACCATACGCACCAAATAATCTTTTTAGCATAAGTACGCTCGACATACAATTCTATAAACGGAACCCTCAGAGACATAATGACCACATTTTAACCATCGTATCTAAAACGACTGATGTTATTGCAAAGTATTTTAAAACAATTTGTGCGTAATGACGGTTAAAAGTCAATCAAAATATTCAACAAAAATAGTTTTTCTAATAACGTTAGCAACGCCAAATTAATTTCAAAATATTCAACAGTTTTCCTGTATGGTATCGATGAAAATGAGATATGGGGAATTCATCGGTGAAAGGGTTAACTTTTTTAACCCATGATACAATCCAATGAATCCATTACCACCAAGTCTTGGTTACCATTCCAACCGAACACAAGATACAAGATTATTTTTAATATTTTGTTACTAATCTGTCTGGTACCTGTTGCTAAGACAGTAACAGCTTACAGGCAGTCTCTAAATATTCTACAGTTTACTAATAACGTTAGCGCCGAGACAGTCACATTGTTTTCAAAATATTCAACAGTTTTCCTGTATGGTATAGATGAAAATGAGATATATATTCATCGGTGAAAGGGTTAACTTTTTTAACCCATGATACAAGCCAATGAATCCATCACGACCAAGTCTTGGTTACCATTCCAACCGAACACTGCATACCATTAATACAAGATTATTTTTAATATTTTGTTACTAATCTGTCTGGTAGCTGTTGCTTACTAAGACAGTAACAGCTTTCAAACCAATTAGTCTCTAAATATTCTACATAATAGTTTACTAATAACGTTAGCGACGAAACAGTCAAATTATTTTCAAAATATACATCAATATCCTACCGTAATTCCTCATACATCCTCAACCTCATACTCCCACGACCTCCATTATCAGACCACCTCTTAAACTCTATTATTTTACTATTATCAATACCAACGCTACTGTTCTAAATGGGCATCTGTACGCTATTGTTCGTGGTCGATTAATGCATTGCCATTGACTAGGAATGCATTTTGTCCATATTTTTGAAAATTTAATAATTAAATGACTGCCATTTTAGAGACATAAATACGATAGATAACACTTCATATAATAGCATAGGAAAAATTACTGTGTACGTGTCTGATTTTTTGAAAATTAAATGACTGGGGAACACATTTTGCTCATTTTTTGAAATTTTAATAATTAAATGACTTCAACTTTAAAGAATCGCCTTAAATACGTAAGATAAAATTATATATATATATATATATATATATATATATATATATATATATATATATATATATATATATATATATAACGTAGATCACTATAATACGTGTAACACAACGCTCTGATCTTTGAAAATTAAATGACTGGGAGTTTGTTCATATTTTAAAAAATTTAATAAATGATTGACGCTTTAAAGACATAAATATGGTAGATAAAACTATCTATATAATATTATACAACATCGATCGTCAACGATGACCATTTCCATAACAATTTTTACCTGTTGCTAAGACAGTAACAGCTTACAGGCAGTCTCTAAATATTATACAGTTTACTAATAACGTTAGCGCAGAGACAGTCAACTTATTTTCAAAATATACAGCAATACCGTAATTCCTCATACATCCTCAACCTCCATTATCAGACCACCTCTTAAACTCTATTATTTTTACATTGTTATACATCATCTCTTATTATTTTTACCACGGTAGATAACCATGGAGGGGGCACACCGCCACTACATTTAAACGTAAAATACACAACTTTAAAACTTTTAAGGGTTAACTAATTCAAAATAATAGAACATTCCACAGTGATGCAGATCTCAAATACGTGTGCGGCTGTTCGCCATTGTTCAATAAACTCTCAAATGTGTGCCGCTGTTCGCCATTGTTCTTTTCCCCTGGGCGGCTGTTCGCCATTGTTCTTTTCACTGGGCGGCTGTTCACCATTGTTCTACACTCTAGGCGGCTGTTCGCCATTGTTCTCGAGAAAAAGAACAATAGCGACTAAAAAAACCCTATACTACTGTTGTCATTATGTGCATGAGTAAAATAGTCTAACAAATAAAAAATGCAGAGAAATTCTCTATGAACAAGAACATTAATATATGAATTATTCCGTGATCAAATGCATACAAGCTTGGAATGTGGTTGTAATTGTGACTTATAACGAAACACAAGAATGTCTTTTAATAGTAAGTTGTTTAATATTTCACACATGACACCTCAGTATCTTAGTCTGCTTACTAGTTCTCATGTGAACCCACAGTGTTACATGTTATAAGCTGCTTAATAGTTCTCCGGTGAATCCACATTGTTTCATGTTATAAGCTGCTTAATGGTTCTCAAGTGAACCCACATTGTTTCATGTTATAAGCTGCTTAATAGTTCTCAGGCGAACCCACATTGTTTCATGTTATAAGCTGCGTAATAGTTCTCAGGTGTACCCACATTGTCTCATGTTATAAGCTGCTTAATAGTTCTCAGATGAACCTACATTGTTTCATGTTATAAGCTGTTGAATATTTCAAAATTTCAAGATTCAAGATTCAAAATTATTTATTTCATGCTTAATATATAGGATATATACATCACAGTTGGGCAGTCCCTCAAAGGCAGAGCCTATGAATCGATGGACCCCCTACACATAAAACAAGACATTACAATATATGAGGTGACAGCTGATACAAACATCTGTAATAAAATAATAACGCCTGTATAGGCGTTAACACAGGACGGTACAGCATATTTTTTGTACCATATTGTTATGATAAACGATCTCCAAAATATTTTGTAATTGGCTTCCATCTAGGATATTTACTGTGGATACAGGGCCTTTAATATGGTAGATTGGGGGTGGGGTGGATGGGATGAGAGGGGGGGGGGGGGTGGTGTGTGCTCAACAATGACATAGCAGTATAAGAGTGAGAAAGTTGTTAGTGGGTATGACTGTAGATAAGTATTTTGTATTAGACTGTCGACATCTGATATGTTCACTGAGAAAAAGGAATATCAGATGAATGTTCAAGCTAATTGAGATCTGGTGGGGACCATCTATTTCGGTTCATTTCATGTTTTGCATTATGGTATAGCTCTCCTAAATTTGTTAACACCTACCACACTGGTGGCAATATTCCATCTTCTATTATATCTAAAGCAGAGAAACCGGCACACAATATACAGCAAATTTGGTGGACGACGGATCTGTTTATGACTGCAGCATCTTCCACCAAACCTGCCTAGAGAATGAAGCACCAGTTCCTCTGCTTTATTTTGAAAATTGATAACCCTGCCATCAGAGGGACAAGGGCTAGGGTTAGTGAAGAAGCGAAATCATGAGACTTCGTCTACGCCGAATATGTCGACTAGGAAGATAACATATGGCCAGGACAAAATCTTTTTGACTGACTTACAGATCATACATGCAGGCGAGCCGACAAACCAACACAGTCGCATCACGTAATAACTTGATAATAATAAGGGTATTAATAACAACAATAACAAGTCAGCTAGTATTTAAGCCGGGGTTTTTATGTTAAATTTAGATTGATAAAATGCTTGAAATATTTAAAAAAAACATTGATGCAGAATTGGTAACAACAGTAATAAGGCAGCTAGTATTTGAGCCGAGTTTCTTATGGTAAATATAGATTGATAAAATGCTTGAAATAGTAAAGAGCATTGACGCAGAATTGGAATAGGATGGCTGGGATTGGCTCATACCGGCAGAAATCGCCCACTGTACGTACAGAGTAAATATGAGATCTGGCCGCTAGGTTAGAAAAAGGATTAGGTTTGACTCTTTCGACCCCTCTGGCCCTTTCTTTTATTTCCCTTATCTATGCCATGGCTGGATATGTTGGGACTCGCCATCCTGAAAGCCGCTGCCACATTAGTTAAAGCAGGAGGTTCCAGTCTATCCAGTCTCAAAAGAGTCAGCATTGATCAGCTCACATATCGTGGATTATAATGTAATGCTAGTGGTATGTGGAGCTTCTCCGCTACCTGACCAACCAGTTTTATCTGTTAGCCATGGGACTACCACCCTCACCCAGTTTGGTTAGATTAAAAGCATTCAACCCATTAATCCTTTCACGCTGTGTTCCATGACTATCAGCTAGACAATTATTATTAATCTGTTTGATATGCTGGGCTATCAGCTCCAGTGGTAGAAATAGTTCCTAGTCAATACAGCACCAGCATTGCCAGACAAATATTATCTTGCTAGGTCCTGAGGTTTATTTGGCTTTGCAGGGTTAAAAGGGTTAATCCGGCACTTTGGTATTTGCATTAATGGTGATTAGTGGGTTGTGCATGGTCAGGTGTGTCAGATAGCGTGGAGGGTCTATATTGTCAGGGGTATCGAAAGTGTCAAATGTTAACAGATGCTTGTCTGGCCTGTTAATCTGGTGTATTGGCAAAGCCAAGCTCTATTCCTGCAGTTTAAGGTTGGGTTAGTTTGTAACGTGCAGATTGGATTCACCTATAGGTTTATATGTATATATATATATATATATATATATATATATATATATATATATATATATATATATATATATATATATATATATATATACACCTGTGCAAAAGTTAAGCACCAGCAAAAACAATAGAACGTAGAAACATGATGGTACAACTAGGCTGCCAAACTTTTTGTCCCCGCGTTAGCTGACATAATTCCAAGTACGAAATGCACATGCATGCATGACTTCACGCCGCTTGATGTCCGTGCGTGGCGGGAAACAGCACACGTGTTCAGTTATGTAAAAGTCCAGTTTGAGGTGTAGAACATTACATACAGATTTAGGCGACAAGATTAGGAATTTTGTGTTCATGACCGTGGTTTATTTGTACAGAGAGAATTAGCTCTTGATTGTGAACCGCTATGGCAAGACGAAGGTTAAGTGATCGTGTGAAATGGCAAATCATAGGCATGCATACCACTGGTATGTCATGCAGAGAGATTGGCAGACAGCTGAACATTAACCATACTGTAATCAGTCGTTTGATTGCAAAACATGAGCAAACTAACGAGGTGAAGGACAGGCCTAGATCTGGAAGACCGAAGAAGACTACTGCCCGTGATGATCGAGCCCTAGTACGCCTTGTTAGGAGATCTCCATTCACCAACAGCAGAGTGCTCAGCCAGCAATGGGAAACGCGCAATAGAGTGTCAATGTCTACCGTCAAAAGGAGACTGTATGCTGCTGGCATGAAAGCTAGGAGACCTGTCAGACGTCCTCTCCTCACTGCACACCACAAAGAGGAGCGTCTGAGGTGGTGCAACGAAAGAAGACACTGGAACATGAGATCCTGGAGACGGGTACACTGGTCCGATGAAAGTCGGTTCCTGCTTCATGCCACAGATGGTCGAACTCGTGTATGGAGGTCCAGACTCACGGCGTACGACCAACGTAACATCATGGAAGAAGTTCCATTTGGTGGAGGTTCCGTTATGATATGGGGGTGCATCTCATTTGATTGTAAGCTGGATCTGTTGACTGTACCTGGAACACTAAATGGACAAAGATATCAAGATTCCATACTGGATAGAGTTGTGGTCCCTCATTTTGTAAATCATGCACCTGGAACCCACCCTATATTCATGGATGACAACGCCCGACCACATCGTGCTAGAGCTGTGCATGAATACCTCCGCCAGAATGCCATCGAAACCCTACCATGGCCAGCAAGGAGCCCTGACATGAACCCTATTGAGCATATCTGGGACATTCTGGGAAACATGGTGAGAAGGAGGGATCCTCCTGTGCAGAACCTACAGGAATTAACAGACGCACTCCATCTTGAATGGCAACGAATACCACAATGGCGTATCAGTTGGTTGGTGACCAGCATGAGACGTCGTGTCCAGGCCGTCATCCAGGCACAAGGTGGATATACCCGGTATTAATAATGACAGTCTCAAACTCGTGCACAGATGTTAAACTTCGTTTTCAGACACCATTAATGACAATCTAGCCACGTGTGTCAACTGTAGGGCAATAGTTGTCAGTTGTGTCAACGTAACCATATTCAGGCCTCGTTTTCAAGTTCAAACAAAAACATACAGTGTTTCCCCACCATCATAATCAGCATTCCTCTAGTTGCATCATTACCTCTTTCACTAAGATGGATGGGTACATAAATGTTTATGCTATTGCTTTCTTCATAGCACATGAATATACCCTCGCATGTGCGTAAAAATAGGGTGGTGCTTAGCTTTTGCACAGGTGTATATATATATATATATATATATATATATATATATATATATATATATATATATATATATATATATATATATATGCGTGATAGGTCTGCTATTTAATTGTGACAAATATATTTATGAACTGAACCAAATCTATTTATGCCTGTGTATTTATAAATTGACCCGAACTTCATCTTAGCTTTTAAAAATTGGTAGAAACTTTTAAATCACTAAAAAAATAATTATGAACAATTACTACTTTAATAAAACGAATGATCATTAGTTTCATATTTATTAATTAATTAATTAATGAATTAATTAATTATTTAATGAATTTTACATTATTTTTATTCTTTGGCAGTTATGGCTAAATATTTGAACGTATATTTCATAGTAATATATATATATATATATATATATATATATATATATATTGCATAGGATAGGTTACTTGGTTGTCGCCTAAAATATTATTCTTAGATTAATATTAATCAGGGATGGTACATTTTGTTGGAGCGGTAATATAAGTTCGTTCAACGACGCTGAATAACTTTTAGCATTTTAAACATATTTAAAGCATATAGTGTAGAGGTATTTGCGGATTTTTCAGGTAGATGGGCATAACTTTTGCAAATATTTGCATGTACTCTGCACATGCATTCATGATGCCTCCTTCACTGCATATTACAATCACATCCCGCACAATGCACTGCACTTATCACGTATGACTGAGTATGAAATTGGGACTGAATACATGTTTCCTTTATTACAGATCATGATTGCTTTAACATTTGCCTGGTGATATAATAGGTATTAACAGTAATTTGTTTTCTTCTGCATATTAATCATCAATGTTGAAAGATCATCTTTATGTCAGGAGATTACTTTTGTACATATCCTTGTTTATTATATATTCAACTAATTTATCACCTGGGTGGTTAATTGTGTTAACTATGGTTACAGGTGGTGACAACAACCTAACACGGCCAGATATCGATCTTATGTTACAAACTGATAAATACAGGTAACTATGTGGTGCTAAGCAAAGATGAGTTCGAGCGGATGAGACAATCTACCGCACCAGTCTCCAGTACACCCGCCCATAATGCATTTCCATTTCAGTCTCAGGAACTCAGGCTAGGTTGGGGCATAAACTAAATTTTCGCTCACCTGGTCTAAATATGTTCAGATCCAGATTTCCTTTTCAGCCGGTGGACGGTCGATATAACACAGATGAAAGTTATCATTCACATAATGTCCCAAAAGCACTGGAAACACCCAACCAGTCATTATTTTCAAGAGATGATCCATCACAGAAAGGCCATATCTCATATGATGTTTGGCGATTTGAGGTTAGGTGTACCCTGTCTAATGAGGCCATTAGTGAACATTTTCTTTTGCAGGAGATTAGAAAATCGCCACGAGGCACCGCCAGGCAAGCATTGATACGGCTTGGTGAAAGTGCCACCACTGCTGACATACTGGGGAAATTGGACACTTTGTTTGGCAATGTCATTAGTAACGAGTCTATCATGCAACAATTTTACATGGCATCACAGAAAGAAGGTGAGTCAGTAACAACCTTTGGTTGCAGGTTAGAAAATGTATTGCAACTTGCAATTACCAATGGCCATGTTGATTGTGCAGTAAGAAACGATATGCCACGATCCAAATTTTGGTCAGGGCTTAAAAGTGAAAAGCTTAGGAGCCAGACTCTTCATAAATATGATTCAATCAAAGAATATGCTACAATTTTTAAAGAAATACGTATTGTAGATCAGGAGATTTGCCAGAACAAGCAACCATTGAAGGAAATGCACAATACAGTACAAGCGCCAGCAGACGGGATAAAATAGACAAATTATCTGACCAAATGAATGCCTTGATGGAGATAGGTTAGAAGTCTAGAAAGACAAATTGAGACCAATCGTTTTCAATCTTTTTCAGCTTCTACCAATGCGTACCACAATACTGGGAGAAGCCGATACTATGGTAGCCAAGAGGTACCGGATGATTACCATGGCAATCCGGGACGAAGGAACTACAGAGGCACTGAACGCAGTACTTTTTGTGGCCGCCCACACAACCCAGGAACAAGGCAACCCACATTTGACCCAGAAGAACCAGAACATGGTAAGCAAGAACTAAAAGAGTAACTTCCTCTCTTGTAGGGCGAATGGAGGAAGTGGATAATAGTTATTGCCATATGTTAGCAGATCTGAATAATAAGTCTTCGCTATAGGCATATAGATTCATCCAATGTAGGAGAGATACGAATATGTGGTATACAAGTTTATGCATTGAATGACAGTGGATCAACGATTACTTGTGTATTACAGGATCCTTATCAATCTATTGATCCGAAGCCCAAACTTCATGACATTGAAGATTTTCTTCTTCTTCTTCTTCTTCTTCTTCTTCTCGTTCGCTGATCATACCGCCAGTCCTGTAAGTGACTATCGACATGATTATAAGCGAAGATTTTGACTTAAAGGTTTATGGGGCTTGTGGTAGAAAGCTGCCATATTCAGGATATATTGAAGCGGAAGTTATTATCCCCTTTATATCCAATGATGCTATTTATATTCCTGCAGTTGTAGTACCTGCAACAGAGTACAACCACTCAGTACCAGTTATAGTTGGTACAAATGTGACAAGACTATGTAGCAACGTGTGTTGCTCATAACAGCAACAGTTTCCACTTCCAACATCACGAGCGGTATTAGTAGTTAACAATCTATCTAATTCACTTGCGGTACACGAATCCGTTTTACATTTCATGTACACGTATTGTCTTCATGACATGCCTATTTTGTGGATAACACGCACGCACGCACACACGCACGCACACATATGTAGATACATTTTACGTACGCTTACACTTTCCCACACACGCACGAGCGCACATGCACCCACGCACGCACATACGCGCTCACGCACACATAGGCACATTTCCACGCACTTACCTAATTATTGTAGATTACACACGAGACCCCGGTAGTTGTAAGCGGGTTAATATTTCACACATGGACCCTGAGTATTTCTTCTTGTAAATCTAAACTCTATTCGACATATCGAACGGAATATTACTCATAGTGTCATGAATTGACCGGAATGTGACATTTAAATAGTTAACAAGAGCAGCTATAGATTACACACCCTCAGCTTTTTCGGAGATTACCGATTCCTTCGGATCACGCCCAATGTTGTGGGGTCATTGTGTATGGTCGCACCCTTTCTTAAAAATTGAGCTAAACCGGACCGATAGTTCCATAAATATCCATAGATCCGGAATTTGATCCGATCCAGACCCTGGTTCTTTTATCCAGGTCATGGCTAACGTCTGGAAATCTGGATGTACTGCAAAGTTCCTTTCCTGTGATAAAACAGCTTTTGAGATACAGGCGCGGACAGACAGACACGCAAGCACGCACGCATGCGCGCACGCATGTAGGCAAAGACGGACACACGGACGCCCTCACACCAACACACGCACGCACGCGAGCTCACACGCACTCACGCACCCATGCCTATGGCAGCAACAGCGCCCAGTAAAATTAGTTTCAAAATAGTCGCCAGAATATTTATTAAATAGTAAAAGCAAACAATTTGTACAACAACGCATAGACCGTCTTCAAGTATGCGTTCGTGACGTACTTGTCGACATCACTCATGACGTCATTCATTATGATGTCATTCTACACATCGCGCAGTTCATTATGACGTCATATGATGGGTGGGTACTCTGGAAAGGTGAATTCTATTAGGTTATTTATTATGACGTAATGTGTGCGTGATGTAACATTTCCGATACAAATGACGTCATAAACCACGGTGACGTAAAATTATTATGACATAACAAATAGCCTCGAGAGTCCAATCACACTTTTAGACAGAGTCCAATATCGCTTTTTCGCTTTTTCGAGTCCAATATCGCTTTTCAGAGTCCAATTAGCCTTTTTATTGGACTGTCACGTGGTAGTAATGCAGCCATTTCATTGCCTAATATATACAGATGTATAATAAACCTAATTATTGGATAATGGAAAGAATGTTATCTCAGTACATACCTAACATGATTATCTAGTGCATCGCAGTAAAACCTATCGAATTCATACAGCCCAACAATCATTCTACCAGCCACGGCACCCTTTCTATCTCTCATGCACAAGCTCTCACTCTCCTCCTCACCCACCCTCATCCATCTATCCATCCATCTGTCCGTCCCTCCCTCCCCCTCTCTCTCTCTCTCTGTCTCTCTCTCCCTCTCTCTCTCTCTCTCTCTCTCTCTCTCTCTCTCTCTCTCTCTCTCTCGCTCTCTGTCTCTCTCCCTCTCTCATAAGGACCTTGATAACTGTATAAAAATTATTCAGGCTGAGACAAAATGTCAATTTCCCGCCCATTGTAGCAATACTACGTGCCAGTTAATCATGCCTTCCGGGGGTGGTATGGAATTCATGTGAGAATAGCTAGTTATTCAAGCCGAGTTAAGGCAGCCGATGAAGTGCAGACTAAGTGATCCAATATCATGGCCTCTGAATGTATCCTACGTTAACCTTATACCCTGCGTCAGCACTGTATTTGCACAGAAATGACATTGATAAAACGTAGGGTGAACACCATCGAGCATTCTTGTAGGACAATATAGGGTGATGACATTAGCACCACTCTATTAAATATGGTGACTACGACAAACTAATTTGATCAATTAAAGAAGATATGCAGACCTCTCTGGCATAGGCAAACAATGGTGCAATATCACAACCGTCATTCTGGGGTATATACGGCATCTCGGTAACCAGCCCTTTATTTGCTCTTGTCCTTTAACATTTTACTCCCAAAGCAGTACACTTATTCAGGAGCCTGATCACAACCCACCCGTGCAGATTTATATGTTCAGTAGAAGCTGCGATAACCTGAGGGTGACAGACAGACAGACAGACAGACGGACGGGCGGGCGGGCGGGCGGGCGGACGGACAGACGGACGGGCGGGAGGGCGGGAGGGCGGGCGAGCGGACGGACATGCAGGCAGGCAGGCAGCAGGCAGGCAGGCAGGCAGCCCGGCAGACATGATATTTACAAAAAATCATATGATAATTCAGTGAGTGAGGGAAGATGGAGGATGGGGTGAGTGAGGCAGAGGAGGGAAGCAGACATGGATAAATGGATGGAGGGGTTGAATGGTGGAGGGAGGGAAGAGGGATTAAGAGAGTGAGAGAGAGGGGTAAAGGTGATGTAAATTGATGTAAATTGATGTCAGAAGCACAGTATTATTCGATCACTGTATCATGGCTCAGTTTGCCACACTATTTTGCTATGCAATTGTGAATTATATCATATAATAGCCATAGTTACTGAGAAGTACGAAAATTCTAAAATAATTGAAGCAATTAGAGAGATGTATCTGTGTTTGGAGAATATAATAAGAAACTCTGGGTTATTATTGTCGTCACCATAGAAGACCAGTATGTATCTATTTGAATGAGAAGTGTTAGACGTATCATTGCAGTGGGGAAAGCTAATTTGAGAGCGTTCGAAATGGGGAAAGCAGAGAGGATCAAGATCAAGAGGGACGGGGAGATTTGGGGGATATTATCCAAGCAGTGAGGGAGGAGGGGAGGCCAGGAGAGTCGACAGGTTGTGAGAGATTTGGGTGAGAGAGGGAGCATGAGGGTGTGAAGGTAGTGCCAGGAAACTAATTGTGATGTGGTGTCGAAGTGGTAGACATGACCATGGTGAGAAAAAACGCTTGATGATGGAAAGAAAAAATCTCTTGATGATGGAAAGGAGAGAGAGAGAGAGAGAGAGAGAGAGAGAGAGAGAGAGAGAGAGAGAGAGAGAGAGAGAGAGAGAGAGAGAGAGAGAGAAAGAGAGAGAATAGATGAAGGGGAGATGGTGGAAGTATGTGTCATAGCACTTAGCAATCTTTACTATGCACAATTGACCTTGTAATTGTATTTTTACGTGTGTTACAGCAGCATATGCCAAACTTAGAATTGATTATAAACTATCTTTGGTATGAGTTTTATAAGACTAACCTATCATATGCTAACAACATTATTTTAGGAAATGCGCAAAGTGAACTTTCATGTATCATAGTCATGATATCTCCCAGTTTAGGCGACACAAGACATACTATTCGTACAACGTGTCAGACTATTAAGCGTTAAAGACGGACTAAATTGAGTCATTCACGCCATAATTAATTAAGACGTTCATTGCGTGTCACATGCTATGTCTATGGTATTCACAATTCTGCAGTATCGATGTTGACAAACGACTAGATTATTGTCAAGCCTAGGACATGTGTATAATTATTGAAGCAAACACCATCACGGTAATAGTACAAGCTATGCAGGCCCAATCAATTTATTTCAAAATCTGCTCTCACTTATTTCGTATGAGTTTGCAAATGTAGGCTTTTTCATAAATACAATATCTACTGGAAAAAGTATGACCCCCATAATAAGAACATTATAGAAGGTGGGCTGTTCAAGAATAAAGGTTTTGTGGTGAGGTCCGAGAGTACAGGTTTGGCGGTGAGGTCCGAGAGTAAAGGATTTGTGGTCAGGTCAGAGAGTAAAGGTTTTGTGGTGAGGTCAGAGAGTAAAGGTTTTGTGGTGAGGTCAGAGAGTAAAGGTTTTGTGTGAGGTCCGAGAGTAAGCGTTTTGTGGTGAGGTCAGAGAGTAAAGGTTTTCTGGTGAGGTCAGAGAGTAAAGGTTTTGTGGTGAGGTCTGAGAGTAAATGTTTTGTGGTGATGTCAGAGACTAAAGGTTTTGTGGTGAGGTCGGAGAGTAAAGGTATTGTTGTGAGGTTCGAGAGTAAAGGTTTTGTGGTGAGGTCAGAGAGTAAAGTCTTGTGGTGAGGTCAGAGAGTAAAGGTTGTGTGGTGAGGTCGGAGAGGAAAGGTATTGTAATGAGGTTCGAGAGTAAAGGTTTTGTGGTGAGGTGAGAGAGTAAAGGTTTTGTGGTAAGGTCAGAGAGTAAAGGTTTCGTGGTGAGGTTCGAGAGTAAACGTTGTGTGGTGAGGTCAGAGAGTAAAGGTTTTGTGGTGAGGTCGGAGAGTAAAGGTATTGTTGTGAGGTTCGAGAGTAAAGGTTTTGTGGTGAGGTCAGAGAGTAACGGTTTTGTTGTGAGGTCAGAGAGTAAAGGTTTTGTGGCGAGGTTTGAGAGTAAAGGTTGTGTCGTGAGGTCTGAGAGTAAAGGTGTGGTGAGATAGATAATTTTGCAACCACCTGTATTAACGATGACACATATGAGAGTCGTTCATTTGTGGCTACATCTGTCATAATATAAATAACAAAATGTTGACGTCACAGTGCAATCACTTTGTGCGATAATCCATTTGAATAAGAACTTTCAATGACGGATATGTTTTGTCACGTGGTTATACACTGCTTTATCCACACATTATGATGCTCAAGTGTCATGAATCTAGATATCAATCAAACGTCACAATACAATTCATATTCAGCTTTTCGGAGTATTTGGATACACATGGCAGATACAGCTGGTATACATCGAGGTATTGCAAGATCTTTTAGAGAGAAGCCCGGTTGTCTATCACACTATCCTAATGGCGCATTTACTAACATGAAGGACAGAGCATCAAGTTGCCCTTTTACAGTCAAGTAACTCTCAATTAGCAATGTCACATTATCAATCAAGCAAATCTCTTCATAGGTGTATCATTATTAAATAATTATATGACAATCCAGCGCCCCCCCCCCCCCGCCCACCCTCCCACTCCATCACACTACCACCTCCCCTTCGCCCCCCCCCAACCCCACCCCACACACACCCCAGTCCAGCACACCCCTGCATCGTGAAGCATACCCTCTGTACTCAGGCATTGGTTGTATACGTGTGCTTAAGATGGGTTTGAAGAGATCCAACTTTGTCGATCTCATTTGTCAATATTTATGTTCTATTATTCAAATGAAGAAGGCAATTAAAAAAGCATTGAATTGTACTGCTGTCGGCCATGGCGTTCGTACTTTCAAAGAAGCGATCTCGAGTACATTGTAAATAGATACACAGAACTCTCGATGGAAGTCTCGAGTTAGTAATCAAACACCGGTTTAAACCAAGTTGTAACCGGAAATCAGAACGTGTTGGTAGTTCTGAACTTGCACAGCAGCTCGTGATTTGAGGTGCGATGGCAGAAGTACCTACACTTGAAAAAGATCTTTGATGAGAAATTATGACGCTTATTTGTAGATGATAACTATATTGTTATATGCGCGTTGATTTAGTAAAAAAATGAAAGTGATTAGTTCCTAGACGCACGCGTTCATAATTATTATGTAATTGGCTGGACAAGAATTTTCAAAGCGAATATGTCGAAATAGCGCACGTGGAACTATATTGACCGTATTGCGAACCAGATTGCTCGTTTCTACATCCGAGTAGCAAAGACAAGGTTTTGATAAAAAAAATATGCTTCATAAATTTCCCAAGTTATTACTACTTAGATACACTTTATCATTTCCCTAGGCGAGATATCTGACTGGTGGAATTTGTGATATCAATGTTATTATGGAATTACGTGTTTAATCGGAAACTATTTCCAGAAACAGTCAGTTCTCGATATATTGTAATCCCTATTTTATGTCTATGTCTAAACGTCACCGTGTTTCTCTTGGGCACGGCATGGCGACGTGATTGTGCTGGAGTAGGGCTCTGCCATTTAGAGTTTCATTGAACGATTCATTTTGTTGGTTACTAAGAGCATATTGAATTGTATTCATACTGGAATGGCATCATTAACAATTGCTCTATCTGCAAGCACTATTACTCAACAGCGACTATCTCAGACTTGAGACCCTCTTCCCACGTTGCCTGTTCACTGTCCAAATACGGGCGGGATACTGCATTTTGGCGTTAACACTGATGATGGTGACGTTATCACAAAATATTTGTAATTGGCCTAGGTATCTAATTCCATTACTTGCACAATTATCTAGGCTTTGCGAGAGGAAAATGCCTCGCGCGGGCCTCCGTCTCAGGAAAATGCATACCACGTCGTAGCAGTGGAGCAGAGTCGGTGCTCCCATTAAGAGATAGTGTAAAGGTGCTGCATTATATATGCGTTATCTGTTTTATATGGGGATGTACGCTGGTTTACGTCGAAGTGGTGCACAGATTTCAATGGTGGTGCTTTATTTTGTCCGGCCATCTCAAGGAACTAAGCTAACTGTTAAGTTTTGAGTCCAGACACAGGAGGTTTAGGCCGCAAATGGCTTATTTCTACTTGTCTTTAACAAAGTTTGTCTTTTTGCGTAGCTCGCTCAGGCACCCATCTCGGAACGTACCTATTGAGCGGATCCCTCAAGCCGACGACACGTACTTGTTGCCTGGGCGACGAGTCGTAGAGCTGATGAGCGACGCTTGACTATGTGTCGTCACAACCACATATAACAAGACAAAGATAGGACAGCACAAACGCGTTATGTAAGCACCGTATCTAGTTACGACAGAGCGGACGTGCTTCTTAAACACCGGTATTTGAGTCCACTAGTCCGCTAGCAGACAATGGTGAACTTCCTAGAATGGTGGAGGCCCGCACTCGGCCCTTCCAGCCACCAGAGAGTTCGTCTGTGAGCGTGTCTTTTGCCACTATCTAAAGTGCCGAGAACGAGCCATATGAAATTCGGTCACTAGGAGCTAACGGTTAACTGCGTTAGGGTTATGTAAATGCCATAAGGTTCACTGCTGGGCGGTTCCTACTATAATTTCGCAAACATCGTCGTGTCGTG
>CM067362.1:12659746-12691220 GCA_034401795.1 Chaetoderma sp. LZ-2023a
ACACAAGACATACTATTCGTACAACGTGTCAGACTATTAAGCGTTAAAGACGGACTAAATTGAGTCATTCACGCCATAATTAATTAAGACGTTCATTGCGTGTCACATGCTATGTCTATGGTATTCACAATTCTGCAGTATCGATGTTGACAAACGACTAGATTATTGTCAAGCCTAGGACATGTGTATAATTATTGAAGCAAACACCATCACGGTAATAGTACAAGCTATGCAGGCCCAATCAATTTATTTCAAAATCTGCTCTCACTTATTTCGTATGAGTTTTGCAAATGTAGGCTTTTTCATAAATACAATATCTACTGGAAAAAGTATGACCCCCATAATAAGAACATTATAGAAGGTGGGCTGTTCCAAGAATAAAGGGTTTTGTGGTGAGGTCCGAGAGTACAGGTTTGGCGGTGAGGTCCGAGAGTAAAGGATTTGTGGTCAGGTCAGAGAGTAAAGGTTTTGTGGTGAGGTCAGAGAGTAAAGGTTTTGTGGTGAGGTCAGAGAGTAAAGGTTTTGTGTGAGGTCCGAGAGTAAGCGTTTTGTGGTGAGGTCAGAGAGTAAAGGTTTTCTGGTGAGGTCAGAGAGTAAAGGTTTTGTGGTGAGGTCTGAGAGTAAATGTTTTGTGGTGATGTCAGAGACTAAAGGTTTTGTGGTGAGGTCGGAGAGTAAAGGTATTGTTGTGAGGTTCGAGAGTAAAGGTTTTGTGGTGAGGTCAGAGAGTAAAGGTCTTGTGGTGAGGTCAGAGAGTAAAGGTTGTGTGGTGAGGTCGGAGAGGAAAGGTATTGTAATGAGGTTCGAGAGTAAAGGTTTTGTGGTGAGGTGAGAGAGTAAAGGTTTTGTGGGTAAGGTCAGAGAGTAAAGGTTTCGTGGTGAGGTTCGAGAGTAAACGTTGTGTGGTGAGGTCCAGAGAGTAAAGGTTTTGTGGTGAGGTCGGAGAGTAAAGGTATTGTTGTGAGGTTCGAGAGTAAAGGTTTTGTGGTGAGGTCAGAGAGTAACGGTTTTGTTGTGAGGTCAGAGAGTAAAGGGTTTTGTGGCGAGGTTTGAGAGTAAAGGTTGTGTCGTGAGGTCTGAGAGTAAAGGTGTGGTGAGATAGATAATTTTGCAACCACCTGTATTAACGATGACACATATGAGAGTCGTTCATTTGTGGCTACATCTGTCATAATATAAATAACAAAATGTTGACGTCACAGTGCAATCACTTTTTGTGCGATAATCCATTTGAATAGAACTTTCAATGACGGATATGTTTTGTCACGTGGTTATACACTGCTTTATCCACACATTATGATGCTCAAGTGTCATGAATCTAGATATCAATCAAACGTCACAATACAATTCATATTCAGCTTTTCGGAGTATTTGGATACACATGGCAGATACAGCTGGTATACATCGAGGTATTGCAAGATCTTTTAGAGAGAAGCCCGGTTGTCTATCACACTATCCTAATGGCGCATTTACTAACATGAAGGACAGAGCATCAAGTTGCCCTTTTACAGTCAAGTAACTCTCAATTAGCAATGTCACATTATCAATCAAGCAAATCTCTTCATAGGTGTATCATTATTAAATAATTATATGACAATCCAGCGCCCCCCCCCCCCCGCCCACCCTCCCACTCCATCACACTACCACCTCCCCTTCGCCCCCCCCCAAACCCCACCCCACACACACCCCAGTCCAGCACACCCCTGCATCGTGAAGCATACCCTCTGTACTCAGGCATTGGTTGTATACGTGTGCTTAAGATGGGTTTGAAGAGATCCAACTTTGTCGATCTCATTTGTCAATATTTATGTTCTATTATTCAAATGAAGAAGGCAATTAAAAAAGCATTGAATTGTACTGCTGTCGGCCATGGCGTTCGTACTTTCAAAGAAGCGATCTCGAGTACATTGTAAATAGATACACAGAACTCTCGATGGAAGTCTCGAGTTAGTAATCAAACACCGGTTTAAACCAAGTTGTAACCGGAAATCAGAACGTGTTGGTAGTTCTGAACTTGCACAGCAGCTCGTGATTTGAGGTGCGATGGCAGAAGTACCTACACTTGAAAAAGATCTTTGATGAGAAATTATGACGCTTATTTGTAGATGATAACTATATTGTTATATGCGCGTTGATTTAGTAAAAAAATGAAAGTGATTAGTTCCTAGACGCACGCGTTCATAATTATTATGTAATTGGCTGGACAAGAATTTTCAAAGCGAATATGTCGAAATAGCGCACGTGGAACTATATTGACCGTATTGCGAACCAGATTGCTCGTTTCTACATCCGAGTAGCAAAGACAAGGTTTTGATAAAAAAAATATGCTTCATAAATTTCCCAAGTTATTACTACTTAGATACACTTTATCATTTCCCTAGGCGAGATATCTGACTGGTGGAATTTGTGATATCAATGTTATTATGGAATTACGTGTTTAATCGGAAACTATTTCCAGAAACAGTCAGTTCTCGATATATTGTAATCCCTATTTTATGTCTATGTCTAAACGTCACCGTGTTTCTCTTGGGCACGGCATGGCGACGTGATTGTGCTGGAGTAGGGCTCTGCCATTTAGAGTTTCATTGAACGATTCATTTTGTTGGTTACTAAGAGCATATTGAATTGTATTCATACTGGAATGGCATCATTAACAATTGCTCTATCTGCAAGCACTATTACTCAACAGCGACTATCTCAGACTTGAGACCCTCTTCCCACGTTGCCTGTTCACTGTCCAAATACGGGCGGGATACTGCATTTTGGCGTTAACACTGATGATGGTGACGTTATCACAAAATATTTGTAATTGGCCTAGGTATCTAATTCCATTACTTGCACAATTATCTAGGCTTTGCGAGAGGAAAATGCCTCGCGCGGGCCTCCGTCTCAGGAAAATGCATACCACGTCGTAGCAGTGGAGCAGAGTCGGTGCTCCCATTAAGAGATAGTGTAAAGGTGCTGCATTATATATGCGTTATCTGTTTTATATGGGGATGTACGCTGGTTTACGTCGAAGTGGTGCACAGATTTCAATGGTGGTGCTTTATTTTGTCCGGCCATCTCAAGGAACTAAGCTAACTGTTAAGTTTTTGAGTCCAGACACAGGAGGTTTAGGCCGCAAATGGCTTATTTCTACTTGTCTTTAACAAAGTTTGTCTTTTTGCGTAGCTCGCTCAGGCACCCATCTCGGAACGTACCTATTGAGCGGATCCCTCAAGCCGACGACACGTACTTGTTGCCTGGGCGACGAGTCGTAGAGCTGATGAGCGACGCTTGACTATGTGTCGTCACAACCACATATAACAAGACAAAGATAGGACAGCACAAACGCGTTATGTAAGCACCGTATCTAGTTACGACAGAGCGGACGTGCTTCTTAAAACACCGGTATTTGAGTCCACTAGTCCGCTAGCAGACAATGGTGAACTTCCTAGAATGGTGGAGGCCCGCACTCGGCCCTTCCAGCCACCAGAGAGTTCGTCTGTGAGCGTGTCTTTTGCCACTATCTAAAGTGCCGAGAACGAGCCATATGAAATTCGGTCACTAGGAGCTAACGGTTAACTGCGTTAGGGTTATGTAAATGCCATAAGGTTCACTGCTGGGCGGTTCCTACTATAATTTCGCATTCAATCCCTACTTTGGTTTAAAGGTTATCCTAAGAGGTACCAGTGACGGTACTGGGAAAGTGTATGAGACGTCACCATTTCGATTCTAGACGTCGAGAAACCTCTGCGATTTCAAGGGTTGGCTCTAACCAAACCGGTGGAAGGAGTTACCAGACAATTTTTGGCCAGGTGGCCGGCGAGGTGTAGGGAGAGACAGCTGCTAGAAAGCGGTTAGTAGGCTATTAAGATTGTTGGCCAAGTATAGAAAGACGGCTCGTTATGTAACTTGGTGTGAAGTCTACTTTCTTGAGCAGTGGTCCCTAACTACTAATGATTAGTATCCTAATATCTGAGCTAACATTAAGTTAGGAGTTCGGTACCATGTCCCTTGTCTATTGGTGCAGACATGAGAAGCGATCTCTAGTGAAAAAGTGTTGATGTTTTAAAAAATGGTGTGATGCCTTATTGTAAGTCTGTAGTATTAGAAAGCGAGTGCAAGGTTTTTCTTATGCATTTAACAAAATGAACGTCTAAGAACGGCACTCGCCGTAGTACAATTTACATAGTGGAACAAAAAGGTCTGACTTACCTAAGCGCCTACTTGTAATCACCGCAAATAAAAGTCTATGAGGTAGATGTTGTAGCAGACGGCGTTTCTTTAGAGGTGGTGCGCCATCTGATGATGACCAATAGACCTATTTAAAGGTCAGATATCACAAACTCGTGAAGTAGGTTCCTGCACTGTAGAAATAGTTGGATGATAAAAGAGGTGCAGTACGCTTGTTACAATGAATGCGTGTGATTGAACTTCTTTACAGCAACGACACAAGATGTGTTCGCCTCAAGCTCAGGTGAGGCGACAAAATCAATGCCCAACAGTAAAAACAACTTAAGTTAATACGGTCTAAGCACTTAGAGTTTTTAGCATTAGATATATACTATTTGAAAAAACCCACTTTTTGGCGTGGCACAGACAGGTTTAGTGAGATCTCAAACGAGCAGCTCGTAAACACCAATTTCAGATGGTGTTGGTCTAAATTATGTGGTGTAGATTGTGGTCTTACTGCGCCTCTACTTAGTTAGAGGTGGCTTACGTCCGTTTATACATCTTAGTTTATTCGTCCTCAAAGGGGATGGAAAAATTAGTTCGGCGCATTCTACGGCGATGGCATCCGACCATAGTGTCAGATATCGGTCAACAACTGCAGGTGTAGAATCACAAAAACCTCTGCGCAACACAGTTTTCGCAACTCTACTGGTATATGGCTATGTACGCCACCCCACAGGACGATGAGGGGTGAGTTTGGAGCATCTCAGCCCGGCCCATTTCGTACCCGGTGCTAAGCGATCCGCGCTACAACAGTGAGAGTAACTATTTGCTTCTTGTGTCCATCCATTTGCTTTAACGTACGGCATTTCAAAATTAAATCCAATCATGCCACCTCATTGACCCTTATTGCTAAACAACTAACTTCCGTCGGTATTACATCTACGTCAACTTGAAGTCAGTTTGCTACGCAACGCATTTGACTTCGTAGCACAATCTGTCAACTCCTGTCCGATCATTTGACTTCGTAGCACAATCTGTCAACTCCTGTCCGATCATTTCTTTGAACCACAATGTGCATCATATCTATTCAGTGAAACCCGGACCCTATGTTTCCGTAGACGCAATTGTCTCAAGAGACCAGGCTTGCGACACTTCCTCTCTCTCTCTCTCTCTCTCTCTCTCTCTCTCTCTCTCTCTCTCTCTCTATCTCTCTCTCCCCACCTCACTTTCTCTCTCCCTATCACCCTCTCTTATTCTCCCTACATCTCCCTCCCGCCCTCCATCTCTCTCTCTCTCTCTCTCTCTCTCTCTCTCTCTCTCTCTCTCTCTACCACCTTTTCCCTCTCCCTCTCCCTCTCTCTTCCTCTCTCATTCTCCCTATCTCGCCCTATATCTCCCTCTCTCCCTCCCACCTCTACCTTCCTTCTGCTTTCAAACGCCCGCATGCACGCACACACGCACACGCGCACACTCCCTCTCCCAACCCACCCTATCTCTCTCGCTCTCTCTCTCTCTCTCTCTCTCTCTCGCTCTCTCTCTCTCTCTCTCTCTCTCTCTCTCTCTCTCTCTCTCCATAGAAATCATGTATTTATAACTCTTTTATTGATATACCCTCTGAAAGAGGCTTTATTATTTCGATAGAGTCAATATAAAAATCAAGCACGTCGCTCTTATTAAATAAATAAGGACACCAGAGGCAGCCCAGTATCGAAGCCAATGATATGTCCGACGAAATAGTAATGCGATCATATTCGGTCAGAGCGTCCTCAATGTGCATATCAAAGTAGATTCATGTTGGTAATTGTTTTAAGTTCTTGAGTTTGATTTATCATAAAGTTGTGTAATAGCGGTATTAACCCAGATAACAAAGTAGCGGTGTCATAATTCTGTTATTCTGTACTTTACAAGGTAATCCCACTTTATGCACATATTGATAGCAAGAGGTGTTTGTTATTCAGGGGCCATGCGCCAATGTGTAGCAAATTCACGTAAAGAGCACTTAAGTGAGTCAATGCCCCATAACTAGCTAAACTAGATGCTATCATTCACAAAACGAGTGTCTTAAATGATCGATCCTTTTTCATGACGACAAGTACGAGATGTTCATTACAACATTTCACGGCAGCAACCACAGATCCCACCACCACCACCCAATGTGACTCACTGAGTACAGATATTTAAACCATGTAACATAACATGATGTCGCCACAACTCCTCAACCAACTCAGCCACCACCACCACCCCTCAACCACCCTCCCCCTCAACTCGCATCACTACTCGGTTTGCTGTTTGAAAGCTGTGAAACCTGTAATCAAGCCATGTTAGAGCAACGACTCATTACCATTCTACCTTTCGATCACCGTTTGCATCAGCAATCGTTGCAATGAATCCTGCCGCCTGCTATCGGTCAGAAAAGTTTGAACACAATCTCTCTTAGCTACAGCGCTACCACTCACTAATGTCCTTTTGCGAAAGTTATCTAATCTGTCCATCTCTCTCTCCCTCTCTCTCTCCCTCTCTCTCTCTCTCTCTCTCTCTCTCTCTCTCTCTCTCTCTGTCTCTCGCTCTCTCTCTCTCACTCCCTCAGTCATTTCCTCCACCCTCAGTCATTCCCTCTACGCCTCCCTAATTCCTCCTCCATCTCCGTCCCTCTCCGTCACCTATCATCTCTCGCTCCCAATTCTTCCACGTCATACACACACGTACGACCGTAAAAAAACACATACATGCCCGCACGACCACACGAATGCCTACACATACCACACTCTCACACATATCCACACGCAGATCCCGTCAGACTTCTACCTGCGCTGACATTGTATGGGCTCAACAAATACTTGTGTCGGTAGGCATGTCCAAACACTTTGATTACCACAAAATGGGTATTGGCATATCACAAGCCGTTGACACAATTAGACGCTCAAATATCCTAAATGTCCTCTGCCAGGCCAGTTGTAATGAAGATGAGCTATGCATAGTTAGACTACTACTTTCAGACACCAAGCTGAGACCTCAATCGGCTCCCCGCAGGGAGATACTCTATCACCTGTGCTTATCATCTGTTACCATCGGTTACCTTGCTAATCCAATGAAATCTGTAAGGGGAAAATTCGACAAGACCAACCACCCCTCACGCCACCCTACACCCACTCAGTATCCATTGGGTATGCAGCTAGAAATGGAATACGCCGACGATATGGACTTCATAGACGAGGAAAAGAAACCCCTTAACGAACTACTTCCAATAGCTGTGAGCAAACCAAACATTTAGAATCTCTTATGAAAGAATCCAAAATAGAGTTCACCCACATATACCTCTCGGCAAAGCATGAACTTAAAGAAAATGCGATCTAATTCTGCAGCACTGCTGACATTGTTGCACGTTGCGTCATGGGGAACATAGTGTTCCGGTCCTTCTGGAAGGCATGGATTCGTAGATCAAAGATGGCTTCGACAAACAGACTACGTTTATGCAACGCAATCAGTGTATCCCTGATGCTGTAAAATATAAATATAAAGCCAACAGACGACTCCATTACATATATGTGTTAAGCGTGCTACGAGGTGATCTCAACTGAGGAGGACTCAGTAACATCAGGTCACGGTGGACCTGAGGAAGCTACATATTTTGGCTGAGGACAAGACGTATTGGTCGAAGCCAAGAAGAACTGATGGCAGCTGTGGGATGTTTTTATTACTACAGCCGTAGAACACAGTAGTCATACACACATATCGAGAGAGAGAGAGAGAGAGAGAGAGAGAGAGAGAGAGAGAGAGAGAGAGAGAGAGAGAGAGAGAGAGAGAGAATCATTCATGTCATACACGTCACTCAGTTAAGTCGTCAGATGATCGATGGATGAACTTGGAAAGGTTCATTATGACATGTGTTTGTGTATATAATAACTGTACTGTTACACGCGAGTTGATTTTGCATACGAATTAAATTAATTAGTACTTAGAGGCAGATGTTCATCAGAATTAAGCAAGAACTTTAAAACGAATATGGCGAAATATAGAGTGTACTGGCGTCATTGCGATCCAGATTGTTTGTCAGTACAAAAGCATGCCTTCTATTAAATTTGTTTTCGGACTTACCACAGTTATTACTAAGTAGAATCCGCTTGCCGTTTCACACGACTTCTGCCTTGTAAGAGTGTTTACTTTAATCAAGGATACAGATTCCTATTTGATGCTTCATATTTCCCTCAGGTTTATGATTTGATATATTGCTAATCTTCCGTTTGTTGAATGTATATTTATGTACAATATATTCAGTGTTCTTAGTCTAACTACAAACATGATCGTCATTGCGTGGGAGACTATGAGTACAGCTAAATATAGAGTCACGATGGGGAAACACACATAATTTGTTAGCAGGCATTTGCTATACAAAAATCTACTAGATTTCCCGAGTTATGAGATTCCGCTTGTTATTTCATTTCTCATGATCTATGTGGTGTAAATACATAATGATTATTTAATCAACTATTCACCTATTCGTATTTATGTGCCCGGGTGACAAATTTTTGCCATTTCCCTCAAGTGTATGTTTCGGTATATTGCTAAAGATCTGTCTAATGAGTGAATACAATATAATATATTCAGCCCTATCAATGAATCACACTATCAGAGATATTAATATAAATAAAACCTGATCTACATGTAATAATATAACAACGGCAAATGCACCGTGTGTTTCATAGTAAGCCGGCAATATACTTGTACTATATGTACTAAATTGTTGTTTCCGTGATGATTCTTATGAAGAGGTCTGAGGGAGTATTGTTTAAAGCAGCAACCTCCATCAAATAACTGTCTTTCTCAAACATGGAAACAGCCCCCGTCGTTTTATGTGAGGCAGCTGTTAGGATTGTATCTGTATGACTTCGATGTTCTGAATGGCATTGACTGATATAAATATTTGATAAAAATGGGGAAATGATTGATCTGTAATATACTGACTCAGAATTGACGTATATTAAATATCTGACTGGCCGAATTTTTGATATCCATGTCATTATGGAATTGCATGCTTAATAGTGAACCATTTCCAGAAAAGGTAAAGTCTCCATATATCCCGCAATCTCCGCCACTACTTCATTAGAAGATATAATGTTACATGTCAGTAAACAAACTTGATAGTGTTTCGCTTGTGCATGGCATGGCGGCGTGGGCGTGCTTATGTGAGTCTTTGTTTTATAAGTCTTCCTTAGATGATCTATTTTTTTGGTTTCTTATAGAATATAGAATTGTAGTCATGCTGCAAATTGCATCATTGACAAACTCTTCTTTCGAGAGATCGTAATTGTTCAGCAATACTGTTGTAAGGATTGAAACCAGCTTCCAATGTTACCAGGAGCCCATTCACTGCTCGAATACATCTCTAGAAAACATTCCTCAATGTGACACTGTGTATTGGTGTTGAACCTGATGATGCGGACGGCATTACAAAATGTTTATATCTAACTCATTGCATGATGTGTTGTCGCGTTTCCTATGTTTGTCATGTCTATGTAAACAGTGCAACTTTTCTGTTGTACCCGGTGTTAACATAATCATAAACCAGCAATATTTATTTAGTTGTATTTCACACAAACTTTTATGGATCCGACTTTTAGACTTAACCAAGCAACTTCCTGTTACATTTCTAACGTGATTGACAGCAGTTCACAGCTCGTTTTGCACGTTTTCTTTGCGTGGATATACAACAATATCACGAGGATGGATAGGTTTAGGCAGTCTAGTTTAGTAATCCTCTTGAGGAGACATCTTATTAAATGGTCTAGAGGACAACAGAGAATTTCAGTTGGAATAGGATGAACAAAGAACCAGTTTCCGTGAGCGCTCACTCGGCATCAGTCATTCATCATCATCATCATCATCATTCAACCCTATCCTGCCTGTCTGTCGATTTCTTGACATGATTGTGGCTTGCTACACCCACGGACTTCGGCAAAAACTGTAAGTTTGACTATTTTTACATGGTAGCAGAGCGTGGTTTAGCCAAACATAATCATGGCACAGAATTACAAGATACCGCCCAAGTTTGATGACAAAGTGACTTATGAAACGTGGAGGAATGAAATTAAAATGTGGACATTAGTTACTGATTTGGATCCTAAAAAACAAGCGCTGGCTGTCGCATTATCGTTGACTGGAAGGACGAGAGATACTGCTTTAGAACTGAAGGCTGAAGATCTAAATAATGAAGATGGAATGGATATACTGTTAAATGCCTTGGACGTTGTCTATAAAAAAGATATTATTGATAGTGCTTATGAAGCATACACAAACTTTGAGAGTTTCAAAAAAATTGACACTATGATAATGAGTGATTACATTAATGAATTTGAACACAGATACACTAGAACTAAAAAACATGACATGTCATTACCTGATGCTGTATTAGCCTTTAAACTCTTAGACAATTCCAATCTCAACTCAAAAGAGAGACAGTTAGCATTAACTGCATGTCCTGATATTAAGTATGATACTATGAGATCAGCATTAAAAAGAATTTTCAGCGAAGATCATTCATGTGCAGCTGTTAATAGTAACACACCTTTTAAGATAAAGCAGGAGCCTGTTGAAACCATTTTCGCTACGGAAAGATCTACAACTGAATTTAGACCAAGAAATATGACCTATAGAAATAATAATAATAATACTAACTTGAAAGGTACAAATCCTTTGAATAAATTTGGACGACGAACCAGATGTGCAATTTGTGAATCAGTTTTTCATTGGGCTAAGGATTGTTATCTAAATGAAAGAAATAAAACTGAAAAGTCAGAATCTGTCAATATTACATTATTTACAAATGAGAAACACAAAGATGAAATTTTCATGATGGAAGCCTATGGTACAGCAGTAATAGACACCGCGTGTACAAGAACAGTTTGTGGGGGGAAATGGTTAGATGAGTACAGATATAGTTTACGTGAGTCGAGTGATAGTATGTTTACTAGAACTGAAAGTAATCAGCAATTTAAGTTTGGAGATAGTGTTGAGGTGAAGTCGATAGAAAACATTATGATCCCAGCTTTAATTGGTAACACAAGCTGTAATATTTCTACTGAAGTAGTTAACTGTGACATACCCCTTCTACTAAGTAAAGATTCTCTAAAGAAAGCAAACACTGTATTGAACCTAAGCAATGATAGCGCTACAATGTTTGGTGAGCCAGTAAGACTGAATTTCACTTCCAGTGGCCACTACTGTGTTAATTTAAAAGGGGATAATTCATCAGTTGAGGCTAATCAAATTGAAGAAGTTCTTACTACAGTAAACACAAAGAAATATGATAAATGTGAACTTGTCAAATTGCATAAACAATTCGGACATGCTACATCAGAAAAATTGATTATTCTACTAAAAACTGCAGTTGTAAGTTTTGATATCGATATCACCAATATGTTACAAGACATTGTAAAAGAGTGTGAGACTTGTATGAAGTTCAAACGTCCTTTACCAAAACCCGCTGTTAGTGTGCCATTAGCCACTAAATTTAACCATATGGTAGCTATGGACTTGCATGAGATACAGTCAAATGTGTTGTATTTACATATTATTGATTTATTCACACGTTATGGCCCTGCTGTTGTGATTTTTAGTAAACGGTCAGACATTATAGTCAAACAGTTTATTCAAATTTGGATTAGTGTACATGGGCCCTCCCCCCCAAATTTGTTCTTACTGACAATTGTAGGGAGTTTGACAATAAAGAATTTCACGATATGGCTGAGAACTTTAATATAACAGTTACGACTACACCAGCGTACAGCCCCTGGAGTAATGGGACTCTTGAGAGACACAATAGGACTCTGAGTGAAATTCTTTCGAAAGTAAAACATGACAACTATGTTACAGGAGACATTGTCTATTATAAGCGAGATGATAGCAATGAGTGGAAAGGGCCAGGTGTTGTGATCGGTCAGGACGGAGTGGTCGTCTTTGTACGACATGGAGGTTCATACATTCGTGTTCACAAATGCCGTTTAACAAAACTTTCATGTGAATTGTCAGATTTAAATGAGCATATGGAGCTTTCTATTGACTCGAGTATTGACGAACAGTCAGCTAATGATAATAAAAATAGTACTCATGAGGATGTTAATATAGATGACTTTGATGATGATCAAACTGTAGAACTCAATGAACAATCAGTAACTGTGCAGAATTCTGTAAGTTCTAATAGCGAACCTGACTTGTCTAGAATTTGTCTCAAGCCGAAGGTTGGACAATATTTGAATTTTACAGAAGAGAATGGTAATTCATGCGTTGTCAAGGTGCTTTCAAGAGCTGGGAAAGCAACCAGTGCCTTGAAAGACTGGTACAACATTGAATATATACAGCCAGCCTCCAAAGAAGGTGTTAAAATTTCAGCGGACATTAGTCGACTTAAAGATGTACAATTTACAGATTTGAATAGTTCTGAAAGTAGCGATAGCTGTTTATACATGGTTGAAGATGTGTGTTTTGACCAGGCAAAAATTGATGAACTTAACAAATGGATTGAATTTGATGTGTATGAGGAATTACCTGACACTGGTCAAAAATGTATTTCTACGAGATGGATTTGTACAGCGAAAGGAACGTCTACTGGTGATATTTGTAAAGCTCGTCTAGTGGCTAGAGGTTTTGAGGACACTGATAAGAACAATGTAGAAAAAGATTCCCCAACTTGTGCTAAGGAATCTCTTAGACTGGTTTTAGCTATAATTGCTCAATATAATTGGAAGCCCAAATCAATGGACATTAAGACTGTTTTTTTGCAAGGTCAAGAGTTATCAAGAGACATTTATTTGAGAACCCTAAAGAGGCAAATGTTGCTGGTGTGGTTTGGCACCTTAAAAGATGTGTATATGGTTTAAGTGATGCCTCACTTTGCTGGTATAACAAGGTTAAGGAAGTAATGCTTGACAGTGGTTCACAAGTTTCAACAGTTGACCCTGCTGTGTTTTATTGGGTTGATAAAGATGGACTCAAAGGTTTATTAGCAAGTCATGTTGATGATTTCATCTGGTCTGGAAGTGATAATTTTGAGCAGAATTTTATTGAGCGGAGTAGGAAAAAATTGAATGTAGGCCGTGAAGAGATAGACACTTTCAAATATGTTGGTCTTAATCTAACTTCAGATGAAAACAAAATTACACTGGATCAGCATCATTATATCAAGTCTCTTGAACCTATTGAATTAACCAAGCATCGAGCAATTGACAAAGAATCCTCATTGACTGTGTTGGAAAGTAATGCTATGCGATCAAAAATAGGTCAAATAATGTGGATAGCAAGTCAAACACGACCTGATGTGATGTTTGATGCCAGTGTGTTAGCGTCATCGTTTAATCAAGCCAAAGTTAAGGACTTAGTTGAAGTTAACAAGGTCATTAAGAAAATTAAATCTGAAAATGTTAACTTGAAATTTCAACACTTAGGATAAAGTGATTCATTAAAGCTCTTAGTCTTCAGTGATGCTTCTTTGGGTAATCTTCCAGATGGAGGCAGCCAAGGAGGTTACTTAGTATTTCTCGTAGGCGATAATGCTAAATTTTCATTAGTATCATGGCAATCTAAAAAAGTTAGAAGAGTCGTACGAAGTACATTAGCTGCAGAAGCGCTGGCCATGTCAGAGGCAGTTGATGAAGCTATATTGTTAGCGTTTCTGTACACTGAGATTACTCTGGGACATGCTTGTCCAACTTTGTTACCTTTGGAATGTATAACAGATAACCACTCTTTACAACAGACAGTGCATTCTAATAATCATGTGTCAGAAAAACGTTTACGAATAGAAATAAGTGGAATCAAACAGTTGATAAATTCAAAACCAATAAGCGCCTTGAAATGGAGTTCTTCTAAGACTCAGATTGCGGATTGTCTCACAAAGAAGGGATCGTCTTCTCTAGTCCTTCTAGGCTTGCTAGAGAAAGACACACTTCAATTATAATCAGTCAGTTTAAATTTGTATATATGTATAAAAAAAGAATTTTAAGTCGTGTGATTCTAACAATAAAATGAAAGATAGGGAATTTGTTAACATAATCATAAACCAGCAATATTTATTTAGTTGTATTTCACACAAACTTTTATGGATCTGACTTTTAGACTTAACCAAGCAACTTGCTGTTACATTTCTAACGTGATTGACAGCAGTTCACAGCTCGTTTTGCACGTTTTCTTTGCGTGGATATACAACAATATCACGAGGATGGATAGGTTTAGGCAGTCTAGTTTAGTGATTCTCTTGAGGAGACATCTTATTAAATGGTCTAGAGGACAACAGAGAATTTCAGTTGGAATAGGATGAACAAAGAACCAGTTTCCGTGAGCGCTCACTCGGCATCAGTCATTCATCATCATCATCATCATTCAACTCTATCCTGCCTGTCTGTCGATTTCTTGACATGATTGTGGCTTGATACACCCACGGACTTCGGCAAAAACTGTAAGTTTGACTATTTTTACACCCGGTATCAATACGAACATGGTGCACATTCAAATGGTGCCTAATAT
Source organism: Chaetoderma sp. LZ-2023a (assembly GCA_034401795.1). Classification (NCBI taxonomy): domain Eukaryota; kingdom Metazoa; phylum Mollusca; class Caudofoveata; order Chaetodermatida; family Chaetodermatidae; genus Chaetoderma; species Chaetoderma sp. LZ-2023a. The sequence continues at coordinate 12,674,420 of CM067362.1, forward strand.
TGATCTGTTGTCTATTATTTTGTGGGTTGTATTGAACTTTTCTTTTAATATGGCTTCGTGTTGTGGCATCAGATATGTTTTGAATGAGGTATTGGTGTATATTTGGCTTCGTGTTGTGGCATCAGATATGTTTTAAATGAGGCGTTGGTTTATATATGGCTTCGCTTTTTGTCACCAGATATGTTTTGAATCACATGATGGCTTCATAATGAAGGAATCCAGTTTTAGCTATGCCACGCCCATCTTTAGCTAAGATCCAGCCACACCTCGCCATACACTCTCTGAATCTCAATTTCCAGAAAACTATGCATGTAAGATGTTGAATATTTTAAAACTAATTTGGCTATGACAGCAGCAGCGGCCAGTCAAATTAGTTTCAAAATATTCAACAATATGTTTATTAAATAGTAAATGTATACAATTAGTACAACAACGCTAAGTCCGTCATCAATTAATCGTTCGTGATCAGCTTGATTATGACGTCATTCTACACGTGGGGTAGTTGATTATGACGTTATGTGATTGGTGGATACATTGAAATTCATCCTCTATAACGTTAAAGCCGTTGTAATGGACGAGATAATAGTCCTTTTGTTGTGTCTTACACAATGGACATATATCATCTGATTTGTATAATTGCAAAGACATTGATGGATATGCTTGACTTGACCTGATCGATTGCCAGATCAAATTAACGTCAAAAAACTAGAATTAATGGAGGTGGTTGTAAAGTGAGACACACCGCGTTATGGTGTGTGTGATTATGCGTGCGTCTAAACATGGAGTCCCGAGGGGAACATGCACATGCTTAGTTAACAGGCAGATGATAGTGCGGTGCAGCCGGGCTAGCAGGCTTAAGTAACCATAAAGCATAATACTATGATCCAGTTGTTAATGACATGCATCATGTGTGACCTTAGTGGGTGGAGGAACAGATACGTCCCGTCCCTCTGCTATATGAACCCCTAGGCAGCAACAGCACCAAGTTAAAACAGTCAAAATAATTAACATCTTGCCTGTATAATTTTCTTGAAATTGATAGTCGTGGAGTTCAGGGACCGAGAGATCCCAACACGAGGAATGTGTTGGTCGAGCTTAGCTAAAGATGGGTGGGGCATACAAAAAATTGGAACGGTCCATTCTGCCTTTAACGCCAGAACTATGTTGCCATGATGCATGACATGTGCTCTCCACGCAGAGTAAAGTGTATGCCAATCGCACTGTCCATCCTTCCACTCTCCACAACCCTCCAAATCAAATTTGTCACATTACAAGGTTCTTCCTCCCGTCTGTCTTCATCTATCCCTCATTACCACCCTCACTTCACAAATCAATAAGATTAACCCCCTCCTCTTTGCCATCATCATCCCACCTCTCGTCGTAATGGATCCACGAGCGTCTTTTCTGCAGCAATAATCGATATCTGTTTTGTTCTATTTCCCAAATACAAATCTATCTTTTCAGTTACGGTCGATTATTTTAGAAATATTGCTTTCGCACTTCTCAGTCTGTGATATTCCTGAGATATATTGCATAATTCTAACAGATATGTGCCTCTAGATGCTAATTAACTTCATTTTTATTTAATATCAACTCGCATATAACACAACAGTTATCATGTACACTTGAACGTCATAATTCCTCACCAAAGATTTATTTCCTGTGCATGTACTTCAACTATCGTGCCTCTAATCACGAGCCTCTGGTCGAGCTAAAAACTACCAATGCTTTCTGATTTCGGATACAACATCCGCTGTTCGGTTACCAACTCGAATCTTCCATCCTGAGTTTGGTGTAACTATTTGTGATGTACTTCACGGATCGCTTCTTTAAAAGCATGATTTTCATGGTCGACAGTGGTGCAATTCAGTGTATCGACTCCGAACTGTGCCAGATGGACATCCTTCAAGGTGTTTGTAGATATTACACTATGATGAAGAATGTAACCGGATGACCGGTAGTGACCCCGATATGTGTCCGATGGACATCCGTCAACGTGTTTGTAGATATTACACCCAACATGATGAAGAATATAAGCTGATGACCTGTAAGGACAAGACATGTGTTAGGCGGACATCCTTCAAGGTATTTGTCGATATTACACTATGATGAAGAATGTAACCTGGTGACATGTACATGTGTCAGATGGAGATCCTTCAAGGGGTTTGTAGATATTATAACCGTAACCTCAATTGGTTAAAGATATCTGTGTTGATCTAAGTTAGACCGAACTGGCGCCATAGTAACACAGAGCAATGAAACGAGAATTCAAACTTTAGAAAGATAAATCAAACCACGTTGTACAGAATGGCACCCAGGTGACCCTTTTGTACTTAATCTGCACCCAGGGACAATGTTACAGTAGTTGTTTTTTCGGCCCACTATGTCTGTCTTATTTACTTTGATAATTTGCCGACCAGGTTTAACCAAAGCGGAGTAAGCATTTAAAAAGATACCCCAATTTGTGTGAACATCTCTGAGCTAAGACAGCGGTGATACCCTGCCACTTACTCTGCGACTGAATCTTAAAACTGCACGTATGTACTCACCCACACACTATGCAACGGTACCCAAATCCGGTTTGTATAAGCTATTGCTCTAGCGATATGTCGAGTCGGCTTCCCGTTAATGTTTTCAACTCAAACAAGCAATTAACAAAAGGAGTGAATTGTGGCACGGTCAGACACGATATTGGTGGGTTCAGAAAAGGCAAGTGACGAGTGTTTAATCAATGGTTCCAATGAAACTCGCGATGAAAGGATGTTGCAGTCGAACAACGGATGTACTGTCCGGAAATCGGAACGTGTTGATCGCATAGTGGTCACTCAAAAGATCGCTGGATATGTCAGGGGGAAAGGAACACGATAACGATAGAGAATGTGCTGATCACGTGTAAACAAGTGGTATACTAAAGCAACAAAGATTGAGATACTGAAAGGGCTGATCATGTGGTAAAGTATAACGCAATAAAGGAACGAAGATGGTGGTGCATGATAGGTTGATCACGTGGTAAAGTATGGCGTAATAAAGGAGAAAGAAAATAATCAGGTGCTGTGATATCATAAATGAACAAAGATAGGTATATGTTATGGAGAGGTCATCGTGCGATGTATTCGCACATAGTGAGTGGTATGCTATGTGGGAGTCATCACGACACAAAGTTCATGTGCTGATTGCCATGTTTTATAGGAGGAATGCGCTATCAGGAGCCCTAATACGGATTTTCCAAAATGGAGAGATCCAATTCGTCACTCAAGTATCTGGCATCATGATCGAAATACGCCACTTGTTATCTAACGTCATATTCAAATGACATAGGTCCGACACAAAGACCCGACAGTAGGTGTGTGCATGGACATTTTCAGTTTATCCATCAATCATATGGCGTCATGATCAACTACGTGACGTCATGAATGACGAGATATGTTCGTCACGATCGCTTAACTGATTACGGGCTAAGCTTTATTGTATGAATTGTGTGTCTTTGACTATTTGATAAACATGCATAGGCAGCAACAGCACACAGTCAAATTAGTTTCCAAATATTCAACAGCTTTCCTGTGTAGTCTTCTGGAAATTGATAGTCAGGTAGTTCAGCGATCGATCGATCAATCCCAACATGGGCGAAGTGGGGGTGGAGCCTACCTAAAGATGGGCGGGGCATAGCTAAAACTGGATTCCTCAATTGCATGTGTTTGCATAATTCACATTTTAATAAATTCTCTCGTGAATATAAAAACTCCCAGTTTAATAGGCACGCCCTCCCTCCATCACTCCCTCCCTCCATCTCTCCCACTCCCAGCAATCAAATCCAGTGACCTACCCACCGCTCACCTTTCTCCTATTATTTGATTTCAATGACACCTCACCCTATTTCACCCTCCACATCACAAATGCACTTCTACAATAAGACTGGATTATTTTGACAAGACATGTTTTATTCTATTCTCTAAACACAAATATATCTCCGCGATCATTGTCAATTATTTTAGAGCTATTGCTTTTGTGATTCCCAGTCAGTGATATTCTAAAGATGTCTTTTCTGTATAGCTCACTATTACAGGATAATCTATTACGGCACACCACGTCTCTGGTGTTCCAATTATCAACGGTCTGAGGAGAGCAAATGTAGTTACATAGAATTATCACCTAAACAATCACTCTGTGGACTACAGACTGCTAGCCTCAATTCATCTGGGTGCTAACAAGTTTCAGGTTATATTATTTACACACATTTCAGTGTAGTTGTCTAAGGGAATTAATGTGAATGAGGCACAGATGGGTATCGTCCATTTCCATTGCATTCTTCGGTTTTAGTAGCGCAATATTAATTTGGTTATTCTCTATGTTACCGCAAGCATGTTCTAGCCTGTGAGACATTATCATCTATGTGTGTCTTGTCTGTTTACATATTACAGATGGATGGATTAGATTGTGGATGGATGGATGGATGGATATGCAGGCAGGCAGACAGTCAGGCAGGCGGGTGGGCGGGTGGGCGGGTGGGCGGGTGGGCGGGCGGGCGGGCGGGCAGATAGAGATAGGGATATAGATAGAGAGATACAAATATTTAGTTAGTTAGTAAGTTAGTTAGTTAGTTAGTTAGTTAGTTAGTTAGTTAGTTAGTTAGTTAGTTAGTTAGTTAGTTAGTTAGTTAGTTAGTTAGTTAGTTAGTTAGTTAGTTATTTAGTCAGTTAATTAGTTAGTTAATTAGTCAGTCAGTCAGTCAGTCAGTCAGTCAGTCAGTCAGGCAGTCAGGCAGTCAGTCAGTCAGTCAGTCAGTTTGTTAGTTAGTTAGTTAGCTAGCTAGTTACGCTAGCTAGCTAGCTAGCTAGCTAGTTGGTTGGTTAGGTTGGTTGGGTTGGTTGGTTGGTTGGTTGGTTGGTTGGTTGTTGGGTGGGTCGGTGGGTGGGTGGGTGGGTGGGTGGGTGGGTGGGTGGGTGGGTGGGTGGGTGGGTGGGTGGGTGGGTGGCTTGTTTGATTGATTGACTGATTGTTTGCTTGGTTGGTTGGTTGTTTGTTTGTTTGTTTGTTTGGTTGGTTGGTTTGTTTGGTGGTTGGTTGGTTGGATGGTTGGTTGCCTGGTTTCTAGGTTAGTTGGTTGGTTGGTTAGTTGGTTGGTTGCTTGCTTGCTTTCTTGCTTGCTTGCTTGCTTGCTTGCTTGCTTGCTTGCTTGCTTGCTTGCTTGATTGGTTGGGTAGGTGAGTGAGTCGGTGGATTGGTTTCGTTGGTTAGTTAGTGAATGGGTGGGTGGGTGGGTGGGTGGGTGGGTGGGTGGGTGGGTGAGTCTCGCAGTCGGTCGGTCGGTTTGTCTGTTCTCTAATAGTACACACCAGACATGAACCATAAGTGCTTCGTATTGTAAAATGATTAATCTTGCCAACCTACTTTGCATACGGCAGCAGCAGATTATACTTAGATCATATTCGACATATTCTGATAGTGTCAAGAATTGTCTGGCCTGGCATTTGCGATTTAAATGGATAATGACATGTGACAAAAGAAATATTGGTCTATCCGGACTGGTACTTTTGAAGAGTGATTTGACTTCTCAGAACAAGTACTTGTATGGCTGGTATAGATGGACAGATGTGGTTAATTAATCTAAATACTCTTTGTCATTCCGGAGATCGGTAACATCAAAGCGCTATCACTTACAGATTTGATAGTCTTAGCTCAAACATTGTTCGTCAATGATTTGGAAACAAAGACCAGGTATAATCATATATCTGCTCAATGTGTAGCGATATAGCAACAGAACACACTTGTCATAGCAATGTGTAGGTAAGAAATCTGACACTTAACAGTAGGAGAATTAAAATATGTGTATAGTACACAGTCTGGGTGATATGGTTAGAACAATATTGGTGAGAATCTGAGAAAAATATAAATGTAGCAATATTATGAACTGTGTATTCAGCTATATAATGACTTAGAAGATGCTTGGTTTGGTTTAACGGGCAGACAAAGTATTAATGAATTTGACAATTCAACTTTTATTTCATTAGAAACATAAGACTTATATTGTATCGGTTCATGGCGCTTTGTTTGACCAGAAGGCATTAACAGTGTGAGAGAATATGTCTATGACTGACTATCTATTTTTATAAGGCTCTATTCTATGCTTAACATACTTGCACAAACTTAATACACCATTTTACCTTTAAACTTAAGAAACAGATGTGTTATATATATATATATATATATATATATATATATATATATATATATATATATATATATATATATATATATATATATATATAGTTCCCTGACCAAATGCATACAAGGTTGGAATGTCTTGGTAATTGTAACTTATATAACGAAATACAAAAATGTCTTGTAAACACATGAAACCTCAGTATCGCAGGCTACTTACTAGGTCTCACGTGAACCCACATTGTTTCACGTTATAAGCTGCTGAAAATTTTACACATGAGTTGTAAGCGGGTTACTATTTCACACATTGACTCTAAGTCTTTATTGTCGTAAGTTATCAATATTTCCTTCACTACATTGCATTAGAAAGCAAGAGATAAAAGTTGCGCTCTATTTGACATATCCAACAGACTATTACTTGTAGTGCCATGAATTGTCAGGAATTGCATACCCGCCCCGTCTCGTTTTTGTCACGTTGTTAGTTTTCAGATTATCCAGACATTTTTGGATTTTTCGATTTTTTTTTCGGAATTTATCAATTCCTTTGTATCAGGTCCAAGGTTGTGGAATTCTTGTGAATGGTCGCACCCTTTCTTATGTTAAATATTAAGCAACAACTGACCAGCAGTTTCCGAAATATACATAGACCCAGATTTTTTATCCGATCCGGTTCTTTTATCCGGATCATGGTCAACGTCAGGAAATCCCCTTGTACGACAAGTTCCTTTCTTGTGGTAAAGTTTGAGCCGAATTGAATAAACAGCTTTTGAGATACAGGTGCAGACAGACAGATACACAGACGCGCGTGCGCATGCACACATACACGCAACGCAGGCTGACGAGCGCACGTACATACGTACGTACGTACGCACTGTCACGATCTGAAGTTTTTTCTCCATTTTCGCTACAATATTTTATGTAAATAGCTACGTGTGTGTAAGAAGTGTTGGCGCTTGGAGTAGCGGTGTATGTGTGTCTTTGTTGAAAGGAATGCGCTTGGGTTGAGAATGAACTGCAAGGTGGCGGGCTTGATCATTTCCTAGTGCTCGGGACAGTCGTTTGAAAGTCTGTCAGGTGTACGGTGTTCAAGTGTTTGCAACCTGATTGAATTTTGAACGGCGTATGTATAACTTTTCATATATAGTAATTTATGTGTCTTGAAGTCATATGTATTAGAAATACCGGCTTGTAATCGTTATATATTTCTTATTCAATTGGATTATGTGAGTATTGATAATTTTATACGAAATCTGTTTCTGTCAATCTATGACGTCATATAAGTATGTCTTTTCAAAATTGTTTTAGCCAAAACGTGTCCAATAAGCTCTTTTCTTAAATTTGCGATGTGGTAATACGTAGCTTGTCAGTATAGTAAGTTATGGCTTCAAAACATACCTAGTTACCTCTCCTGGATGTAGACATTGTTGGAGTGTAGCTTTCGTTACCATCTCGGTCACTTCTTCAGCACTAAATGACGGTCGCTGGCAACGTCATTCTGATCAGTTCTTGTGAAGTCACTCAAACAAGTTCTACATCCCGGAGAGGTAACTAATTTTTCCTTATTATACCTATATCATGTCGTTCTGTTCAAATATATTGTGTATTTAACCCTTATCCTGCTGTATGCCTATCCTTATGCAAAGTTCCTAGTACTTAGTATATTGTGTGTCTATTCTGAAGATAATGATACGGGAAGCTATTGCACATTACATGAGCTATGAGTTCCAGTCTTGTTAGCTTCAAAATGAACACTATGTTATCGTTTACTCGTAGTATGGTTTCAGAGTCAGTCTGTCAGTGGAAAAGGGTTAATCAGTAAGATTATAAATGCATGTTAACGAGCGTTGTTCATTATCATCCCTATTTCTCGTCAATGTTGTTGTCATGTGTTAGGAAGTGTGATTTATCCTATCGTAAACATATACTTTAACATGGTTATATTTGTATTGTAGTGTCCAGTCTGGGTCCGTGTCGGAAATCTTGTGTATTTGTTGGCGTGTGAGTAGAGCCGACCCTGTATAACGTGTGTGTGGTAAAATCACCTGCGAGTTGCGCAGAAATATTCGTCAGTATCGTGTCATTACCACCATTGCCATCATCGTCTTCATCGTCTTCAATTACTAGAAACATTCGTCATTGTCGTGTCGGTACTTTCATTGCCGTTATCGTCTTCATCGTCTTCAAGTTGAACACACATTCGTCATCATCGTGTCAGTACTATCATTGCCGTCATCGTCTTCATCATCGTCAACTTCCGTAATTATATTAATATCGTAATCGTCATCAACATCCATTAACAGTTAAACGTAACAGTCAATCCCCCCTCCCCCCCCCCCCCCCACACACAAGTCCGTGAACATTTCCATAATTATTTGTATTGTATTAGTAGTTTATATTGTGTATAGTATTGTCAATCTAGTTTTAATTTATATACAATTATGCTCTCTATTTAATACCTACTGTTATATATTATATATTGTGCGTACGTCCGTTAGTACTGCTGTGTACATCTAAGGTGTAGTTGCTGGTGGTGTGCTAGCGTACGTTTGCTTATAAAATCGCGTGACGGGTTGTATTGTATGTAAATGAAGTGTGTGAACATATTGTGTGATTTGTATGTGAATCGTGTGTAAGCTGTGTGAACTGTGTGTGATTTATGCATGGATTATGTGGGGGTTGTGTCTGAATGGTGCATGAATACGGAAAACCGTGTAAGCGAATGATTTGCTGTGTGCATGGCCTATGTAGTATTTCCTTTGTGATGTTATTTTATGAATTGTTATTAAATTTTTGAAAACTATCTGGCTTGACTTTTTCCACTCGCGACACGCACGCACACACACAATCACTCACGCACTCACTCACTCACGCACTCACGCACGCACGCACGCACGCACGCACGCACGCACGCACGCACGCACGCACGCACGCACGCACGCACGCACGCACGCACGCACGCACGCACGCACGCACGCACGCACGCACGCACGCACGCACGCACGCACGCACGCACGCACGCACGCACGCACGCACGCACGCACGCACGCACGCAAAGATAGACGCACGTAGCACGCACGCGCACACGCACGCACGCACGCACGCACGCACGCACGCACACACACACACACACACACACACACACATGGCGGACCGCAATCCATCCTTCCCTTACAGGTCGAGTGTTCTGACACAGTTTCTTTTATAACATGTGATAAAGAAAGATGAGCCTTTCTAGACTGATGCCTTTGAAGACCAATTTTGATTCTAAGAATAAATGCTCGTATTTCTTGCATAGACGGCCAGATGTGTTTCATTACTCTTACCATTCTTTCGTCATTCCGGAGAGCGGTATCCACAAAACCCAATCACTTACAGATTTGATAGTCTTAGCTCAAACATTGATGGTCAATGATTCGGAAACAAAGCCCAGGTATAATCATATATCTGCTCAATGTGTAGCTAATTAGCAACAGAACATACTTGTCATAGCAATGTATAGGTAAGAAATCTGACACTCAACAGTCGGAGAATCAACAATTAGTTACTTGTTACAGGTATTTTGAGAATAATGTTTGCCAAGAATCTGGGAAGAATATACGTATAGTATTATTATGAGCTGCTATATATTAAGTTAGCGGTTGTGTGTTTTGCGTTAACGGCCAGACAAAATATTAATTAATTCGACAATTCATCTTCTATTTCACTTGAAAGATAAAACTTAAATTATATTATTTTAGGGCGCTTTGTTTTATCAAATGACATTAACTTTGCGGGAGAACATGTCTATGACAGATGCCCTTTAGCAGATATTTCTCGGCTATTTCATCTGTTTCCTCAAGCGGGGTCTGTATATGATTCTAGCTTATATTTAATCTATACTTGTTCAAACTTAATACGGCATGCTTTAATCTTACTAAACGGACGTCGCTTGATAATAATACTCAAAATGGCACAGCCATGGCTGCCACCTCGAGTAGACACATATACTATTGAGAATAATGAGGTGATTATGCAAGACGGTACTGTGAACAGGAATGCCACAAGTTTGACGGACTCAGCAGATATTGTGGCTTTTCTAGACCTCTATGCCCAACTCTCGCCTATTCTCTATCACGGAATTCCGCTGATTTTATTTGTCTTCGGTGCCATTTCCAATATTATCCTTATAATTTATCTCTTATATTCCCGGAAATACAAATCACCTGTGTTCGCCTTCATAACTAGTCTGGCTTTTCAGATTGTATGATGTGTCAGGTGGCGATCGCCAGTAAAATGTTATTAACTCCAGTCATGCCTGATAAAAACTCGGGATATCAATGCTATCTAGTTATGTTTTTCATGTATTAGACTATGCACTGCAGCTGCTTTCATATGGTCTTCTTCTCTGCAATGAGGTTCTACAAACTCGGGTGTCCTTTAAAAGCCCAAGCAGACCTTATGGCGGCGTTTGTATGTAAGTCGTGTGGATCAGTTTGGCTCCTTGGTGCAGCAGTTGCGATAATACCCGGAAGTTTTCAAACACGTGTCTTATTTGTTTACAAGAGTGAAACTGTTGCATTATGTGGCTTTTCTGGAAACGTTGAAATGAAAAATTTTCTTGGTAGTATTGTATTCATGGTGATTCCTGGTATAATAATGGCCATTTTGCAAGTGGGTAAGTACTCCCGTGTTAACTCTGGCATATCAATTGTCACTGCGAAACAGACTCGACAAACTTCAGTTGCTAAAGCCGCCATCGTCGTTATCATTGCATATTTCATCACATTATTCCCATGTATTCTTCATTCGACATTGCACATTATTTTTAAGATACCATATCACAAATTGCACCTGGCTATCTGGCTGGCTGCACTACATATGATTTTTGCAAATGCTGTTATAAATCCATTTATATACATGTTTTGTTCAAAGCAAATTCGAGACGATTTGAAGAAATTAGTTTCCTCACTTTATAACATTAACTCATTTAAGCAATGATTGACAAGATATAGCATTTAATTCTCGAATGAAATCTGATTATATACATCAGCCACTGATGATGATTGAGAAAGGAAAGCTCTATTTGGGCGATCAGAATGCAAGACCGCAGCAAATACTTACACAATAGACAGGATAATAAACTTTATAAATGCTTAATAATACCAGTTATAGTAGTATAAATGGCGACTGGTCTGAATAATGGCTGTTTTAACATTACTTTGGCTTTAAGTAGATCGATTTCGGCCCAATTAAAGTACAATCCAAATTATGTGCCTAACAATGAAAAAATTGATCAATTGCACAGCTGTGCTTCCAGTAATTATACCAATGACCTATCAATAGGAAATATTTGGCTAATCCTTTATGTGTATGTTTTCTTTTGTAATTGACCAACATCTTGATATATGTGTGGATAATGGCGTAAAAAGAAGTCTTAACTGGACTAAGTCAAATCAGGTTAGAACTATCTGGAAACATATTTACCATGGTCGATATGACGATACATGCTACAATGAACCGTTCCAGTTTTAGCTATGCCCCGCCCATCTCTAGCTAAGCTTCACCCACACCTCGTCCGTGTTGGGATCGTGACTATCTGACTATCAACTTCCAACAACAATACAGGTAAGCTGTTAAATATTTTGAAATTAATTTGACTGGGTGCTGATGCTGCCTATGGCATCAACAGCGCCCAGTAAAATTGCTTTCAAAATATTCAACTGTATATTAAATAGTAAAAACATACAATTCGTACAACAGCGCTTATGTATGATTACAAGGGACTTGTAAAATCACAAATAATCCGTTTTCATAGAAATTCGAGTGATAAGAAAAACTTTGAATCATCATGTTCGACCTTATTCAAAGCCCTCAAACCGAGAGGGTACTCTTCTCGGTTCCTGCGCAAAATAAAGTCTGAAACTTTGCATAATTTGGAAATCATTCCAGATAATGCCAGAAATTCTCGGCCTACCAAAATTTGTCATAATCGTCCGATTATTGGTGAAGGAGAATCTCGGAAATGTGAAAAGAAAAGGTGTAAATTGGATAAATTTCTTCCTTCCCAGAGTACATTCACGAGCTTTCAAAACAAAAGCAAATTTCAAATTCAGTCGAAATTAGATTGCGATTCTGAAAATGTCATTTACTTAATTTCATGCAAATTGTGTCAAAAGCAGTATGTTGGCGAAACAAAAAATCGACTAAGATGCCGAGCAACCAGACACCTTTCAGATATTAGACTAGAGGAAGACACACATGTGGCTGAACATTTTAATCTTCCTGATCATTTAGTCACCCGTGACTTTGAAATTATGCCCATCGAACAGCTACCTCTTTCAGACACAACAGAGGAAACTGATAAACAAAGATCACTAAGAGAATCGTTTTGGATTAAAGAACTCGAAACACAATGGCCAAGGGGCATAAATTCGGACCCATGCCTCTCGGATCAACGTGAGATTATCCCATTTACTCTCACATACAATCGGAAAAATGTTGAAATTGCGAAAATCCTAAAGGATGAGTATCACAAATTACAGGACAATTTAAAACAACCATTCAACAAGCGTCCAGTAATTGCATTTAAGAAAAATCCTAATCTACGCGACATCTTGGTAAAAGCGAAACTCAAATAAGTGTTCAAAACATCAATCAATGATTTATCATTGTATACTAATCAGGCCATATGGCATCTATTAAACAAAATTGACAATCTCAGGTGATAAAATAAGCAAAAATATTTTCAATTTTTTTCAATTTTGAAAATTCTGAGCCGGTGCGTTTACAATATTACATACATACATGCCAGTGCCAGTTCCGTTATTTTATTACTTTATAAATCCATAACTTGTATATAATATTCGTCTACATCGTCAGGCAATCTATCAGTCCTTCATTAGATCCACCTAATAAAAGGTGTATAGAAATCTCATCTTCTCCACATAAATGGTTAATTTTGGCTTGACTTTTGTCCCAACACCAAAACATAAAACAGGTTTGGATGCAGATTTAGATAATGGCTTTACTGAAACTGCTGAATTTGGTCACCGTGTGAAATTAGCTGATTTTTTTCAAAACTCCAATAGTAATATTCCACTATTCATTGAAAAAACTGGCTGGGCTCCAAACTTAAAATGTGTTGACCCAGCAATCGGTGAAAGTATAAAACTTTACTCTGAACGTATTGAAAATACTACATTTCCAAACGATCAGCAAAATTTATCTTATGAGCAACGCCAGGCCCTATTAGGTTTATCTAGAAAAAGTGAAATTGTCATCAAACCTGCGGATAAAGGATCGGCTACTGTAATAATGGATAAAGACCACTACATCAAAGAAGCGCATAGACAGCTTAGTAATCCGAAGCATTACCAAAAACTAAATGAACCACTTTGGCAAAATAACTGTAGCAAATTCAACAAAATTCTCCAAAAAATGGTTGATAACAAGAAGATAACTGAAAAGCAATATAAATACCTGTGCGCAAAAGATGATTCGAAACCACGTACATTTTATCTTCTTCCTAAAATCCATAAGTCTGTTGACTTGTGGACCGACCCTATGACACCACCAGGGCGACCCATCATTTCAGATTGTGGTTCGGAATCATATAGGATTAGTGAATTTATCGACTACCATCTTCAGCCAATTGCAAATAGACATTTTAGCTATCTGAAAAACACTGAAGACTTCCTAGCCCAGGTCTCTAAGATCTCGGTCCCTCCAAATTCATTCTTAATTACAATGGACGTCGATGCTATGTACACAAACATTGACATCGAAAAGGGTCTAAATTCAATTCGTAGAGCATTTGCCGACTATCCTGACACCAACAGGCCCGACAGAGAAGTAATAGCTCTATTAGAGCTTAGTCTGAAGGGCAATGACTTTGAATTTGCTGGTGAAATTTTTCAACAAATTTGTGGCTGCGCAATGGGTAAGCGTTTCAGCCCAGGTTTCGCTAACCTTTACATGGCAGAGTGGGAAAAGGAAGCACTCGAAAACTGTCCAAATCAGCCGCTCATTTACCGCAGGTACCTCGATGATATTTTCATGATCTGGCAACATAGTAAGGAAGCATTTACCGAATTTCTGGCCATTCTGAATAATCATGATCCGAATATCAAACTAAAAGCTCAAATCGATGAGCTGTCCGTAGATTTCCTAGATGTAACTTTATACAAAGGTATAAAGTATGAAACAACTGGTTACTTAGACTACAAAGTTTATTTTAAGCCAACCGACTCGCATCAACTACTACACAAGAAATCATTCCATCCTCCGCATACTTTCAAGGGACTTGTAAAATCACAAATAATCCGTTTTCATAGAAATTCGAGTGATAAGAAAAACTTTGAATCATCATGTTCGACCTTATTCAAAGCCCTCAAACCGAGAGGGTACTCTTCTCGGTTCCTGCGCAAAATAAAGTCTGAAACTTTGCATAATTTGGAAATCATTCCAGATAATGCCAGAAATTCTCGGCCTACCAAAATTTGTCATAATCGTCCGATTATTGGTGAAGGAGAATCTCGGAAATGTGAAAAGAAAAGGTGTAAATTGGATAAATTTCTTCCTTCCCAGAGTACATTCACGAGCTTTCAAAACAAAAGCAAATTTCAAATTCAGTCGAAATTAGATTGCGATTCTGAAAATGTCATTTACTTAATTTCATGCAAATTGTGTCAAAAGCAGTATGTTGGCGAAACAAAAAATCGACTAAGATGCCGAGCAACCAGACACCTTTCAGATATTAGACTAGAGGAAGACACACATGTGGCTGAACATTTTAATCTTCCTGATCATTTAGTCACCCGTGACTTTGAAATTATGCCCATCGAACAGCTACCTCTTTCAGACACAACAGAGGAAACTGATAAACAAAGATCACTAAGAGAATCGTTTTGGATTAAAGAACTCGAAACACAATGGCCAAGGGGCATAAATTCGGACCCATGCCTCTCGGATCAACGTGAGATTATCCCATTTACTCTCACATACAATCGGAAAAATGTTGAAATTGCGAAAATCCTAAAGGATGAGTATCACAAATTACAGGACAATTTAAAACAACCATTCAACAAGCGTCCAGTAATTGCATTTAAGAAAAATCCTAATCTACGCGACATCTTGGTAAAAGCGAAACTCAAATAAGTGTTCAAAACATCAATCAATGATTTATCATTGTATACTAATCAGGCCATATGGCATCTATTAAACAAAATTGACAATCTCAGGTGATAAAATAAGCAAAAATATTTTCAATTTTTTTCAATTTTGAAAATTCTGAGCCGGTGCGTTTACAATATTACATACATACATGCCAGTGCCAGTTCCGTTATTTTATTACTTTATAAATCCATAACTTGTATATAATATTCGTCTACATCGTCAGGCAATCTATCAGTCCTTCATTAGATCCACCTAATAAAAGGTGTATAGAAATCTCATCTTCTCCACATAAATGGTTAATTTTGGCTTGACTTTTGTCCCAACACCAAAACATAAAACAGGTTTGGATGCAGATTTAGATAATGGCTTTACTGAAACTGCTGAATTTGGTCACCGTGTGAAATTAGCTGATTTTTTTCAAAACTCCAATAGTAATATTCCACTATTCATTGAAAAAACTGGCTGGGCTCCAAACTTAAAATGTGTTGACCCAGCAATCGGTGAAAGTATAAAACTTTACTCTGAACGTATTGAAAATACTACATTTCCAAACGATCAGCAAAATTTATCTTATGAGCAACGCCAGGCCCTATTAGGTTTATCTAGAAAAAGTGAAATTGTCATCAAACCTGCGGATAAAGGATCGGCTACTGTAATAATGGATAAAGACCACTACATCAAAGAAGCGCATAGACAGCTTAGTAATCCGAAGCATTACCAAAAACTAAATGAACCACTTTGGCAAAATAACTGTAGCAAATTCAACAAAATTCTCCAAAAAATGGTTGATAACAAGAAGATAACTGAAAAGCAATATAAATACCTGTGCGCAAAAGATGATTCGAAACCACGTACATTTTATCTTCTTCCTAAAATCCATAAGTCTGTTGACTTGTGGACCGACCCTATGACACCACCAGGGCGACCCATCATTTCAGATTGTGGTTCGGAATCATATAGGATTAGTGAATTTATCGACTACCATCTTCAGCCAATTGCAAATAGACATTTTAGCTATCTGAAAAACACTGAAGACTTCCTAGCCCAGGTCTCTAAGATCTCGGTCCCTCCAAATTCATTCTTAATTACAATGGACGTCGATGCTATGTACACAAACATTGACATCGAAAAGGGTCTAAATTCAATTCGTAGAGCATTTGCCGACTATCCTGACACCAACAGGCCCGACAGAGAAGTAATAGCTCTATTAGAGCTTAGTCTGAAGGGCAATGACTTTGAATTTGCTGGTGAAATTTTTCAACAAATGTGTGGCTGCGCAATGGGTAAGCGTTTCAGCCCAGGTTTCGCTAACCTTTACATGGCAGAGTGGGAAAAGGAAGCACTCGAAAACTGTCCAAATCAGCCGCTCATTTACCGCAGGTACCTCGATGATATTTTCATGATCTGGCAACATAGTAAGGAAGCATTTACCGAATTTCTGGCCATTCTGAATAATCATGATCCGAATATCAAACATCGTCGTGTCGTG
>CM067362.1:12691720-12769785 GCA_034401795.1 Chaetoderma sp. LZ-2023a
CGCATGACACGTGTGTTCAAGAGCTAATTCTCTCTGTACAAATAAACCACGGTCATGAACACAAAATTCCTAATCTTGTCGCCTAAATCTGTATGTAATGTTCTACACCTCAAACTGGACTTTTACATAACTGAACACGTGTGCTGTTTCCCGCCACGCACGGACATCAAGCGGCGTGAAGTCATGCATGCATGTGCATTTCGTACTTGGAATTATGTCAGCTAACGCGGGGACAAAAAGTATGGCAGCCTAGTTGTACCATCATGTTTCTACGTTCTATTGTTTTTGCTGGTGCTTAACTTTTGCACAGGTGTATACATAAAGGTTGGTCAAGCTAACCTACGGGGTAAATCTACGCTCAGATTAGGAGACCGTATGCATAAAGGTAGTCTAGATTAGACTGCACTTCTCAAATGTACGCTGCTACTGTTCATATCGTGTCGATTAAATTGGATCTAGCTACTCTAATGGTATTCCAGCATTTACCCCCAATACAACATACAATGTACAAGACGAGCAACCAGACAAAGGACGGTCATGTACAATATTGATAGAGCCCATTTTAGAATCGATAATTCTCACGTTTGAATAAGTGTACGTCAAGTCCCTGTATATTGTCCGATTGATCTATCTATCTGACGGTGGCCTCAAGATAAATATAAATGTGGTGGTGGTGGTGGTGGCGTAGTTGTTGTTCGTCGTCTTTGTGATCATCAGTACGAACTAAGAAGGGATTTTATCACTAGGATAATATTGTAATTTTTTGGCCCCATTCACCACCCTCGATTTGCAATAACATCTTTGCAAATAATAATAGTGGATCTGGCATTAAATGCCATTCATCATATTATTCTACGTCTAAATTGTATCATACTCTCTTTTGGATTCATTACTAACTGTGATATAATAAATTGTCAGAAATCCACCCCACACCCTGTCAATGCGCTACATACTAATCCTCACCTCATCATCAACTTCGTCAACCCCATCGTCGCTTAATTTGTCCTATTCAGTTGTTGTGACTGGAGAAAATGTCTAAGTCATATGTTCGCTGCGCACATTAAAAGCATTATATATAAAAGATGCTAAGTTCCTTAACGTAGTTATGTTTGAACACTGCAGCAATTCTGTGAATTTAAACATACTGGGTCTTGCATAATAATAAGGTTTTATGCGTTTTTTCCTTAATTCTTTATACATGGAACAAAGTATTACAAAGTGGTATTCATCTTCTACAGTATGGCTCCAAAATGGACAGATTCTATCAGAAAATGGTGTTGGTGCTGGCTTATGCCATCTCCAAGTTTCCACGTGTAACCTATGAGAGCCGGTACGGAATCTTGATAATGCGTTTCTATGTTTAACTATTTTTATCTTGTCTAGATAACACTTATAAATTAATTCCCCGCCGAAATGCTTATATAACCGAGTTTTACTGTTTGTTTCTAGTTGGCCCGTCCATTCCTGTAAATAATTATCAAATGCTCTTTGCTTATATTGCAATATGAATTCTTTTCTATTTAGATGCTCGCCCTGCTGCTCCCAGACATAATTAAACCCCCTTCGACATAGCATATCCCTTAATTTGCCCACCCATTTATTACAGTTGTCATTGTGAATCAAATCATTGTGTGGAACATTATAAATAATTTTAGCTAATTTATATGGTCGAGCATCCACAATCTTAAACCAGTATTTTAATATTCTAATTTCTCTAGTTAATAATAGTGGTGCCCTACCCAATTCCCCATAAACAACGCAGTTTGAAGTGCTCTGCTTCACATTCAAAAGCTGTTTGCAAAAACGTAGGTGTCATTTTTCAATGTCGAAACGTTGATGACACCCCCACACCTCACTCGCATAGCATAAAATCGGACGAATTAATTTATCAAATATTCCACAAACATGATATGTGACAGGCCTAAAAATTTACTGATATGCTTATTTAATGCAAAAATTGCTTTCTGTGCCTGTTCAGCTAAACATCTTTGTGCCTTAAAAAATGAGCCATTTGTGCCAAAAGTAATACCCAAATATTTGAATTCCCCGACTACCTCTATTTCGTTTGTTCCATAGAAAAATGTATCAGTTTGTCTTAATCGACCCTCTCTTCTAAACACCATTGCTTTAGTTTTCTCAATGTTTACTGTTAAACACCACCTCTTACAATAATCAGTCAAAACGTTAAGCCCTTCTGCATATCTGTTACCGTTTCAGCCATTAAAACAATGTCATCTGCGTATAAAATCAAAAATAATTGTATTAGTGTTAGATCGACACCCTCTATCCCTCGCATAGCAAGTTCTCACTCCAAGTCATTTATATACATGGCAAACAAAAACGGTGATAAACGTTCCCCTTGACGTACCACCGTAGTGCATCCAAAGTTTTCTGATAATTCATAATTCACACGCACGCATGTTTTTAATCCCTGGTACATCGACATAATAATATTAACTATGTTACCCGTAACTCCCAATTTGATCAATTTATACAATAAGCAGTCCCTTACAATGTAGTCAAAGGCTTTGCTAAAATCTATAAAAAAAAAAAACCCCAATATAATTTCTTTCCTTGATTCACAATATGAGATATTATACCATTTAAAGTAAAAATATGATCAATTGTGCTAGAGCCCGCTTGTGCCTCTACATATATCTTATTAATTTCGGCCCACTTGTTTAGTCTGTTATTTAGCACTTTAGTGAATAGCTTGCCAAGAATACCTAAAAATGTAATACCCCGGTAGTTATTTACATCGTTTAAACCTCCCCTTTTATGTAGCGGTATCAGCATATCTTCAGACCAGATTTTTGGAAACTTTCCGCTCCTAAAGATACCATTAAATAGTGCCAGAATATAATTAATCAGTTATATGGAAGAAATGACGTCACAATCTATAGAATATTGCTGTACATTTCTTAGAAACTGCCTTTTAACGATAGGTCTTTTCTTAAAAAATAATGTATCAGCTGCATTTTGAATTGCTGTTGTGAACATCGTAACCACTTCCTCAACCATGTGTTCATCAGAAATATGTACCCTGTCCAATATTTTATTCATATCAGCTAAAACAATTTGAACTTCATCTGATAAAATATATGCCCTATATTCATTGACCTTTTCTGAATTCCAAACAAATCTTGGGCATTGTCGTTTCTACGTCTGACAAAACATTTTGATGGCTTATACGTTATAGTACAGCTAAGCACTTTATGATTAGATAATTCATTTGGTTCGCCAATTTCGAAATGTGTTACCGTATCGAATGTATTTGCCGAACATAGAATATAATCCACAACACTTTCACCCCTCGCCGTTATACAAGTTATCTCCCCCACCACCATAAATCAGTCGCCATAGCTAGTAGAGGTACCTGTGTATTTGTGTTGGTCGATAGCTAGTGTTATTTCAAACTGGATGAATCCACTAAAGTATTGACGTCATAATCAACTACGTCGCCTATAGGTTGCCGTGGCAGTCCTAATTGACGGAAATACTCCGTCATAAATCCTAGGAATAGTCCGTCAAGCTGTACGAATTGTATGTGTTCGCTATTTGATAGATATTCTGTTGAGTATTTTGAAACTAGCTTGACTGGTCGCTGTCGCTGCCATAGTCATCTATAGTGCTATAAAATTGGGGTTCTGGGAATCCATTATTTAGAGCATACAGATCGATCCCAACACTCGCAAAGCATGGGTGGAACCTATCCATAATTGGGCGGAGGCGTATAGCCAAAGGTGGATTCATCAATTACATGGCACAGAGGAAGACTTGCATGAGATATGAGATTCTCCGTGATTTCTATGCAATTTACCCAGCATGCAATGGCCTGGCGCAATATTCGTTGTAACTGTTAGATGCCATATTTTTTGCATCTATTCTTTGTAAAGAACAGGATTTCTCAAAACAAAAATTCACAGCCCGTACTTTCAACTGGACTTAAGGGTCCAGGTGAGCGTCACAGGCCCTTGGGCCTCTTGTTTAAATAGTATTTTGAGTGGTGTACATTGCTTTTGAAAGAATATCTGATTCTGACGGTGAAACAACATTCCTGCTTCAACGTTGATTCAATTTTCAAACGCAATCACTTTTCAATGTATATTCAACATACCAACATTTCCAACGTTGAAACAACACCAGAGTCCAAGGTTGAAACAACATCAGAATCCAACGTTGAAACAACATCAAAATCCAACGTTGACACAACATCAGAATCCAATGCTGAAACAACATTAGAGTCCAACGTTGAAACAACATCAGAAAGCAACGTTTAATCAACATCAGAAAGCAACGTTTAATCAACGTAGAATATGTGACGTTGATTCAATTTTCAAATACAATATGTTTTCAACGTCACTTCGACGTCAGAGTCTGACGTTGTTTCGACGTGGAATCAACATAATTTGCCTGCTGAGATTTGTCTGCCAGCCCGTAAGGCGTAGGCATCGCTGAAGTATGGAAGTCATGGAGGTAGTTTGATACTGCATATTTCATGTTATTCAGTGAAAATTGATCAATTTCCAGGAAAAAATACGGGCGTTTGACAAAAATGCACGATCTGCTGACGAAACGCACACCAAGTCTTTGCTAACTTTATTTTATTCTTGGCAAGAAAGTGTAGGCCTATGATCACTCTTCCTTGATAGTTAGATAGAAATATTGAAAGACAGGTATTTGCTATACATCGGTGAGACTAGGTTGTTGCTGCCTTAGTCAGCAAGATTTTACATTTAGACTCAAACTGCTCTTCAAGTCTTTAATGCAAAGGAACAAATCAAAAAACGTTTATGAGCTTTCAGAACAAAAACAAATTTCAAATTCAGTCTAATTTAGATTGCGATTCCGAAAACGTCATTTATGTAATATCTTGTAAATTGTGCCAAAAGCAATATGTCGGTGAAACCAAATGCCCATTAAGATGGCGAGCTACTAGACACCTTTGCGATATTAGACATGAAAAAGACACGCATGTCGCTGAACACTTTAACCTTCCTGGCCATTCAGTCGCTCGGGACTTCGAAATTATACCCATTGAACAAATACCTCTCTCAAATACCACTGACGAAACTGATAAACAAAGGAAACTTAGAGAATCATTTTGGATTAAGCAATTAGAAACAGAATGGCCGAGGGGCATAAATGTGGACCCCGGTCTTGCTGATCAGCGTGAAATAATTCCATTCACTCTGACATATAATCGAAAAAATGTAGAAATTGCCGAAATTTTGAAAGATGAATATCATAAATTACAGAATAATCTAAGACAGCCTCTCAATTTGCGCCCAGTAATAGCATTTAGGAAAAATCCAAATCTACGTGACATATTGGTAAAATCGGAATTAACTGGATAAACATCATCATCTTAAAGTTGTCCAATATTTATAAGGCCATCTCGCCTCTAGAAAACAAAAATAACAAATCTCAGGCAATAAAATAAATAAAAAATATTTTCAATTTTTTGAAAATTCTGAGCCAGCGCCTTAACCATATTACTACCTACCTACCTACATACCTACCTATCTATCTATCTATCTATGGAATCAATAGCTCCCGGACAAATTAGTTTTAAAATATTCAACAGAATGTTAATCAAATTGTAAATTCACAAAAGGCATACAATTCATATACATTTGTGACGAACTTTTCTAGTTTCTTGGCTTGGGTACGTGATATTGATTGTGACATCACCTAACCAGTTACATACTTGATTATAACGTCAGCTATTTGAGTGAAAGATCTGATCCCTTACTTGATTTGTGGCATGCCATCTTTCCAGAAGAAAACAATATCTGTGTGCCATTAACCAAACTTAAAGATCAAGTACCTTCTGTCCTAGCCATAGTCATGCAAGGAATGAATTATATTAAAGCTATGGTACAGTACGTACACGGATATTCGTGAAACTGTTTCCATGTTGAAGATTTCCCGATCCTCTTCACTTACTCCTTCTTGGGCTCCCCCCTCGCCGATACAACCTTGTATGTTTGGCTGCTGCGACAGCCGGTTCTATCGATGAGGATGGAGCACGACACTAGCTCGCCTCGTAGGTAATGAGACCTAACGATATTTCTAATAGTGCCTGGGCCTGATCTGACTTCTCGTTTCAGGATGATCGGTTCGACACGGTGGTCTTCCGTGTTCTCCAGAGTTAACAACAAAAGTACGCCAAACTTTTGTCTTGTATTACGCCACAAGGTGATCGTTTTATTTATTATTTTAACTTTACAATAAACCTACTAAGTCGGCAACTTGTACTGTTACCAGTTTGCATATTTACAACAGATAGATACGTTAATTCAATGTTTCCTAATCTTTCCCAAACGAACTAGCATTACTCCCAGCTGCTCTGGTCTGCTATACTATTCAAACTAGCTCTTGCCTACTTAAAGCCATTCAGCAAGAACTTTTCAACGAGGTGCGAGGCGGACCGAACTCTCGATTAAAGTTAAAGTCCCCCTTATATACTATCTCAGTTTCTATTCTCCCTCCATCTTGGTTTCGCACCGCCGGAGGTTGCTCTGATTCTCATTGGATTATGACATCACTTTGACCAATCAAACCTCCGACCCTCCCTCCTGGGGAGGGTGCCCTTTTACCTAGCACCTGCGGTTTGGGCTGGTTCTGGAGTGATGGGATCTGTCATTTACCTAACCATGTTTAGGATTCCTGTTGGATTACCATGCCATTTCTGACGGATGACCTGCCAAGAATGACGAATGCTTGTTTGATAACAAGGCTTACTGGTGGATTATCACGCCTCTACGCTTGATATGTTTTTGATAATAACTTTCGATTGTGTACCTAATGCCTACAGGACGCTACAATGTCCATGTCATGTTCATTACCTATTAGCTGACAACCTGTAGAATGCTAGAGTTAATTGGCACACGAGATACCATTCCTCATAGCCGGATTATTTTCGGCTTATCTTGTCCCACGCTTCCGTGAGAACACAGACCGCTACGTAACTAACTAAGTCCGTTTGTCATATCTAATCCCTTGATTGATTCCAACCTGGTGCTAACCATCATTCTGCGAAACTGTACCTGCGCACTAGCTGACGTACCTACTGCCAGTCATCCAGTGCTGATAATATATATCCAAATAATAAGATGCTGGTAATACATCTAAATATAGATGATGATCAGTGCTGGTAACATATCTAAACATAGCCGCTGATCAGTGCATCTTAATATACATGGTGACATAGTCTCTTAGCTCACCTGTTATACAAACATGAATTTCGCTCAGGGCTTACTCGTACATATAAGATGTCCAGCGGGGTCATGACATCCCACAAGACAATCCCATATCTACACAGTGTTGGTCGGCCATGGAGTCAAATTAGGACAGAGTTTATTAACATGTAAGATAATTAAAGAAACTGTTACACAAATTTAAAAGCTTTGGTTCTTTTAGATATTACATCCATAGTCTCGCAACTGTACAGTTCTTGGTACAGGTCTAACCCTGACCGGGCTGTCAATCTGTCACTAGTGTATCTGTCAGTTAGTGGCCCTTAGCAGAAGGACTCGTCTGAAACAGCAACATAAAGTTTGCAGATATCACGAGACCGCTTTAACGATATGACGCAACCATTTGTATCACCGTGCACATAATACCACCGACGCATCGTTTTGCACTCACACCCCTCTCAAGAACAATAGCACATGATTAATCAAACAGCTGTTCCTCGGTAGAGGATCTTACTTGCTGATCTCTAATTAACAATGTCCTTACATCAACCCACTCGGCACGGACACCTAGATATAATTCAAACACCCTTGAGACATCCTTTCATTTTGTCTGTCATTGCATCTTCAAGGCCCCCCCACCAGTGCCCTTATCTGTGGTACAACGATGTGTGAAAACATGTCTGTATAAGTATTGAGCTATTGATCTATCGTGTCATTATTTACTGATCTCTAATTAACGAGATAACAAGGTAATATCCTTACATCAACCCACTAGGCACGGACAACTAGACCTAATTCAAACACCCTTGAGACATCCTTTCACTTTGTCTGTCATTGCATCTTGAAACACCCACACCAGTTCCCATATCTGTGATATAACGATGTGCTCAAAACACGTCTGTATAAGCATTGAGCTATTGATATATCGTGTCGTTATTTACTTTCCATGTTCAAACCAAACAAGCAATTAACAAGGGCAGTTTATTGTGCCGCTGTCGGTCATGATATTATTGTTTTCAAAGAAGCCAGGCTCTGAGTGCTATGCCAATGCATACATCTAGCTATTGATGGGTGGCTCGAGGTTTTAATCGAAAGGTTTATGTTCTGTCCGAAGATCACGTGATCATGTGCTCGGATCATGCAATAGGACGTTGCGTGCTAAGTTATATGTTATTGAGCAGATGCCTAGTGATTGGTCAAAATTATCTGATAATTCTCCTGCAACGCGGATATGACGTAAACTAGTTTCTCATGTTGAACTTGACACATCTTGTTGAGGTGGAGGTGGGACTACAACACTCCTTGCATGGAAGGATTAAGTTATATGTACATTATCACATATTAACACTAAGCTGATAGAACTAACTATTGGTGGGAGTCTTGAGCTTTTAACTGAAAAGCGGAAGTTCAGCCGGAAGTAACAGATGTGATCGCGTGGAGGTGGGTTAGAAGATCGCTACTAGGTGCTGGCCTAGGTAATGCAGCGAGTTAGAGATGAGGGACAGAGGGATCATTAGCCAGGAACCATGAAATGTATTTGCTTATGGTAATTGTTCTGTTTTATAAGATACGATTATATATTTAAAATAAATTTAATCTTATCAAGAAACTAACAAGTTCGGTTATAGTAATTATTCTAGTGGCAAAATAGAGGGCCCCATGTCTAACTATGCCCCGCCATTACCACGCTGTGCGCATGTTGAGATCGATTTATATATACTAGAATCCCTGAATTCTCTGAATCCCAAGTGCAAGGTAAGCTGTCGAATATTTTCAACTAATTTGACTGTGTTCTGTTGCTCGCTGAAGTAGCAACAGTGTCCAGGCAAATTAATTACAAAACATTCAACAGAATCTGTATTAAATAGTAAATCCATCAGAGATATATAATTCGTACACCTGACTGACTATTGCCGCTTCACCATGGAGCATTCTCTGTTAATGGAGGACTCCAGTTTTAGCTATGCCCTGCTATCTTTAGCTAGGCTCCATCCACACTTCGCCGTGTTGGGATCGATCCCTAAACTCCCCGACAATCAATTTCCAGAAAACTATACAGGTAACCTATGTTTTCGAATGGCAGCAAGAGCGTCCAGTCAAATTAGTCTCAAAGTATTCAAAAGCATCTTTATTAAATAGTAAAGGCATACAATTCATACAACAATGCTTATTCCGTCATCAATTAAGCCTGTTCATGACGTCAGTGATTATGACGTCATCCTAGACGTCACGTAGTTGATAATGACGTCATATGATTGATGGATAAACTGGAAAGGTCCATTATGATTGCAATGTCAGCCTACATGTGACGTAATTAATTTTGACGTCAACTACTTGAGTAATAGACCGAATCCCTTTATTATGACGGAACTCATGCTGTATTGCAATAGATAGCAGCTATCACACACACACACACACACACACGCACGCACGCACGCACGCACGCACGCACGCACGCACGCACGCACGCACGTACGCACGCACGCACGCACGCACGCACGCACGCACCACCCCTTCCCGGAATCTCGTGGAATTTGAGATAATATATATGCTGTTGAATAACTTGACTGTGAGCTGTCGGTGCTGTGTGTGCAATATATTTACTAGTGAAAACAGTTGTATAGTAATAGACTTTGCGTAGTGCGATATTATAAGTCTCATACTACTGGATCGATCACATCTGTCATTCCAATCGCTGACGTGACAATCAATTGTCACATGATATCTGGCGTCACAATCAAAATGACGTAAGTCCGTCACGATAGCCGAGAATGAGATTACGGTAATTAAGGTTGTAAAGTATATAAATCGAAACCAACATACGTAAGAGGTTAGCTACAAATGAGTAGGTCATAGCTAGAAATGAGCAGGGCATAGCTAGAAATAAGCTGCATAGAGCTAGAGATGATCGGGGTTTAGCTATAAATGAGCGGGGTCTAGCTAGAAATAAGCGAGGTATAGCTAGAAATGAGAGGGCATAGTTAGAATTGAGCGGGGCATGGCTAGAAATGAGCGGGGTATAGCTAGAAATAAGAGAAATAAGCGGGGCATAGCTAGAAATGAGAGGACCATAGCTAGAAATGAGCAGGTCATGGCTAGAAATGAGCGGCTCATAGCTAGAACTAAGCGGGAAATAGTTATAAATGAGCGGGAAATAACTAGAAATGAGCGGGGAATAGCAAGAGATGAGAAGGATGCAGCTAGAAATGAGCAGGGCATAGCTAGAAATGAGAGGGGCATAGGTGGAAATGAGAGGGGCATAGCTAGAAAGAGCATGGCGTAGCTAGACATGAGAGGGGCATAGATAGAAATGAACGGGTCATAGCTAGAAATGAGCGGGGCATAGCTATTAATGAGCTGGGCATAGCTAGAAATGATCTGGATAGAGCTAGAGATGATCGGGTTTAGCTATAAATGAGCGGGGTATAGTTAGAAATAAGCGAGGTATAGCTGGAAATGAGAGGGCATAGTTAGAATTGAGCGGGGCATGGCTAGAAATAAGCGGAGCATAGCTAGAAATAAGCGGAGAATAGTTAGAAATGGGCGAAGCTTCGCTAGAAATGAGCGGAGCTTAGCTAGAAATGAGTAGGGCATAGCTAGAAATGAGCGGGGAATTGCTAGAAATGAGCGGGGAATTGCTAGAAATGAGCGGAGAGTAGCTAGAAATGAGCGGGAAATAACTAGAAATGAGCGGGGAATAGGTAAAAATGTAGTGCCAGTGCGTTTGATGCATGCAAACAAACATACGTACCTGTCGAAATGTTAACATTATAGTCTACCTGATAGCTATACTTATCTAAAGACACATGATTTGTTTGACATCGGTCCTTGAAATGATCTCAGACATTGTGGTCAAAACACAGAACAATAAATGTCTGGATCATTCCTCTTGCGCAAATAAACGATGAACAATATGCCACATGGCATTGTGCATAATAATGTGACTAAGTTGTTTCCCTATCAATCAATTTAGTACCAGAGAAATCATTAGCGATTATTAATTTGTAGACATTCCATGCATGATGAATCTCTCTCACTGGGATTGCTTCAGTCAAACGTCGTCACTTGTTTATGTGATCTTGGCTCAGAACGGACAGATGAATCATGGTTTATATTACCTCCAGATTAGACATTGCTAGTTAGATGTATTGACATGTACATCTGTGTACCAATACTTTTTATAAACGCTTCTTTAGTTTCTTCACGCTTAATAATCAGGTAAATACTTAATCTGAAGTTAATATGAGAGCAGATTCACAGTCACCTGCACCCAATATTCGTTCGTGCACCTCAAGCGAATTAGGGGGTATATGGCCTTACATATTAGAAAAAGAGACATGTTATATCGAATCCATAATCAGATCGGCAATTAGCCGTCGCAAGCGACCTTTAAACATTCACTATCAGTTAGACGATGCCAGTGGTCATTATTGGGGCCCATCAGAAGACCATTATGAGGCCGTGTCACAACAGGAAGCACGTACCGGTATTTTCTCATGAAGCGATGAAGCATCACGAAGTCAGAAATTAAATAGACGCCTCAAATCTCAAAGTTGTCGCATATGAATATGTCTTTAATGGGGAAGAATAAGAAAGACATGACGAATTGTAATGTATGAACCCTCACACACATGATGATTTTCCAAGTAAAATACAATGGATGGAGCCGATCTGTCACTCAAGTATATGACTTCATAATCAATACGTCACATGTAGGCTAATGTCATAATCACACCGTATACGGAATTACATGTCTAGTTCCGTCATGAGCATCTCAAAGTCTGTCAAATGTGCGAATTGTGCGTCTGTGCTTGATTTATTACTTAATAAACATTATGTTGAGTATTTTGAAACTGATTTCACTGGGCGCGGTTGCTGCCTATACCCGCATATGCATGATTATTGTGTTCTGCGGCTGTAGTAGTAGAAACATCCTGCAGCTGCAATCAGCCCTTCTTCGCATTTGACCACTGTGTCTTGTCCTCAGCCAAAATCTTTAGCTTTTTCATGTCCATTCTTGATTTGAGTGTACCGCCGAGTCCTGCTCTCTGGAGGTCACCGCGTAGCACGCTTAACAGGTCTATGCAATAATGTCCTCTCATGGCTTTATGTTTGCTGGCTCGAAGTATGACGAAATCCAAGACTTTCTGTGTTGGTGTATCTTCTTGCATCGTGAGCACATGGCCAGACAGGAATTATACTTTAGTCACTTGGATACATGCGCTATCGATGTTACAGTGTTCACAGTCTGCTCCTAAGGTTTGCCTCTGATGTAGCAGCCAGGCCACGAACAATTCACGTAGCATTGCTAAGCCCCTGGGAGGATTGCGTTGTCTGAGGATGTCGAACACAATTTCTAGTTTGAAGAAGGGTTGACATGAGCAGAACTGTATAATTACCTTGAAAATGAGATTATGCGAGCTTAGGGGTCAAAGTATATGAAACGATACACAACACGTGCAAAAATGAGGGCGGGGCTTTTCTAGGAATGGGTGGGAAATAGCTAGGAATGATTGCCTATATTGGTAGCATAATTCACCTTTCCAGGGTACCCACCCATCATATGACGTCATAATGAACTGCGTGATGTGTAGAATGACATCATAATGAATGCCGTCGATAAGTACATCACGAACGCATATTTGAAGACGGTCTATGCGTTGTTGTACAAATTGTTTGCTTTTACTATTTAATAAATATTCTGTTGAATATTTTGAAACTAATTTGACTGGGCGCTGTTGCTGCCATAGGCAGCAACAGCACACAGTCAAATTAGTTACAAAATATTCAACAACTTCTCTGTATAGTTTTCAGGAAATTGATAGCTAGGGAATTCGGGGATCGATCAATCCCAACACGGCGAGGTGTGGGTGGAGCTTAGCTGGTGATGGGCGGGGCATAGCTAAAAATGGAAAGGTCCATTGATGCGCGAAAGTATGTACATCTTAGATATTATCATGGCTAACTGTCCTTAGAACATCTTACTCATATATGTGTTAGCTACCATTGTGTATAATAGTTATCCGATGTCAATGCTGCCCGTCTCGGGATGTAAGCTTGTTGATGCCTCATTTGTCCAAGGCTGTAAGCTTGTTGATGCGTCATCCATTCAGGGATGTAAGCTTGTTAATGCGTCACCTGTCCAAGGCTGTAAGCTTTATGCGTCGCCTGTCCAAGGCTGTAAGCTTTATGCGTCACCTGTCCAAGGTCGTAAACTTTATGCATCACCTGCCCAAGGCTGTAGGCATTATGCGTCACATGGCCAAGGCTGTAGGCTTTATGCATCACCTCGCCAAGGCTGTAAGCTTGATGCGTCACCTGTTTCAGGCTATAAGCTTTATGCGTCACCTGTCCAATGGCTGTAAGCTTTATGCGTCACCTGTCCCAGGCTGTAAGCTTTATGCGTCACCTGTTCAAGGCTGTAAGCTTTATGCGTCACATGTCTAGAGCTGTAGGCATTATGCGTCATATGTCCAGGGCTGTAAGCTTTATGCGTCACATGTCCAAGGCCGTAAGCTTTATGTGTCACCTGTCCAAAGCTGTAAGATTTATGTGTCACATGTCCAAGGCTGTACGCTTGATGCGTCACCTGTCCAAGACTGTAAGTTTGATGCGTCACCTGTTCCAGGCTGTAAGTTTTATGCGTCATCTGTCCAATGCTGTAAGCTTTATGCGTCACCTTTCCAAGGATGTAAGCTTTTGCGTCACCTGTCAAATGGATGTAAGCTGTATGCGTCACCTGTCCAATGGCAGTAAGCTTGATGCGTCACCTGTCCAAGGCTGTAACCTTGATGCGTCACCCATCCCAGACTGTAAGCTTGATGCGTCTTGTCCAAGGATGTAAGCTTTATACGTCACCTGTCCCAGGATGTAAGCTTTATGCGTCACCTGGCCAACGCTGTACGCTTTATGCGTCACATATCTAGGGCTGTAGGCATTATGCGTCACATGTCCAAGGCTGTAAGCTTTATGCATCACCTGTCCAAGGCTAAGCGCTTGATGCATCACCTGTTTCAGGTTGTAAGCTTTGTGCGTCACCTGTCCAAGGCTGTACGCTTGATGCGTCACGTGTCCAAGACCATAAGCTTGATGCGTCACTTGTCTCAGGTTGTAAGCTTGATGCGCCACCTGTGCCAGGCAGTAAGCTAGATGCATCATCTGCACATGTCGTAAGCGTGTTGATTCGTCGTCCATCCAGAGTTGTAAGCTTGTTGATTCGTCGTCCATCCAGAGTTGTAAGCTTGTTGATCCGTCGTCCATCCAGAGTTGTAAGCTTGTTGATCCGTCGTCCATCCAGAGTTGTAAGCTCGTTGATCCGTCGTCCATCCAGGGTTGTAAGCTTGTTGATCCGTCGTCCATCCAGGGTTGTAGGCTTGTTGATCCGTCATCCATCCAGAGTTGTAAGCTTGTTGATCCGTCGTCCATCCGGAGTTGTAAGTTTGTCGATCCGTCGTCCATCCAGAGTTGTAAGCTTGTTGATCCGTCATCCATTCAGAGTTGTAAGCTTGTTGATCCGTCGTCCATCCAGGGTTGTAAGCTTGTTGATCCGTCGTCCGTCCCTGGTTGTAAGCTTGTTGATCCATCGTCCATCCAGGGTTGTAAGCTTGTTGATCCGTCGACCATCCAGAGTTGTAAGCTTGTTGATCCGTCGTCCATCCAGGGTTGTAAGCTTGTTGATCCGTCGTCCATCCAGGGTTGTAAGCCTGTTGATCCGTCGTCCATCCAGAGTTGCAAGCTTGTTGATCCGGCATCCAACCAGAGTTGTAAGCTTGTTGATCCGTCGTCCAACCGGAGTTGTAAGCTTGTTGATCCGTCGTCCATCCAGAGTTGTAAGCTTGTTGATCCGCCGTCCATCCAGAGTTGTAAGCTTGTTGATCCGTCGTACATCCAGGGTTGTAAGCTTGTCGATCCATCGTCCATCCAGAGTTGTAAGCTTGTTGATCCGTCGTCCATCCAGGGTTGTAAGCGTGTTGATCCGTCGTCCATCCAGAGTTGTAAGCTTGTTGATCCGTCGTCCATCCAGAGTTGTAAGCTTGTTGATCCATCGTCCTTCCAGGGTTGTAAGCGTGTTGATCCGTCGTCTATCCAGGGTTGTAAGCGTGTTGATCGGTCGTCCATCCAGAGTTGTAAGCTTGTTGATCAGTCGTCCATCCAGAGTTGTAAGCTTGTTGATCCGTGGTCCATCCAGAGGTGTAAGGCTGTTGATCCGTCGTCCATCCAGGGTTGTAAGCGTGTTGATCCGTCGTCTATCCAGAGTTGTAAGCTTGTTGATCCGTCGTCCATTCAGTGTTGTAAGCTTGTTGATCCGTCGTCAATCAAGGGTTGTAAGCTTGTTGATCCGTCGTCCACCCAGAGTTGTAAGCGTGTTGATCCGTCATCCATCCAGGGTTGTAAGCTTGTTGATCCATCGTCCATCCAGAGTTGTAAGCTTATTGATCCATCGTCCTTCCAGGGTTGTAAGCGTGTTGATCCGTCGTCCATCCATGGTTGTAAGCGTGTTGATCCGTCGTCCATCCAGAGTTGTAAGCTTGTTGATCCGTCGTCCATCCAGAATCGTAAGCGTGTTGATCCGTCGTCTATCCAGGGTTGTAAGCGTGTTGATCCGTCGTCCATCCAGAGTTGTAAGCTTGTTGATCCGTCGTCCATCCAGAGTTGTAAGCTTGTTGATCCGTCGTCCATCCAGAGGTGTAAGCTTGTTGATCCGTCGTCCATGCAGAGTTGTAAGCTTGTTGATCCGTCGTCCATCCACAGTTGTAAGCTTGTTAATCCGTCGTCCATCCAGGGTTGTAAGCCTGTTGATCCGTTGTCCATCCTGAGTTGTAAGCTTATTGATCCATCGTCCATCCAGGATTGTAAGTGTGATGATCAGTCGTCCATCCAGGATTGTAAGCGTGATGATCCGTCGTCCATCCAGAGTTGTAAGCTTGTTGATCCGTCGTCCGTCCAGGGTTGTAAGCTTGTTGATCCGTCGTCCATTCAGAGTTGTAAGCTTGTTGATCCGTCGTCAATCAAGGGTTGTAAGCTTGTTGAGCCGTCGTCCACCCAGAGTTGTAAGCTTGTTGATCCGTCGTCCATCCAGGGTTGTAAGCTTGTTGATCCGTCGTCCATCCAGAGTTGTAAGCTTGTTGATCCGCCGTCCATCCAGAGTTGTAAGCTTGTTGATCCGTCGTCCATCCAGGGTTGTAAGCTTGTCGATCCATCGTCCATCCAGAGTTGTAAGCTTGTTGATCCGTCGTCCATCCAGGGTTGTAAGCGTGTTGATCCGTCGTCCATCCAGAGTTGTAAGCTTGTTGATCCGTCGTCCATCCAGAGTTGTAAGCTTGTTGATCCATCGTCCTTCCAGGGTTGTAAGCGTGTTGATCCGTCGTCTATCCAGGGTTGTAAGCGTGTTGATCCGTCGTCCATCCAGAGTTGTAAGCTTGTTGATCCGTCGTCCATCCAGAGTTGTAAGCTTGTTGATCCGTCGTCCATCCATAGGTGTAAGGCTGTTGATCCGTCGTCCATCCAGGGTTGTAAGCGTGTTGATCCGTCGTCTATCCAGAGTTGTAAGCTTGTTGATCCGTCGTCCATTCAGAGTTGTAAGCTTGTTGATCCGTCGTCAATCAAGGGTTGTAAGCTTGTTGATCCGTCGTCCACCCAGAGTTGTAAGCGTGTTGATCCGTCATCCATCCAGGGTTGTAAGCTTGTTGATCCATCGTCCATCCAGAGTTGTAAGCTTATTGATCCATCGTCCTTCCAGGGTTGTAAGCGTGTTGATCCGTCGTCCATCCATGGTTGTAAGCGTGTTGATCCGTCGTCCATCCAGAGTTGTAAGCTTGTTGATCCGTCGTCCATCCAGAATCGTAAGCGTGTTGATCCGTCGTCTATCCAGGGTTGTAAGCGTGTTGATCCGTCGTCCATCCAGAGTTGTAAGCTTGTTGATCCGTCGTCCATCCAGAGTTGTAAGCTTGTTGATCCGTCGTCCATCCAGAGGTGTAAGCTTGTTGATCCGTCGTCCATGCAGATTTGTAAGCTTGTTGATCCGTCGTCCATCCAGAGTTGTAAGCTTGTTAATCCGTCGTCCATCCAGGGTTGTAAGCCTGTTGATCCGTTGTCCGTCCTGAGTTGTAAGCTTATTGATCCATCGTCCATCCAGGATTGTAAGTGTGATGATCAGTCGTCCATCCAGGATTGTAAGCGTGATGATCCGTCGTCCATCCAGAGTTGTAAGCTTGTTGATCCGTCGTCCGTCCAGGGTTGTAAGCTTGTTGATCCGTCGTCCATTCAGAGTTGTAAGCTTGTTGATCCGTCGTCAAGCAAGGGTTGTAAGCTTGTTGAGCCGTCGTCCACCCAGAGTTGTAAGCTTGTTAATCCGTCGTCCATCCAGGGTTGTAAGCCTGTTGATCCGTTGTCCGTCCTGAGTTGTAAGCTTATTGATCCATCGTACATCCAGGATTGTAAGTGTGATGATCCGTCGTCCATCCAGAGTTGTAAGCTTATTGATCCGTCGTCCATACAGAGTTGTAAGCTTGTTGATCCGTCGTCCATCCAGAGTTGTAAGCTTGTTGATCCGTCGTCCATCCAGAGGTGTAAGGCTGTTGATCCGTCGTCCATCCAGGGTTGTAAGCGTGTTGATCCGTCGTCCATCCAGAGGTGTAAGCTTGTTGATCCGTCGTCCATCCAGAGTTGTAAGCTTGTTGATCCGTCGTCCATCCAGAGTTGTAAGCTTGTTGATCCGCCGTCCATCCAGAGTTGTAAGCTTGTTGATCCGTCGTCCATCCAGGGTTGTAAGCTTGTCGATCCATCGTCCATCCAGAGTTGTAAGCTTGTTGATCCGTCGTCCATCCAGGGTTGTAAGCGTGTTGATCCGTCGTCCATCCAGAGTTGTAAGCTTGTTGATCCGTCGTCCATCCAGAGTTGTAAGCTTGTTGATCCATCGTCCTTCCAGGGTTGTAAGCGTGTTGATCCGTCGTCTATCCAGGGTTGTAAGCGTGTTGATCCGTCGTCCATCCAGAGTTGTAAGCTTGTTGATCCGTCGTCCATCCAGAGTTGTAAGCTTGTTGATCCGTCGTCCATCCATAGGTGTAAGGCTGTTGATCCGTCGTCCATCCAGGGTTGTAAGCGTGTTGATCCGTCGTCTATCCAGAGTTGTAAGCTTGTTGATCCGTCGTCCATTCAGAGTTGTAAGCTTGTTGATCCGTCGTCAATCAAGGGTTGTAAGCTTGTTGATCCGTCGTCCACCCAGAGTTGTAAGCGTGTTGATCCGTCATCCATCCAGGGTTGTAAGCTTGTTGATCCATCGTCCATCCAGAGTTGTAAGCTTATTGATCCATCGTCCTTCCAGGGTTGTAAGCGTGTTGATCCGTCGTCCATCCATGGTTGTAAGCGTGTTGATCCGTCGTCCATCCAGAGTTGTAAGCTTGTTGATCCGTCGTCCATCCAGAATCGTAAGCGTGTTGATCCGTCGTCTATCCAGGGTTGTAAGCGTGTTGATCCGTCGTCCATCCAGAGTTGTAAGCTTGTTGATCCGTCGTCCATCCAGAGTTGTAAGCTTGTTGATCCGTCGTCCATCCAGAGGTGTAAGCTTGTTGATCCGTCGTCCATGCAGATTTGTAAGCTTGTTGATCCGTCGTCCATCCAGAGTTGTAAGCTTGTTAATCCGTCGTCCATCCAGGGTTGTAAGCCTGTTGATCCGTTGTCCGTCCTGAGTTGTAAGCTTATTGATCCATCGTCCATCCAGGATTGTAAGTGTGATGATCAGTCGTCCATCCAGGATTGTAAGCGTGATGATCCGTCGTCCATCCAGAGTTGTAAGCTTGTTGATCCGTCGTCCGTCCAGGGTTGTAAGCTTGTTGATCCGTCGTCCATTCAGAGTTGTAAGCTTGTTGATCCGTCGTCAAGCAAGGGTTGTAAGCTTGTTGAGCCGTCGTCCACCCAGAGTTGTAAGCTTGTTAATCCGTCGTCCATCCAGGGTTGTAAGCCTGTTGATCCGTTGTCCGTCCTGAGTTGTAAGCTTATTGATCCATCGTACATCCAGGATTGTAAGTGTGATGATCCGTCGTCCATCCAGAGTTGTAAGCTTATTGATCCGTCGTCCATACAGAGTTGTAAGCTTGTTGATCCGTCGTCCATCCAGAGTTGTAAGCTTGTTGATCCGTCGTCCATCCAGAGGTGTAAGGCTGTTGATCCGTCGTCCATCCAGGGTTGTAAGCGTGTTGATCCGTCGTCCATCCAGAGGTGTAAGCTTGTTGATCCGTCGTCCATGCAGAGTTGTAAGCTTGTTGATCCGTCGTCCATCCACAGTTGTAAGCTTGTTAATCCGTCGTCCATCCAGGGTTGTAAGCCTGTTGATCCGTTGTCCGTCCTGAGTTGTAAGCTTATTGATCCATCGTCCATCCAGGATTGTAAGTGTGATGATCAGTCGTCCATCCAGGATTGTAAGCGTGATGATCCGTCGTCCATCCAGAGTTGTAAGCTTGTTGATCCGTCGTCCGTCCAGGGTTGTAAGCTTGTTGATCCGTCGTCCATTCAGAGTTGTAAGCTTGTTGATCCGTCGTCAATCAAGGGTTGTAAGCTTGTTGAGCCGTCGTCCACCCAGAGTTGTAAGCTTGTTGATCCGTCGTCCATCCAGGGTTGTAAGCTTGTTGATCCGTTGTCCATCCAGAGTTGTAAGCTTGTTGATCCGCCGTCCATCCAGAGTTGTAAGCTTGTTGATCCGTCGTCCATCCAGAGTTGTAAGCTTGTTGATCCGTCGTCCATCCAGGGTTGTAAGCTTGTCGATCCATCGTCCATCCAGAGTAGTAAGCTTGTTGATCCGTCGTCCATCCAGGGTTGTAAGCGTGTTGATCCGTCGTCCATCCAGAGTTCATCCAGGGTTGTAAGCTTGTCGATCCATCGTCCATCCAGAGTTGTAAGCTTGTTGATCCGTCGTCCATCCAGAGTTGTAAGCTTGTTGATCCGTCGTCCATCCAGGGTTGTAAGCTTGTCGATCCGTCGTCCATCCAGGGTTGTAAGCTTGTCGATCCATCGTCCATCCAGAGTTGTAAGCGTGTTGATCCGTCGTCCATCCAGGGTTGTAAGCTTGTTGATCCGTCGTCCATCCAGAGTTGTAAGCTTGTTGATCCGTCGTCCATCCAGAGTTGTAAGCTTGTTGATCCATCGTCATTCCAGGGTTGTAAGCGTGTTGATCCGTCGTCCATCCAGAGTTGTAAGCTTGTTGATCCGTCGTCCATCCAGAGTTGTAAGCTTGTTGATCCGTCGTCCATCCAGAGGTGTAAGGCTGTTGATCCGTCGTCCATCCAGAGTTGTAAGCTTGTTGATCCATCGTCCGTCCAGGGTTGTAAGCTTGTTGATCCGTCGTCCGTCCAGGGTTGTAAGCTTGTTGATCCGTCGTCAATCAAGGGTTGTAAGCGTGTTGATCCGTCGTCTATCCAGGGTTGTAAGCGTGTTGATCCGTCGTCCATCCAGAGTTGTAAGCTTGTTGATCCGTCGTCCATCCAGAGTTGTAAGCTTGTTGATCCGTCGTCCATCCAGAGTTGTAAGCTTGTTGATCCGTCGTCCATCCAGAGGTGTAAGGCTGTTGATCCGTCGTCCATCCAGAGTTGTAAGCTTATTGATCCGTCGTCCGTCCAGGGTTGTAAGCTTGTTGATCCGTCGTCCGTCCAGGGTTGTAAGCTTGTTGATCCGTCCTCCATCCAGGGTTGTAAGCGTGTTGATCCGTCGTCCATCCAGAGTTGTAAGCTTGTTGATCCGTCGTCCATCCAGAGTTGTAAGCTTGTTGATCCATCGTCCGTCCAGGGTTGTAAGCGTGTTGATCCGTCGTCTATCCAGGGTTGTAAGCGTGTTGATCCGTCGTCCATCCAGAGTTGTAAGCTTGTTGATCCGTCGTCCATCCAGAGTTGTAAGCTTGTTGATCCGTCGTCCATCCAGAGGTGTAAGGCTGTTGATCCGTCGTCCATCCAGAGTTGTAAGCTTGTTGATCCGTCGTCCGTCCAGGGTTGTAAGCTTGTTGATCCGTCGTCCATCCAGAGTTGTAAGCTTGTTGATCCGTCGTCAATCAAGGGTTGTAAGCTTGTTGAGCCGTCGTCCACCCAGAGTTGTAAGCTTGTTAATCCGTCGTCCATCCAGGGTTGTAAGCCTGTTGATCCGTTGTCCGTCCTGAGTTGTAAGCTTATTGATCCATCGTCCATCCAGGATTGTAAGTGTGATGATCCGTCGTCCATCCAGAGTTGTAAGCTTATTGATCCGTCGTCCATACAGAGTTGTAAGCTTGTTGATCCGTCGATCGTCCAGGGTTGTAAGCTTGTTGATCCATCGTCCATCCAGGGTTGTAAGCTTGTTGATCCGTCGTCCATCCAGAGTTGTAAGCTTGTTGATCCGTCGTCCATCCAGAGTTGTAAGCTTGTTGATCCGTCGTCCATCCAGAGTTGTAAGCTTGTTGATCCGTCGTCCATCCAGAGGTGTAAGGCTGTTGATCCGTCGTCCATCCAGGGTTGTAAGCGTGTTGATCCGTCGTCCATCCGGAGGTGTAAGCTTGTTGATCCGTCGTCCATGCCGAGTTGTAAGCTTGTTGATCCGTCGTCCATCCACAGTTGTAAGCTTGTTAATCCGTCGTCCATCCAGGGTTGTAAGCCTGTTGATCCGTTGTCCGTCCTGAGTTGTAAGCTTATTGATCCATCGTCCATCCAGGATTGTAAGTGTGATGATCAGTTGTCCATCCAGGATTGTAAGCGTGATGATCCGTCGTCCATCCAGAGTTGTAAGCTTGTTGATCCGTCGTCCGTCCAGGGTTGTAAGCTTGTTGATCCGTCGTCCATTCAGAGTTGTAAGCTTGTTGATCCGTCGTCAATCAAGGGTTGTAAGCTTGTTGAGCCGTCGTCCACCCAGAGTTGTAAGCTTGTTGATCCATCGTCCATTCAGAGTTGTAAGCTTGTTGATCCGTCGTCCATCCAGAGTTGTAAGCTTGTTGATCCGTCGTCCATCCAGGGTTGTAAGCTTGTCGATCCATCGTCCATCCAGAGTTGTAAGCTTGTTGATCCGTCGTCCATCCAGGGTTGTAAGCGTGTTGATCCGTCGTCCATCCAGAGTTGTAAGCTTGTTGATCCGTCGTCCATCCAGAGTTGTAAGCTTGTTGATCCATCGTCATTCCAGGGTTGTAAGCATGTTGATCCGTCGTCTATCCAGGGTTGTAAGCGTGTTGATCCGTCGTCCATCCAGAGTTGTAAGCTTGTTGATCCGTCGTCCATCCAGAGTTGTAAGCTTGTTGATCCGTCGTCCATCCAGAGGTGTAAGGCTGTTGATCCGTCGTCCATCCAGAGTTGTAAGCTTGTTGATCCGTCGTCCGTCCAGGGTTGTAAGCTCGTTGATCCGTCGTCCATTCAGAGTTGTAAGCTTGTTGATCCGTCGTCAATCAAGGGTTGTAAGCGTGTTGATCCATCGTCTATCCAGGGTTGTAAGCGTGTTGATCCGTCGTCCATCCAGAGTTGTAAGCTTGTTGATCCGTCGTCCATCCAGAGTTGTAAGCTTGTTGATCCGTCGTCCATCCAGAGGTGTAAGGCTGTTGATCCGTCGTCCATCCAGAGTTGTAAGCTTATTGATCCGTCGTCCATACAGAGATGTAAGCTTGTTGATCCGTCGTCCGTCCAGGGTTGTAAGCTTGTTGATCCGTCGTCCATCCAGGGTTGTAAGCGTGTTGATCCGTCGTCCATCCAGAGTTGTAAGCTTGTTGATCCGTCGTCCATCCAGAGTTGTAAGCTTGTTGATCCATCGTCCTTCCAGGGTTGTAAGCGTGTTGATCCGTCGTCTATCCAGGGTTGTAAGCGTGTTGATCCGTCGTCCATCCAGAGTTGTAAGCTTGTTGATCCGTCGTCCATCCAGAGTTGTAAGCTTGTTGATCCGTCGTCCATCCAGAGGTGTAAGGCTGTTGATCCGTCGTCCATCCAGAGTTGTAAGCTTGTTGATCCGTCGTCCGTCCAGGGTTGTAGGCTTGTTGATCCGTCGTCCATTCAGAGTTGTAAGCTTGTTGATCCGTCGTCAATCAAGGGTTGTAAGCTTGTTGAGCCGTCGTCCACCCAGAGTTGTAAGCTTGTTAATCCGTCGTCCGTCCAGGGTTGTAAGCTTGTTGATCCGTCGTCCATCCAGGGTTGTAAGCGTGATGATCCGTCGTCCATCCAGAGTTGTAAGCTTGTTGATCCGTCGTCCATCCAGAGTTGTAAGCTTGTTGATCCATCGTCATTCCAGGGTTGTAAGCGTGTTGATCCGTCGTCTATCCAGGGTTGTAAGCGTGTTGATCCGTCGTCCATCCAGAGTTGTAAGCTTGTTGATCCGTCGTCCATCCAGAGTTGTAAGCTTGTTGATCCGTCGTCCATTCAGAGTTGTAAGCTTGTTGATCCGTCGTCAATCAAGGGTTGTAAGCTTGTTGAGCCGTCGTCCACCCAGAGTTGTAAGCTTGTTGATCCGTCGTCCATCCAGGGTTGTAAGCTTGTTGATCCGTTGTCCATCCAGAGTTGTAAGCTTGTTGATCCGCCGTCCATCCAGAGTTGTAAGCTTGTTGATCCGTCGTCCATCCAGAGTTGTAAGCTTGTTGATCCGTCGTCCATCCAGGGTTGTAAGCTTGTCGATCCATCGTCCATCCAGAGTAGTAAGCTTGTTGATCCGTCGTCCATCCAGGGTTGTAAGCGTGTTGATCCGTCGTCCATCCAGAGTTCATCCAGGGTTGTAAGCTTGTCGATCCATCGTCCATCCAGAGTTGTAAGCTTGTTGATCCGTCGTCCATCCAGAGTTGTAAGCTTGTTGATCCGTCGTCCATCCAGGGTTGTAAGCTTGTCGATCCGTCGTCCATCCAGGGTTGTAAGCTTGTCGATCCATCGTCCATCCAGAGTTGTAAGCGTGTTGATCCGTCGTCCATCCAGGGTTGTAAGCTTGTTGATCCGTCGTCCATCCAGAGTTGTAAGCTTGTTGATCCGTCGTCCATCCAGAGTTGTAAGCTTGTTGATCCATCGTCATTCCAGGGTTGTAAGCGTGTTGATCCGTCGTCCATCCAGAGTTGTAAGCTTGTTGATCCGTCGTCCATCCAGAGTTGTAAGCTTGTTGATCCGTCGTCCATCCAGAGGTGTAAGGCTGTTGATCCGTCGTCCATCCAGAGTTGTAAGCTTGTTGATCCATCGTCCGTCCAGGGTTGTAAGCTTGTTGATCCGTCGTCCGTCCAGGGTTGTAAGCTTGTTGATCCGTCGTCAATCAAGGGTTGTAAGCGTGTTGATCCGTCGTCTATCCAGGGTTGTAAGCGTGTTGATCCGTCGTCCATCCAGAGTTGTAAGCTTGTTGATCCGTCGTCCATCCAGAGTTGTAAGCTTGTTGATCCGTCGTCCATCCAGAGTTGTAAGCTTGTTGATCCGTCGTCCATCCAGAGGTGTAAGGCTGTTGATCCGTCGTCCATCCAGAGTTGTAAGCTTATTGATCCGTCGTCCGTCCAGGGTTGTAAGCTTGTTGATCCGTCGTCCGTCCAGGGTTGTAAGCTTGTTGATCCGTCCTCCATCCAGGGTTGTAAGCGTGTTGATCCGTCGTCCATCCAGAGTTGTAAGCTTGTTGATCCGTCGTCCATCCAGAGTTGTATGCTTGTTGATCCATCGTCCGTCCAGGGTTGTAAGCGTGTTGATCCGTCGTCTATCCAGGGTTGTAAGCGTGTTGATCCGTCGTCCATCCAGAGTTGTAAGCTTGTTGATCCGTCGTCCATCCAGAGTTGTAAGCTTGTTGATCCGTCGTCCATCCAGAGGTGTAAGGCTGTTGATCCGTCGTCCATCCAGAGTTGTAAGCTTGTTGATCCGTCGTCCGTCCAGGGTTGTAAGCTTGTTGATCCGTCGTCCATCCAGAGTTGTAAGCTTGTTGATCCGTCGTCAATCAAGGGTTGTAAGCTTGTTGAGCCGTCGTCCACCCAGAGTTGTAAGCTTGTTAATCCGTCGTCCATCCAGGGTTGTAAGCCTGTTGATCCGTTGTCCGTCCTGAGTTGTAAGCTTATTGATCCATCGTCCATCCAGGATTGTAAGTGTGATGATCCGTCGTCCATCCAGAGTTGTAAGCTTATTGATCCGTCGTCCATACAGAGTTGTAAGCTTGTTGATCCGTCGATCGTCCAGGGTTGTAAGCTTGTTGATCCATCGTCCATCCAGGGTTGTAAGCTTGTTGATCCGTCGTCCATCCAGAGTTGTAAGCTTGTTGATCCGTCGTCCATCCAGAGTTGTAAGCTTGTTGATCCGTCGTCCATCCAGAGTTGTAAGCTTGTTGATCCGTCGTCCATCCAGAGGTGTAAGGCTGTTGATCCGTCGTCCATCCAGGGTTGTAAGCGTGTTGATCCGTCGTCCATCCGGAGGTGTAAGCTTGTTGATCCGTCGTCCATGCCGAGTTGTAAGCTTGTTGATCCGTCGTCCATCCACAGTTGTAAGCTTGTTAATCCGTCGTCCATCCAGGGTTGTAAGCCTGTTGATCCGTTGTCCGTCCTGAGTTGTAAGCTTATTGATCCATCGTCCATCCAGGATTGTAAGTGTGATGATCAGTTGTCCATCCAGGATTGTAAGCGTGATGATCCGTCGTCCATCCAGAGTTGTAAGCTTGTTGATCCGTCGTCCGTCCAGGGTTGTAAGCTTGTTGATCCGTCGTCCATTCAGAGTTGTAAGCTTGTTGATCCGTCGTCAATCAAGGGTTGTAAGCTTGTTGAGCCGTCGTCCACCCAGAGTTGTAAGCTTGTTGATCCATCGTCCATCCAGAGTTGTAAGCTTGTTGATCCGTCGTCCATCCAGAGTTGTAAGCTTGTTGATCCGTCGTCCATCCAGGGTTGTAAGCTTGTCGATCCATCGTCCATCCAGAGTTGTAAGCTTGTTGATCCGTCGTCCATCCAGGGTTGTAAGCGTGTTGATCCGTC
This sequence comes from Chaetoderma sp. LZ-2023a, assembly GCA_034401795.1. Taxonomy (NCBI): domain Eukaryota; kingdom Metazoa; phylum Mollusca; class Caudofoveata; order Chaetodermatida; family Chaetodermatidae; genus Chaetoderma; species Chaetoderma sp. LZ-2023a. The sequence continues at coordinate 12,717,815 of CM067362.1, forward strand.
GTCCATCCAGAGTTGTAAGCTTGTTGATCCGTCGTCCATCCAGAGTTGTAAGCTTGTTGATCCATCGTCATTCCAGGGTTGTAAGCATGTTGATCCGTCGTCTATCCAGGGTTGTAAGCGTGTTGATCCGTCGTCCATCCAGAGTTGTAAGCTTGTTGATCCGTCGTCCATCCAGAGTTGTAAGCTTGTTGATCCGTCGTCCATCCAGAGGTGTAAGGCTGTTGATCCGTCGTCCATCCAGAGTTGTAAGCTTGTTGATCCGTCGTCCGTCCAGGGTTGTAAGCTCGTTGATCCGTCGTCCATTCAGAGTTGTAAGCTTGTTGATCCGTCGTCAATCAAGGGTTGTAAGCGTGTTGATCCATCGTCTATCCAGGGTTGTAAGCGTGTTGATCCGTCGTCCATCCAGAGTTGTAAGCTTGTTGATCCGTCGTCCATCCAGAGTTGTAAGCTTGTTGATCCGTCGTCCATCCAGAGGTGTAAGGCTGTTGATCCGTCGTCCATCCAGAGTTGTAAGCTTATTGATCCGTCGTCCATACAGAGATGTAAGCTTGTTGATCCGTCGTCCGTCCAGGGTTGTAAGCTTGTTGATCCGTCGTCCATCCAGGGTTGTAAGCGTGTTGATCCGTCGTCCATCCAGAGTTGTAAGCTTGTTGATCCGTCGTCCATCCAGAGTTGTAAGCTTGTTGATCCATCGTCCTTCCAGGGTTGTAAGCGTGTTGATCCGTCGTCTATCCAGGGTTGTAAGCGTGTTGATCCGTCGTCCATCCAGAGTTGTAAGCTTGTTGATCCGTCGTCCATCCAGAGTTGTAAGCTTGTTGATCCGTCGTCCATCCAGAGGTGTAAGGCTGTTGATCCGTCGTCCATCCAGAGTTGTAAGCTTGTTGATCCGTCGTCCGTCCAGGGTTGTAAGCTTGTTGATCCGTCGTCCATTCAGAGTTGTAAGCTTGTTGATCCGTCGTCAATCAAGGGTTGTAAGCTTGTTGAGCCGTCGTCCACCCAGAGTTGTAAGCTTGTTAATCCGTCGTCCGTCCAGGGTTGTAAGCTTGTTGATCCGTCGTCCATCCAGGGTTGTAAGCGTGATGATCCGTCGTCCATCCAGAGTTGTAAGCTTGTTGATCCGTCGTCCATCCAGAGTTGTAAGCTTGTTGATCCATCGTCATTCCAGGGTTGTAAGCGTGTTGATCCGTCGTCTATCCAGGGTTGTAAGCGTGTTGATCCGTCGTCCATCCAGAGTTGTAAGCTTGTTGATCCGTCGTCCATCCAGAGTTGTAAGCTTGTTGATCCGTCGTCCATCCAGAGGTGTAAGGCTGTTGATCCGTCGTCCATCCAGAGTTGTAAGCTTGTTGATCCGTCGTCCGTCCAGGGTTGTAAGCTTGTTGATCCGTCGTCCATTCAGAGTTGTAAGCTTGTTGATCCGTCGTCAATCAAGGGTTGTAAGCGTGTTGATCCATCGTCTATCCAGGGTTGTAAGCGTGTTGATCCGTCGTCCATCCAGAGTTGTAAGCTTGTTGATCCGTCGTCCATCCAGAGTTGTAAGCTTGTTGATCCGTCGTCCATCCAGAGGTGTAAGGCTGTTGATCCGTCGTCCATCCAGAGTTGTAAGCTTATTGATCCGTCGTCCATACAGAGTTGTAAGCTTGTTGATTCGTCGTCCGTCCAGGGTTGTAAGCTTGTTGATCCGTCGTCCAGCCAGGGTTGTAAGCGTGTTGATCCGTCGTCCATCCAGAGTTGTAAGCTTGTTGATCCGTCGTCCATCGAGAGTTGTAAGCTTGTTGATCCATCGTCCTTCCAGGGTTGTAAGCGTGTTGATCCGTCGTCTATCCAGGGTTGTAAGCGTGTTGATCCGTCGTCCATCCAGAGTTGTAAGCTTGTTGATCCGTCGTCCATCCAGAGTTGTAAGCTTGTTGATCCGTCGTCCATCCAGAGGTGTAAGGCTGTTGATCCGTCGTCCATCCAGAGTTGTAAGCTTGTTGATCCGTCGTCCGTCCAGGGTTGTAAGCTTGTTGATCCGTCGTCCATTCAGAGTTGTAAGCTTGTTGATCCGTCGTCAATCAAGGGTTGTAAGCTTGTTGAGCCGTCGTCCACCCAGAGTTGTAAGCTTGTTAATCCGTCGTCCATCCAGGGTTGTAAGCCTGTTGATCCGTTGTCCGTCCTGAGTTGTAAGCTTATTGATCGATCGTCCATCCAGGATTGTAAGTGTGATGATCCGTCGTCCATCCAGAGTTGTAAGCTTATTGATCCGTCGTCCATACAGAGTTGTAAGCTTGTTGATCCGTCGTCCGTCCAGGGTTGTAAGCTTGTTGATCCATCGTCCATCCAGGGTTGTAAGCTTGTTGATCCGTCGTCCATCCAGAGTTGTAAGCTTGTTGATCCGTCGTCCATCCAGAGTTGTAAGCTTGTTGATCCGTCGTCCATCCAGAGTTGTAAGCTTGTTGATCCGTCGTCCATCCAGAGGTGTAAGGCTGTTGATCCGTCGTCCATCCAGGGTTGTAAGCGTGTTGATCCGTCGTCCATCCAGAGGTGTAAGCTTGTTGATCCGTCGTCCATGCAGAGTTGTAAGCTTGTTGATCCGTCGTCCATCCACAGTTCTAAGCTTGTTAATCCGTCGTCCATCCAGGGTTGTAAGCCTGTTGATCCGTTGTCCGTCCTGAGTTGTAAGCTTATTGATCCATCGTCCATCCAGGATTGTAAGTGTGATGATCAGTCGTCCATCCAGGATTGTAAGCGTGATGATCCGTCGTCCATCCAGAGTTGTAAGCTTGTTGATCCGTCGTCCGTCCAGGGTTGTACGCTTGTTGATCCGTCGTCCATTCAGAGTTGTAAGCTTGTTGATCCGTCGTCAATCAAGGGTTGTAAGCTTGTTGAGCCGTCGTCCACCCAGAGTTGTAAGCTTGTTGATCCGTCGTCCATCCAGGGTTGTAAGCTTGTTGATCCGTCGTCCATCCAGAGTTGTAAGCTTGTTGATCCGCCGTCCATCCAGAGTTGTAAGCTTGTTGATCCGTCGTCCATCCAGTGTTGTAAGCTTGTCGATCCATCGTCCATCCAGAGTTGTAAGCTTGTTGATCCGTCGTCCATCCAGGGTTGTAAGCGTGTTGATCCGTCGTCCATCCAGAGTTGTAAGCTTGTTGATCCGTCGTCCATCCAGAGTTGTAAGCTTGTTGATCCATCGTCCTTCCAGGGGTGTAAGCGTGTTGATCCGTCGTCTATCCAGGGTTGTAAGCGTGTTGATCCGTCGTCCATCCAGAGTTGTAAGCTTGTTGATCCGTCGTCCATCCAGAGTTGTAAGCTTGTTGATCCGTCGTCCATCCAGAGGTGTAAGGCTGTTGATCCGTCGTCCATCCAGGGTTGTAAGCGTGTTGATCCCTCGTCTATCCAGAGTTGTAAGCTTGTTGATCCGTCGTCCATTCAGAGTTGTAAGCTTGTTGATCCGTCGTCAATCAAGGGTTGTAAGCTTGTTGATCCGTCGTCCACCCAGAGTTGTAAGCGTGTTGATCCGTCATCCATCCAGGGTTGTAAGCTTGTTGATCCATCGTCCATCCAGAGTTGTAAGCTTATTGATCCATCGTCCTTCCAGGGTTGTAAGCGTGTTGATCCGTCGTCCATCCATGGTTGTAAGCGTGTTGATCCGTCGTCCATCCAGAGTTGTAAGCTTGTTGATCCGTCGTCCATCCAGAATCGTAAGCGTGTTGATCCGTCGTCTATCCAGGGTTGTAAGCGTGTTGATCCGTCGTCCATCCAGAGTTGTAAGCTTGTTGATCCGTCGTCCATCCAGAGTTGTAAGCTTGTTGATCCGTCGTCCATCCAGAGGTGTAAGCTTGTTGATCCGTCGTCCATGCAGATTTGTAAGCTTGTTGATCCGTCGTCCATCCAGAGTTGTAAGCTTGTTAATCCGTCGTCCATCCAGGGTTGTAAGCCTGTTGATCCGTTGTCCGTCCTGAGTTGTAAGCTTATTGATCCATCGTCCATCCAGGATTGTAAGTGTGATGATCAGTCGTCCATCCAGGATTGTAAGCGTGATGATCCGTCGTCCATCCAGAGTTGTAAGCTTGTTGATCCGTCGTCCGTCCAGGGTTGTAAGCTTGTTGATCCGTCGTCCATTCAGAGTTGTAAGCTTGTTGATCCGTCGTCAATCAAGGGTTGTAAGCTTGTTGAGCCGTCGTCCACCCAGAGTTGTAAGCTTGTTGATCCGACATCCATCCAGGGTTGTAAGCTTGTTGATCCATCGTCCATCCAGAGTTGTAAGCTTGTTGATCCATCGTCCTTCCAGGGTTGTAAGCGTCTTGATCCGTCGTCCATCCAGGGTTGTAAGCGTGTTGATCCGTCGTCCATCCAGAGTTGTAAGCTTGTTGATCCGTCGTCCATCCAGAGTTGTAAGCTTGTTGATCCGTCGTCCATCCAGAGGTGTAAGCTTGTTGATCCGTCGTCCATGCAGAGTTGTAAGCTTGTTAATCCGTCGTCCATCCAGGGTTGTAAGCCTGTTGATCCGTTGTCCGTCCTGAGTTGTAAGCTTATTGATCCATCGTCCATCAAGGATTGTAAGCGTGATGATCCGTCGTCCATCCAGAGTTGTAAGCTTATTGATCCGTCGTCCATACAGAGTTGTAAGCTTGTTGATCCGTCGTCCGTCCAGGGTTGTAAGCTTGTTGATCCATCGTCCATCCAGGGTTGTAAGCTTGTTGATCCGTCGTCCATCCAGAGTTGTAAGCTTGTTGATCCGTCGTGCATCCAGGGTTGTAAGCTTGTTGATCCGTCGTCCATCCTGGGTTGTAAGCCTGTTGATCCGTCGTCCATCCAGAGTTGTAAGCTTGTTGATCCTTCATCCATCCAGAGTTGTAAGCTTGTTAATCCGTCGTCCAACCGGAGTTGTAAGCTTGTTGATCCGTCGTCCATCCAGAGGTGTAAGCTTATTGATCCGTCGTCCATCCGGAGTTGTAAGCTTGTTGATCCGTCATCCATCCAGGGTTGTAAGCTTGTTGATCCATCGTCCATCCAGAGTTGTAAGCTTGTTGATCCGTCGTCCATCCAGAGGTGTAAGCTTGTTGATCCGTCGTCCATGCAGAGTTGTAAGCTTGTTAATCCGTCGTCCATCCAGGGTTGTAAGCCTGTTGATCCGTTGTCCGTCCTGAGTTGTAAGCTTATTGATCCATCGTCCATCAAGGATTGTAAGCGTGATGATCCGTCGTCCATCCAGAGTTGTAAGCTTATTGATCCGTCGTCCATACAGAGTTGTAAGCTTGTTGATCCGTCGTCCGTCCAGGGTTGTAAGCTTGTTGATCCATCGTCCATCCAGGGTTGTAAGCTTGTTGATCCGTCGTCCATCCAGAGTTGTAAGCTTGTTGATCCGTCGTGCATCCAGGGTTGTAAGCTTGTTGATCCGTCGTCCATCCTGGGTTGTAAGCGTGTTGATCCGTCGTCCATCCAGAGTTGTAAGCTTGTTGATCCGTCGTCCATACAGAGTTGTAAGCTTGTTGATCCGTCGTCCGTCCAGGGTTGTAAGCTTGTTGATCCATCGTCCATCCAGGGTTGTAAGCTTGTTGATCCGTCGTCCATCCAGAGTTGTAAGCTTGTTGATCCGTCGTGCATCCAGGGTTGTAAGCTTGTTGATCCGTCGTCCATCCTGGGTTGTAAGCCTGTTGATCCGTCGTCCATCCAGAGTTGTAAGCTTGTTGATCCTTCATCCATCCAGAGTTGTAAGCTTGTTAATCCGTCGTCCAACCGGAGTTGTAAGCTTGTTGATCCGTCGTCCAACCGGAGTTGTAAGCTTATTGATCCGTCGTCCATCCGGAGTTGTAAGCTTGTTGATCCGTCATCCATCCAGGGTTGTAAGCTTGTTGATCCATCGTCCATCCAGAGTTGTAAGCTTGTTGATCCATCGTCCATCCAGGGTTGTAAGCTTGTTGATCCGTCGTCCATCCAGAGTTGTAAGCTTGTTGATCCGTCGTGCATCCAGGGTTGTAAGCTTGTTGATCCGTCATCCATCCTGGGTTGTAAGCGTGTTGATCCGTCGTCCATCCAGAGTTGTAAGCTTGTTGATCCGTCGTCCATCCAGAGTTGTAAGCTTGTTGATCCATCGTCCTTCCAGGGGTGTAAGCGTGTTGATCCGTCGTCTATCCAGGGTTGTAAGCGTGTTGATCCGTCGTCCATCCAGAGTTGTAAGCTTGTTGATCCGTCGTCCATCCAGAGTTGTAAGCTTGTTGATCCGTCGTCCATCCAGAGGTGTAAGGCTGTTGATCCGTCGTCCATCCAGGGTTGTAAGCGTGTTGATCCCTCGTCTATCCAGAGTTGTAAGCTTGTTGATCCGTCGTCCATTCAGAGTTGTAAGCTTGTTGATCCGTCGTCAATCAAGTGTTGTAAGCTTGTTGATCCGTCGTCCACCCAGAGTTGTAAGCGTGTTGATCCGTCATCCATCCAGGGTTGTAAGCTTGTTGATCCATCGTCCATCCAGAGTTGTAAGCTTATTGATCCATCGTCCTTCCAGGGTTGTATGCGTGTTGATCCGTCGTCCATCCATGGTTGTAAGCGTGTTGATCCGTCGTCCATCCAGAGTTGTAAGCTTGTTGATCCGTCGTCCATCCAGAATCGTAAGCGTGTTGATCCGTCGTCTATCCAGGGTTGTAAGCGTGTTGATCCGTCGTCCATCCAGAGTTGTAAGCTTGTTGATCCGTCGTCCATCCAGAGTTGTAAGCTTGTTGATCCGTCGTCCATCCAGAGGTGTAAGCTTGTTGATCCGTCGTCCATGCAGATTTGTAAGCTTGTTGATCCGTCGTCCATCCAGAGTTGTAAGCTTGTTAATCCGTCGTCCATCCAGGGTTGTAAGCCTGTTGATCCGTTGTCCGTCCTGAGTTGTAAGCTTATTGATCCATCGTCCATCCAGGATTGTAAGTGTGATGATCAGTCGTACATCCAGGATTGTAAGCGTGATGATCCGTCGTCCATCCAGAGTTGTAAGCTTGTTGATCCGTCGTCCGTCCAGGGTTGTAAGCTTGTTGATCCGTCGTCCATTCAGAGTTGTAAGCTTGTTGATTCGTCGTCAATCAAGGGTTGTAAGCTTGTTGAGCCGTCGTCCACCCAGAGTTGTAAGCTTGTTGATCCGACATCCATCCAGGGTTGTAAGCTTGTTGATCCATCGTCCATCCAGAGTTGTAAGCTTGTTGATCCATCGTCCTTCCAGGGTTGTAAGCGTCTTGATCCGTCGTCCATCCAGGGTTGTAAGCGTGTTGATCCGTCGTCCATCCAGAGTTGTAAGCTTGTTGATCCGTCGTCCATCCAGAGTTGTAAGCTTGTTGATCCGTCGTCCATCCAGAGGTGTAAGCTTGTTGATCTGTCGTCCATGCAGAGTTGTAAGCTTGTTAATCCGTCGTCCATCCAGGGTTGTAAGCCTGTTGATCCGTTGTCCGTCCTGAGTTGTAAGCTTATTGATCCATCGTCCATCAAGGATTGTAAGCGTGATGATCCGTCGTCCATCCAGAGTTGTAAGCTTATTGATCCGTCGTCCATACAGAGTTGTAAGCTTGTTGATCCGTCGTCCGTCCAGGGTTGTAAGCTTGTTGATCCATCGTCCATCCAGGGTTGTAAGCTTGTTGATCCGTCGTCCATCCAGAGTTGTAAGCTTGTTGATCCGTCGTGCATCCAGGGTTGTAAGCTTGTTGATCCGTCGTCCATCCTGGGTTGTAAGCCTGTTGATCCGTCGTCCATCCAGAGTTGTAAGCTTGTTGATCCTTCATCCATCCAGAGTTGTAAGCTTGTTAATCCGTCGTCCAACCGGAGTTGTAAGCTTGTTGATCCGTCGTCCATCCAGAGGTGTAAGCTTATTGATCCGTCGTCCATCCGGAGTTGTAAGCTTGTTGATCCGTCATCCATCCAGGGTTGTAAGCTTGTTGATCCATCGTCCATCCAGAGTTGTAAGCTTGTTGATCCGTCGTCCATCCAGAGGTGTAAGCTTGTTGATCCGTCGTCCATGCAGAGTTGTAAGCTTGTTAATCCGTCGTCCATCCAGGGTTGTAAGCCTGTTGATCCGTTGTCCGTCCTGAGTTGTAAGCTTGTTGATCCGTCATCCATCCAGAGTTGTAAGCTTGTTGATCCGTCGTCCATCCAGAGTTGTAAGTTTTTTAATCCGTCGTCCATCCAGGGTTGTAAGCCTGTTGATCCGTTGTCGGTCCTGAGTTGTAAGCTTATTGATCCATCGTCCATCCAGGATTGTAAGCGTGATGATCCGTCGTCCATCCAGCGTTGTAAGCTTATTGATCCGTCATCCATCCAGGGTTGTAAGCTTATTGATCCGTCATCCATCCAGGGTTGTAAGCTTATTGATCCGTCATCCATCCAGGGTTGTAAGCTTGTTGATCCGTCGTCCATCCAGAGTTGTAAGCTTGTTGATCCGTCGTCCATCCAGGGTTGTAAGCGTGTTGATCCGTCGTCTATCCAGAGTTGTAAGCTTGTTGATCCGTCGTCCATTCAGAGTTGTAAACTTGTTGATTCGTCGTCCATCCAGAGATGTAAGCTTATTGATCCGTCATCCATCCAGGGTTGTAAACTTGTTGATCCGTCGTCCGTCCAGGGTTGTAAGCTTGTTGATCCATCGTCCATCCAGTGTTGTAAGCTTGTTGATCCGTCGTCCGTCCAGGGTTGTAAGCTTGTTGATCCATCGTCCATCCAGTGTTGTAAGCTTGTTGATCCGTCGTCCATCCAGAGTTGTAAGCTTGTTGATCCGTCGTCCATCCAGAGTTGTAAGCTTGTTGATCCGTCGTGCATCCAGGGTTGTAAGCTTGTTGATCCGTCGTCCATCCTGGGTTGTAAGCCTGTTGATCCGTCGTCCATCCAGAGTTGTAAGCTTGTTGATCCTTCATCCATCCAGAGTTGTAAGCTTGTTAATCCGTCGTCCAACCGGAGTTGTAAGCTTGTTGATCCGTCGTCCATCCAGAGGTGTAAGCTTATTGATCCGTCGTCCATCCGGAGTTGTAAGCTTGTTGATCCGTCATCCATCCAGGGTTGTAAGCTTGTTGATCCATCGTCCATCCAGAGTTGTAAGCTTGTTGATCCGTCGTCCATCCAGAGGTGTAAGCTTGTTGATCCGTCGTCCATGCAGAGTTGTAAGCTTGTTAATCCGTCGTCCATCCAGGGTTGTAAGCCTGTTGATCCGTTGTCCGTCCTGAGTTGTAAGCTTGTTGATCCGTCGTCCATCCAGAGGTGTAAGCTTGTTGATCAGTCGTCCATGCAGAGTTGTAAGCTTGTTAATCCGTCGTCCATCCAGGGTTGTAAGCCTGTTGATCCGTTGTCCGTCCTGAGTTGTAAGCTTATTGATCCATCGTCCATCCAGGATTGTAAGCGTGATGATCCGTCGTCCATCCAGAGTTGTAATCTTATTGATCCGTCGTCCATACAGAGTTGTAAGCTTGTTGATCCGTCGTCCGTCCAGGGTTGTAAGCTTGTTGATCCATCGTCCATCCAGAGTTGTAAGCTTGTTGATCCGTCGTCCATCCTGGGTTGTAAGCCTGTTGATCCGTCGTCCATCCAGAGTTGTAAGCTTGTTGATCCTTCATCCATCCAGAGTTGTAAGCTTGTTAATCCGTTGTCCAACCGGAGTTGTAAGCTTGTTGATCCGTCGTCCATCCAGAGGTGTAAGCTTATTGATCCGTTGTCCATCCGGAGTTGTAAGCTTGTTGAACCGTCGTCCATCCAGGGTTGTAAGCTTGTTGATCCGTTGTCCATCCAGGGTTGTAAGCTTGTTGATCCTTCATCCATCCAGAGTTGCAAGCTTGTTGATCCGTCGTCCAACCGGAGTTGTAAGCTTGTTGATCCGTCGTCCATCCGGAGTTGTAAGCTTGTTGATCCGTCATCCATCCAGAGTTGTAAGCTTGTTGATCCGTCGTCCATCCAGAGTTGTAAGTTTTTTAATCCGTCGTCCATCCAGGGTTGTAAGCCTGTTGATCCGTTGTCGGTCCTGAGTTGTAAGCTTATTGATCCGTCGTCCATCCAGGATTGTAAGCGTGATGATCCGTCGTCCATCCAGCGTTGTAAGCTTATTGATCCGTCATCCATCCAGGGTTGTAAGCTTATTGATCCGTCATCCATCCAGGGTTGTAAGCTTATTGATCCGTCATCCATCCAGGGTTGTAAGCTTGTTGATCCGTCGTCCATCCAGAGGTGTAAGGCTGTTGATCCGTCGTCCATCCAGGGTTGTAAGCGTGTTGATCCGTCGTCTATCCAGAGTTGTAAGCTTGTTGATCCGTCGTCCATTCAGAGTTGTAAGGTTGTTGATCCGTCATCCATCCAGGGTTGTAAGCTTATTGATCCGTCATCCATCCAGGGTTGTAAACTTGTTGATTCGTCGTCCATCCAGAGATGTAAGCTTGTTGATCCGTCGTCCATCCAGGGTTGTAAGCTTGTTGATCCGTCGTCCGTCCAGGGTTGTAAGCTTGTTGATCCATCGTCCATCCAGGGTTGTAAGCTTGTTGATCCGTCGTCCATCCAGAGTTGTAAGCTTGTTGATCCGTCGTCCATCCAGGGTTGTAAGCTTGTTGATCCGTCGTCCATCCTGGGTTGTAAGCCTGTTGATCTGTCGTCCATCCAGAGTTGTAAGCTTGTTGATCCTTCATCCATCCAGAGTTGTAAGCCTGTTGATCCGTTGTCCATCCAGAGTTGTAAGCTTGTTGATCCGTCGTCCATCCAGGGTTGTAAGCTTGTTGATCCGTTGTCCATCCAGAGTTGTAAGCTTGTTGATCCGTCGTCCATCCAGAGTTGTAAGCTTGTTGATCCGTTGTCCATCCAGAGTTATAAGCTTTTTAATCCGTCGTCCATCCAGGGTTGTAAGCCTGTTGATCCGTTGGCGGTCCTGAGTTGCAAGCTTATTGATCCATCGTCCATCCAGGATTGTAAGCGTGATGATCCGTCGTCCATCCAGAGTTGTAAGCTTATTGATCCGTCATCCATCCAGGGTTGTAAGCTTGTTGATCCGTTGTCCATCCAGGGTTGTAAGCTTGTTGATCCGTCGTCCATCCCGGGTTGTAAACTTGTTGATCCATCGTCCATCCAGGCTTGTAAGCTTGTTGATCCGTCGTCCATCCAGGGTTGTAAACTTGTTGATTCGTCGTCCATCCAGAGATGTAAGGTTGTTGATCCGTCGTCCATCCAGGGTTGTAAGCTTGTTGATCCATCGTCCATCCAGAGTTGTAAGTTTGTTGATCCGTCGTCCATCCAGAGTTGTAAGCTTGTTGATCCGTCGTCCATCCAGAGTTGTAAGCTTGTTGATCCGTCGTCCATCCAGAGTTGTAAGTTTGTAGATCCGTTGTCCATCCAGAGTTGTAAGCTTGTTGATCCGTCGTCCATCCAGAGTTGTAAGCTTGTTGATCCGTCGTCCATCCAGGGTTGGAAGCTTGTTGATGCGCTGTCCATCCAGAGTTGTAAGCTTGTTAATCCGTCGTCCATCCAGAGTTGTAAGCTTGTTGATCCGTCGTCCATCCAGAGTTGTAAGTTTGTAGATCCGTTGTCCATCCAGAGTTGTAAGCTTGTTGATCCGTCGTCCATCCAGAGTTGTAAGCTTGTTGATCCGTCGTCCATCCAGGGTTGGAAGCTTGTTGATGCGCTGTCCACCCAGAGTTGTAAGCTTGTTGATCCGTCATCCATCCAGAGTTGTAAGCTTGTTGATCCGTCGTCTATCCATGGTTGTAAGCTTGTTGATCCGTCGTCCATCCAGAGTTGCAAGCTTGTTGATGCGCTGTCTGATATCTATACTTATCTAAAGGTACATGATTAGTTTGACATCGGTCCTTGAAATGATCTCAGACATTGTGGTCAAAATACAGAAAATAAATGACTGGATCATTTCTCTTGCGCAAATAAACGATGCACGATCTGCCACATAGCATTGTGTATAACAATGTGACTAAGTTGTTTCTCTATCGATCAGTGTCAACTGCTGGGTTGTGACGTCAAACACGTAGGTAGATTGGACGCATGTTTCTATTTACTCGTAATACATGTATGTGGTCTAAAATTAACCATTCTTGAGACGTATGCAATATTATACTCGATTGGCGGCCATCTTGGCAGCCATCTTGAATTCAACATATTCCACTCAAACGATTTTATTTAATTTTTGGACATCATTTCTAAGACTTAAATACACAAAATAAAGTGTCTTCATTACTGTTGTAATTAGTGGTGGATGAATGTAGAAATGGTGTGCAACCATCGAACAGCGGTGTCAACTGTTGGGTTGTGACGTCATCTAGAGGCCAGGGGTGCAGAAGACATCATTGTGTCATATATTGGGCGCTTTCTATGTTCATGTTTCTATCTACTCGTTAGATATGTATGTGGTCTAATATGAATCGTTCTCGATATCTATGCCATATTATACTGGATTAGCGGCCATATTGACAGCCACCTTGAACTCAACATGCTCCACTCAAAAGATGTTAATAGATTTTTTATATATCACCGACGGAATCATACTGCACAGATTGTAAGTTTTCATTTCTGTTGCGATTAGTGGTAGGTTTTGTCAAATTTGTGTTAGTTTGACTGAACTAGGATCATACCCTGGTCTCGGAAATTAGGCCCTATTGTAGTTTTACTTAATTCTGATGTTATTTCGGTATTTCTTGATAGATTGAAAACAACCGGGTAAATATGTTCCTACTGGCATCGAATAGCAGCCATGTGAAGATGCAGTTTATTTTATGTCAAATGCTACAGTTATGGCCCTTGAACGTTTTCTAAGCTACTGTAACAAATAGGGGTAAATGATACTTTGGTGGACTAGTGCTTCATATTTACAGCGTTTTACGCCAGCCTTTGGTGGTGTGTACCTTGAAGCATCCCCTGCGAACCATCCAACCACACACCTTTACTACGCCCAAAATGCTACAAAAATACCACGCTAATACCGCGATCAGGGCGTGGGAACCAAATGAATACAGAGTTTGGGGAAAAAGTGTAAAAATCCAGAATAGAAATGTGACAGCTCACTATAAGAGAAATTGTGTCAATAACAGACCCTTACATGATGGCCCATACAGTGTCCGCAGTAGACAGATTGGCTGTATTACTGGCTAGATTCACTACTTTGAGCATGTGACACACACACCCTCGGCCAACCCCCCCCCCCCCCGCACCAGCCCCTCCGGCGGTGGGTGTGGGGATGAGCCCAATGTGCATATCCTCTTGCAATCCGCAATCGTATGGGTAACTCACATAGGCATTGCCACATAGGCATTGCAAATATGGTTGAATTCCGTCCAACAGTTTTTGAGTAGTTGCGTTACAACGAATTTCAACACACACAGACAGACAAAGAAGGCAGATGAACGGAGACATAATCCAAATTTCTCTTCGAGAAAACTTGGGATTAAAGGTGCATATTCACATCAGAATGCTTGAAAATAAAATTGTTTAAATTATATACTTTTAGAGGCTTAAACTGTGGGCCTATATGTAATAAAACGAAATAAATCTTAACATATGACGATTTCATTCCATATAAATTAATATAATTTTTTATGTTGCGAAATTGAAATAGAGGCACGAGCCTCTACTTCAATTTCGCAACTTAAAAATTTTTTATTAATTTATACATAATGAAATCATCATATGCTAAGATTGATTTCGTTTCATTACATATAGACACATAATTTAAGCCTATAAAACACAATTTTAACAATTTTATTTTCAAGCATTCTGATGTGAATATGCACCTTTAAGAAGGAATAACCACCGAATATGGCCAGGTGAGGCGTCCAGCTTTGGAATTGTAGGCGTTGCAGGGGAGGCAACTGCGGCCTGTTAATAGCTTTACATAAAACGTACCTTTACAGAGTTGCCGTTATTACAGTTACCTATCTGAACAGATACGTATTCTGGCCGTTTGGGAGTCGTGCAGTAAGTTTTTTCGTTTTGAATTTATATTTGAGTTTGTTTGTGAATTCTTAACCCCTCTTGTGTCAAATTAACCCTTCAAACTTCAAACCTTCTAGTTCAAACCAACTAAAATTAGCTGTGTAGTGGTCTTGTAGGGGTCCTGAGGCATGTCTATTTTCAGGCCAAGAAATATTTACCACTGGAATGACTGGCTCGGTAACAGAGCCAGTCATTCCAGTGGTTACATTTCAAAAATACTCTTCTCTTGACATTAAAGTGGACACTGGCAAGACAAAAACTTAAATTTTCTTTAACCTTTTTGATGGTCAAGCCGGCCAAAATTCCAATAGTAAATAAAATATAAAGATAGTTTTCTAAAATTAAGATTACTTGCAAAATGTTGACCTTTAAAACGATTAACTGATATAAGTATTATGTTGAGCGCTTTGAGGCGCAGGTGACACAAATGACGTCAAAGGAGCGCGTGTTACACACATTAATGTGTTATTTAGTATATCTTGTCTACCAAGTATAAAATCGAATCTCGGGTTAAGTTAAATCCAACGCGGTTAACATCGGTTAAATTATAATCAAACTGGTTAACCACGGTTAAAAACATTAACCATAGGTTAGCACTACCTTTTAAGGCAACAACCGTTAAACTCGGTTAAAGGTCTAACCGGCAGATAATTTTTAACCGGATCCAAATCAGACGAGCACGGAACAGGTATTACAGACCATAGATATCGTATATACTTGTTAGATCGTCCATGGCCGTCTCAAAAGCGGCATTTCAGAGTTCAGTGTTTTCGCACCCGTACATATTCGCCAGAATAATATGTATTTATCATTAAACCTATCACGTAGTTGAATAAAGTGTCAAATTAATATAGCCAATACAATTTCTGATAAAAATATGTAATTTTGCGGCTGTACAATTTCTCCTCAAATTACCATAAGATAGTGTATTCATTCTTGAAGGCTATATATGCGGCTGATCGTCTGCGTCAGCCGGTCAGTGAATAGGCTACCCGGTCATGCGCACTTGCAATTTACTAAACTCCCATACCGGCGGTCGCGACAACTAGCGAGGGTATGCGCATGCGCCATCTAGCCAGTATATAGGATACCGATGGCCCAGACTGTGTTAACACCGTACCAAGCGTCAGTCCTACAACAACAGTTGCCAAGAAGCAGACAAAGGTTATGTAAAATGTTTATCAGGAAGTTCTTAGCTAAATGTGGATGTGGAGAGTTTGACGTGTTGTTATTGAAGTGAATAATATAATGAGAGATCAAATGTGCAGTCCTGTAAATGAACCTTTCCACTGTATCCAGCCATCATATGACGTCGTAATCAACTACGTGACGTGTAGAATGACATCACAATCAATGACGTCATTATGACGTCATGAATGACGTAGATACGTACGACACAAACGCATAATTGAAGACGGACTATGCGTTGTTGTACGAATTGTATGTCTTTACTTTTTACTAAATATCATGTTGAATACTTTGAAACTAATTAAATTTGACTGGATGCTGCTGCTGCTTCCATAGGCAACAACAGCACCCAGTCCAGATTAGTTACAAAATATTCAACAACTAACCTGTATAGTTCTCAGGAATTTGATAGTCAGGGCAGTCAGGGATCGATCAGTACCAACACGACGATGTGTGGGTGGAGCTTAGCTAGAGGTTGGCGGGGCATATCGAAAACTGGAAAGGTCAATTGTTGATCAGAATCCAATGGCATAACGACGATGTGAGACTCATTTGATGATTGATTATGAGCTAATGGTACTTGATATTTCCGTGCTGATGACGTCAGTCCGCTGAACGAATCGTTGCTACTGATTCCAAGATACTCAATCAATCAAGTTTATTCTCATAAAAACACTACATTGCTAGAGAAGCTATGTACAATATTTCTAAAAAAAAAAAAAAAATTAATAATAATAATAATAATAATAATAATAATAATAATAATATAAGTATCGTTATCGATATTGTTATGGTCATCATGCGTCATCATACTCATCTCCATCGCTAGCTCCCATCCATATGGTGCATCCATAACTCCCGCCAGAGAACTGCTGACAGTCATGCCGAGAAGTGTTACCTTCTTGACAAACAGCAACAATCCTCATCAAGAGCCGTCACCAACCCTCAAGTGAGGATATGCCCAGTTAGGAATTTCAACTTTGTTGTTAGGGGCCGGCTGTCGTCCAAGACGTGTGGGCTTTCTGCCCAGAACCTCCTACTTCCTCCCAAAGATGAATGCGGGCGCTATGGGGCGGCTTAGCAGCAGCAGCAGCAGCAGCAGCAGTAGTAGTAGTAGCAGTAGTAGTAGTAGTAGTAGTAGTAGTAGTAGTAGTAGTAGTAGTAGTAGTAGTAGTAGTAGTAGTAGTAGTAGTATCGGCAGTAGTATATGTAGCTGCGGGTTTCTAGGCAGTAGCGGGACTCGTCTCTTAGGCTCCTTTCTCGTTGCATCGCGCGTTCTCTCATCCGCTCACTCACACATAGCGTAACATCGCCCTTTGGTTTTCATTTGTTTTATCTGAATCGTTGCATAATGGCGTCCGCAAATTTACACAGTGTTATTAGTTTTGTTTATGCTTCTGACTGTTAAATAGCTGGTTCATACTGAGTATGGACTCATCATGACAGATGATAGCAATAAACCCCAAGGCAGAGAGGAATCAAACGACTCCCTATCATCTTGTCACGAAGGTTTTATACAATCCATAATGTACTGCCACGATCCGAGCGAGGCTACTCTGGTAATGTCGTTATAATGATAGTAAAACTGTCGTAGAGTTGTCTTTCTTTGACGGCGAGAGAGAATAAACATACGCACACGAGGGGGTGGGGTGGGAGAGATGGTGGGAGGGAGAGAGCAGATAGTAAGAGAGCGGAGCGTGAGAGAGAGAGAGAGAGAGAGAGAGCGAGAGAGAGAGAGAGAGAGAGAGAGAGAGAGAGAGAGAGAGAGAGAGAGAGAGAGAGAGAGAGAGAGAGGGGATAGAGAGAGAGGGAAGGAGTGAGTGAGAGAGGGCGGAGTGGGGTTGTAGAGAGGGGGCGGGGGGGGGGGGGGAGAGGGGGTAGAGAGAGAGATGAGAGAGAGAGAGAGAGAAAGAGAGCGTGTGTGGGGTGGATGTAGGTTTTGATATCTGATCGATCAATTCAGAATTCGTGTGTAGATTTGCATCAAATCAGTTATATCTATACAACCTGACACAATCTTATGCCTAAAAGGATTCTGATTCAAATATCATGTGGACTGAAAACGATTCCACATACAATAGGGTAGGTCTATGCACATATATGCGTGGGCATGACGAGAAAGCTGGGCGGAGACGTGATGCCGGTATTGCAATTTATTCATGCATGCACAATTGTGCAAATACTACGCTATGTGTACTAGGTAATGGCACTGTGTTCATTCCGAGTTCATCTTCACAACACGCACATACACCCACTCTGCGATCTGTGATGCATCACCTTTCATTTGGAACATTAGTCTAGTATTACCGGGTAATCGGTCAATTCGGCTAAGCGATGTGACAAATCTATTGTATAAAATTATCCGTGCTTTCCACGTCTATGTCCAGATCGCCTAATAGTGCAAACGAATGTGCATTTGATCTGCACATAATGAACAACAAATGTCATTACAAGAAAATAAATAATTCAAGCCATACTATTGTATTATCCCTACGCCCATTCTCTGCCATCACCATAGCAGTGAGTTCCATTTCTAGGTATGTCCCGCCTATTTCTAGCAAAGCTCCGCCCACGTGTTTCCGCCTGCATGCTGGACTCGATTTACGTACCTTTGAATCATGAATCCTCAGAATCTGTATTTCATGGTAACTTTACAGGTAAGCTGCTGGCAGCACCAGTGACCAATCAAATAAGTTTCAAAATATTCGCAACAATGTTTATTAAATAGTAAAGGCATACAATTCATACACTTTACGGACTTTTCATTGGTAATGACGGAGCTAGATACTGCACTTCGTATTGTGAATTCAGCCTACAAATGACGTTATTGAGTATGACGTCATCCACTTGCGTGACATATAGGAAATCACCATTGATGCTGATATTGGCAACGTGTCGAGAAAACCACACCAGTACACAGGTGTGGGAGAGCGAAACAGCGGTATGAGCGCGCGCCGTCACACAAATGAATATATCACAATAATCTCTTAAAAAACAAATTATGAAAGACACACATATCCGTTATTTTATAGGTGTGCGCGCGACATTTCCCTCTCCGCCCCTATTGCGTAGCGGGTCGCACCTGTATAAATCTCAATTACTCAGCAGTCATCCAGTGTGTGCGTGTAATTAATGGTTGATCGCTACACACCGATATTAACTCACATGGGAAATATTGTAGACATTGCATGCTGGGGAACTAAGCACATTTGGAAATGCATTTGCTATAGAGGATATGTTTGATTGCATACCCAGCACGCATCCTTTTAAAGGCCCGCATTCACACCAAAATGAAAATAAAAATTGTTAGGATTGTATATTCGTAAAGGCTTAAGTCGTGTTGCTAATTCAATGTCGCTCCTAAAACGAGTATATTAATCTACACTGAATGGCATTACCACGCGTTCACATTGATTTCGTTAAATTACGCGGAGGCACATGATTTAAATTGTAAACTTCTAAAAGTATACACATCTAAGCATTTTATTTTCAAGCATTTAGGCGTCAATTTTGGCTTTTTACCTTTAACACTCAAATTCGTTCAAGAAAATTTCAATTTTCTCATAGAAAATGTCCATTTGTAGACCAAAAGAAGACTGACTTTGACAATTTATCACTGGAATAACTGGCTCGGTTATCGGAAAAGTACAGCAGAATGCACAGGTGATATAAACAGCTTGCATGCAAAACCACAGCTGCAGGTGTGATTGGAGCCAATACCGGTGTAGCAATCCTTGCTACAGACGTGGGCGCGGTAGTCGCTATACCACTTGGTGGAGAGACACTAGCCGCCCGTGTACTGACCACCAGCCTGGCAGTAGGATGGCGCCAGATTACCTCGAGAAGCGCGTTCAGTATGTAACACTAGCACAGAGCACCCTACGTGCTATTGACGAGTTGGTCAGCAAAGCTCTTGAGGATGGACACATCAGTGATAATGAGTACCACCATGTGCTGAAGCTCTAAACGTGTACCACACCGAGAAACCTAAAGTACACCAGCAATACCTCAAAGGCTCCTGTGGGAATGTTAACACATATGAGCTAAAAACGAGATGCTGCGCTGGGCTAGATCACCGGTCTCTATGATGTCAAATACTGTGCTGCTTTAAGATTACTACTATAGATGGCCTTCCCCGTGAACCTCATGACAGTCATCCAGAGGCAAACGCCCCTCCTGGGTACCCTCTGGACTGATCGACTACATAGTCTGCTGGATGATATTCCAGACCTAACACTCCTAGATCTCCATCACAGTCGATGGGCGGTCCCACACTAGCTTCTCCATCAATCCACGACCAGTCGCCAACGTCACTATTACCATTAATGATGCGAAGAAAGCTCACACTTGGATGGTTGGTTCAAATCTGTCGTTCTGGAACCAGCAGCTGAACTTTTCCACCTGGCGCGCCAGGGCAGGATGTGGAGTCGGCACCAGTTTGCTTCACTACTATTCCAGTACCGCTAAAGCTGAGCTCATTGCCAGCTGTCTTAGATTCCATGTGTACGAATCATCCATGAGCTGGGCATAAGCCTGCCTGATACGAATGACTTCAACCATCTGCTCAACTGCTACATCCTCTCAGCGGCCAGCATACTACAGCGAGAGTTCAACGCCAACTCAGACTATCAGTGGCATGGTGAAGAGAACAGCAGTCTATTATGTATGGCGACCCTAGACGAGACTACCAAGACTTCCCCTATCAAACACCATGAAAAATCAGTCACTGGAAAACTGTAACGTTCTTAGTCTGAGGCACTGGTGCACATCACTAGCATCAAACAGGTCAGGTCAGATGCGTAGAAGTATTTTGTGCCACACACAACCTTGGAGCTCACATCAGCAAGGATCATTCGAATCAGCCAGGCATTGGAAGCAGTGTGCTACTGCCTCCGTACCACCCAGACTAAGCTGCGGCACTCTATCGATGGGGTGAGAGAAAAAGAGGTGCAAGCCATGTTCAGCCGTCTCATTGAGGATATGATTATCATTGCAGACACAAGCAACCTTTTTGCCAAATTCCAACATGCCTTACAAAAGGCACACCGCCAGCCCGATATTGCAGCTGATTCCGAGCAAAATAATCATGAATGTTGAGGACCTGTGGGTCAGGGGTTATAACAACATGATAGTCGAGGGAAATTCCCCAGGGTGTTCACGTTGGCTTCAACACAGCCATCAACTCGTCCAGGCATAGTGCTGCGCTCGGAATCTGCGTGGTCCCCACAACCACAACCCAGCACTATGTCACCATCAGCAAGTATACCACCACCCGCACTGCCACCCACCGTGCCTCCAGAACGACAACAGAGTAATGACATCGGAATGATAACCATATGAGTCAGGGCAGGCCGGCAGGCATAGCTATCTCTGTGCTCATCACCAGTCTTCTCCATTAGCAGATCCTGTAGAAGATCATCCTGACTCTCCAGTGCAGGAGTCGTGGCAGCTGCTGGTGAGGTCGCATTAACTAGCTTGGCCTGCCCGACAGCCCCTATGCACGCCAAGGGCTGCATGGTTCGGTGGTACAGCCTTTTTCAAGTTTGTAGTAGTGCAGAACCCTATTCAGTTCAGAGTCGGGGGATGCTATGGATGCCTGTAGTAAATGAAAGACATCCGACAGATACTCCTGATCCCTTAGCCCGCAGAACCGTTTCGACGATACTGCCACCCATGAGGAAGTATTCGATAAAGCAGATCTGCACCTTAGCACTAGCTAGAGCTTCAGGGCTGTCAGATCCTCTGTTAGCTCAGCGATGGAGAGCTGAGCGAGCTCATCTGGTGTCTTCTTCTTGTAGACCTTCAACTCTGTGTGGACGACATCATAGTACTTCACCAGCTGGTCCATGATTTAAGCCGCTATGCATAGTGTTACAGAGATGGGTATCTCTGAGTACTGACCTGATCAGTTGGTAGACACAGACTGGGCAGATCTGAGTAGCTATCTCGAGGCGAAGTGCATATGTTTATCCTGGATGTATATTCAGCCCTTAAACAATGCTGTCAACAGTACAGATTGGAAATCAGTTCCAAGAGAGCCATGCGAGCCTTCAGAAGATGGAGAAGCTGCTCAAAAACAAGATCAAGAAGATACTGACACAGGCTAAGCACCTGTCAGTTCATGTCACCAGTAACATGGTGGTGAATGTGGTTGGGATGAAGGTGACTGGTGGGAATGAGGTTCCTCCTGCTGCCAGTGCAGCTGTCCTCGCCACAGTGGCAAGTGGGATTGCCGAGCACCGTCTGGGAATAACGCATCCCATCCCTAAGATCGCCATCAGTGATGCCTCTTAAACTGCTGCCACCAAACTCATAGGCGAGCGCATTCCACTAATAGAAGCAGCGACTCTAGGGCAAGCAACCAGTGCTATGGCTGAGATTACCATGACCCATGTCTGACTGGGTACCACCACACGGACGAGGCACAAACGTTTAAGATATCTATATAAACCACAACCACATACACACAATGACAGCATGTCAAGATGAACTTGACCGGCCCCTAGGTGATGCAGTCATCGCTAGCCTGCAACCAGTCTTTGGGACCATTCTCACGTGACTCGAGACACTCGACCACGTAGCTAGTGACAGGACAAAGCGTGTGGCCACACAAGGACAGTCGGAGTGATGGTGGACTGGGGGAAGGTGACGAATAGTACCAAGAGTATCGGACTGAGTTCGGAAGCGATAGTGACCATGTGGCCAAGAAGGACAGCGATGAGGCCCACCTCCTGGCTGAGGGTATCGTTGTCTGGAAGAAGGTCCCAAAGAGCAGAAGAGGGTTGTGTCTGACCGCTTTAACCATTGTCACCTGAAGGAGGGGGCAACAGCCATGGACTGTCAGCTCACCACGGAGGCATCGGCTCAATATGAGTGAGTACCCACTTCGAAGATGTATGTATCGCAACACAGAGATGGAAGATCCATGAGACAACAGCAGCATATGAGGCATGGTATGCCATACCAGAGTCAGATGGACATAGTCGAGCACAAGGGTTGCGGACCTCCATGGCCCGAAAATGGTGGTTAGCCCACAAGGCATGCCCCTACAGAGATGGCAAGTATCCTAAGCACTGCTACTTATTTCCTTGGCCCACCACATGGTCAACCTACGCCTCATTCATCTCTGCTGGAGGAACGACGCTGCCTGCCTTGCAGAGAAAAGTGGCTGTGCAGGCAGTACTCCCATTTAGTCTCTCAGATATGGAGGACGCTAATGCTGAGCAAGTGCTAACCATCTTCTGGGATCATGTCAGTACCGTACTGCAGTAGACCGGCCAATGCCGGGCAGGTGGTGCTAATCATTGCCCGTTGGAACATAGGAAAAACATCTTGCTGTGCGCCCTGCTGGCAGAATATCTGTTTGAACGCCACATACTTCTGGTGTCTGACTCCGCCACTGATGCAGTTGATGGCAATGACTAATGGTACAAAGGCCTAATCAACAAGACACAGCTGCTAGCAGCCCACCTAACTGACTCACATGTCCAGGCCATTAATGACCCTGTAATGGACCAGAAGACAGTCACCTACATCAGCAACATTATCAGATGGCTCCGACACACCAGGATCACTGTCCTCGTCCTCTTTCAGGAGTACATGCATGAGATATCACCGTACATCCGGCACAATGTGAGCCTTCGATACTTCAGCTCCAAGTGTGGGCGTACCCTGCTCGAGACCATCTATGACAGCGTGACCCTCAAGGAGAGCAAGCAGGACTTTATCGCAGGTTTACAGAGGGCAGCTGAACTGTACCGCTTCATCTTCAGTAACATGGAAACTGGGAAGCTCTCGCACTTCAAGCCGTCATTGTATATGGTGCAAACCTTCAGCTACAAGCTGAATCCAGCCGGAAAGCTCGCTTGTAAGTTGGGGCGACATATCTGATGTGTCAACTGGGATGATTTTCAGGCTTGAGGACATTTGTCAGAAGTTTGAGGAACTCCGTCAGAAGCTTGAGGAACTTCGTCAGAAGCTTGAACTTCGTCAGGACCTTGAGGATCAGGAATTTGTCCCTGGTACACTATCCACTGTCGCCCTGTAGGTGGGGCTTAGAATACACCTTCCGTATCCTCTGCGTGTCGTAAGAGGCAACTAAAGGAGGTATGGGTGAGGTAACCCTGATAGAAACCTCGAGTGCTGAAGACGGAGGTTCCAGGCCGAACGGCACACTTTAATAAACCATGGATCCACGCACTTAACGCATATGATCATGTCGATAGTCACTTACAGGACTGGCGGTATGATCAGTGAACGAAAAGAAGAAGAAGAAGACTATCTATCCACTGTGGATCAGATTCCATCACCATCTTCTTTTGGAACCTCTCATGGAAAATCCACTTCGTCCATACTTTGCGAGTATCGGACTGGTGGGTAGGTTTGATGATGAAATCCTGGAAGTCATGTGTGAACCCTAGAACCGTAGTCATATTCTGCTCTATCTACTTCCAACCATTGTCATTGAAGGTGTGCACAATAGCTTCATCTCTGCTAATAGTGTGCCCCTCCTCTCTACCTGTGGTGTGACCAGTATCGTGGCCCTCAGTGATCATAGCTCTGATTTCCTCTCAGAAGTAGTCAGTCACACCAGACTGTAGCCTGTCCAGCATGTCATGCTCAGCATCAGTGAAAACATCGAAATGGCTGGCCCACTTACCTATGGTTAGTAGATCTTTGGCATCGACCCTCGACTTATGATCCAGAATGACAGGACTCTTAGTGGGTGTGGTGGGGAGATCCAGGCCTCGGTCCTGAGCACTGTCTAACTTCGTGTACATGAATTTGGTCAGCAAGTCCTTGACATATCGGAACCATCTCTGCTCACTCAGGGAGGTCCATATCTCTTCGTCAGAGGGATGAGAGTGAGGACGTTGATGTTGGACATGAGTAGCTGTCGGAATGACATGTGTAGTCTTGCCCATGGAAGCTGTCTCAGCAATAATGCTTGTGTTCCCAGCTGTGGTCTCACTCTTGCGAGTGTGCTGTCCGAAGACAATTTGGTGGAGAACTCTGCCGAACATGGAGGCATTTAATCCTCTTCCATAGAGATAACTTAAGCATGCCAGGGTATTACAGCATCCATACGGAGCGGTTGAGCCCACGACCTCAAATCACACCAATCCACGGAATGACTGCCTGACTGTCATTTGACCTGGTATTCATGAAGAGAACCCTCTCTCCACAGCTGGGAAGTACATCGACTTCACTATCTCGGGACGGAACCATAATATTAGGAGCATGATGCTCAAGTTCTAGCTCGGGAGCACCGCAACAAAGGAGCTAGAGCTGCATAAGGATATGAGCAGGTGAGAGATCATGCAGAGTAACAGCACACTAGACACTATGTATGTGAATGATGAGTAACGAGTGCTGGATCTACTAGCTCATAAACCTGCCTTCTATACTACGCTGTATGGTGTAATGGTGGATTTACAGGATTCAACCTGCAGGCAGGCGTGGAGATGCCTGTGGCCATGCCACTCCTCTCCCTCCTCAAGAACACGCACGTGAATCCAGCCCTGAAGCAGGACAAGCTGGTAATTCGGGTGTACACTCAGCATTTCGATGGTGAAACAATGACTTCTCCACGACTTCATATCTGGCACGATGAGAATGACTAGGAGCTAAACATGTGGGGCTCTAAGCAGTGGATCCTACACATGGAGCGCGAGCACCAGCAGGTCCAGGCCACAGTCATACAGTGGATAGAGTTAACCTTGCAACAAGGTGCTCTAGACTGTGTTCCTGTCACGGATCTGGTTCAGAAGGGAGGATCAGTCCCGGAGGTGTGTGGGCTTGATGACTTCAAACTTGAGGTGGCGGGGACCAATGTTGCTGGCGAGTCTCGTGATCTGGCTGATTGCACTCTCTACTGACAGAAAACGAAGTCGTACACACTTCAGAGGCTGGCTAGTGGCCACAACGATCTCGATTTAGCCCTCGAGGGTCAGTACTACCTCGGTGATAGGGACATTCCACCTAATCATGGCAACCAGCTAAGCTTCCATGCTGGGAACCTCATAGAGTGCACCATGGTGGTGCGAGTGATGGTGCATTACTTCGGCTATGCCAAGTTCTGTGTGTCACACACCACATGCATTCAGCTTGAGCATACATGGAAAACAACTCCTGCCATCACAGCCACTGCTCCTAATACCACTACTAGTACCTCCACCATCTTCTATATATGCTCAAGTGCCTTGCTGTAGTCCATTCGCTCCTTGGACAGTTTTTCCATTGCCTGGTTATGACATTTTCACTCCACATCCACTGCCTTATAGTCAGCTACACTGAGACCCCAGTTCGCCAAGGCAAACATGTGGATGCTATGTCTATATTTGTCCGGTTTAAAGAACTCACTTGTATAGGAGCAGATGATGTATGAACCAGATCCAGTCAACGAGGACTATGAGGAGGATAAGAACTATGATGGGGATGAGCACTATGATGCTGGCCACTACGAGGGTGATGATGTAGAGCCAGAATCCTGCTGACTAATCCACCGAGCAACGGGGATCTTACACCTATGTGAATGGCTCTCTCATTCCGCTGGCAGCTGTTGGTGCTCTGCCTGCTCTGTTCACAACTAATGCTGCTGTAACAGTCCACAGGATCAGCAGCCACACTTTCCATGGCGTTGAGAGTATCACAGAGACCATTCCAGCCATTGCCTCAGAGGTATGCAAATTCTTTGGAGTAGCTGGCCCGTGGCTCCCAAATGTTGCTGTGGTTCTCGCAGTCACCTGGACCAGCGATCATTAAAGACATGCTATATAGTATGACATCTCTGTACTCTCCGGACTCTTAACATGCGAGACTTTGTCGATAAGCTGCCCCTCCCTCATTATCCAGTACATATTAGACAACGGTGTATTCAGGAGTTTAAGGAGGTGTTCAGCGATGGTCGAATGTATAACGGCCATCTGTTCATCTGTCTAGCGTTCACCCAGTCTGAACAGAAGTCAACGTGAGTGATGAGATCCGAGAGTTCATCAATTTTACTACCTGTCTTGCGGGGCTCTGCCACCAGCCCGGTGGCTGCCACTATGTGCCTCATCAACTGCTTGAGATCGCGTGTGACAATGGTCACAACATCACCGTGGAGACAGCAAGACACTGGTTCTCCAGGCAGGCAATGTGTCAGATACAAAGACCTCGCCCCCGTCATATTAGGTGTCACACTTCGATGAACCTGTCCCAAACAGATTTCACCAGGTAGATGTGCTGTCCCATCTGCATGCTCGTGTGGGCCTCAAGACCTACAAGTACGCACTCACCATCGTCGATGTAGCCAGCAAGTACAAGGCCGCAGTACCACTCATTAATAAGTCTGCAGGTCAGGTAGCGCCTGGGTTCCAGTGTGTTTATAAGGATCCACAGTCTCCCCTCAAGTGGCCAGACTTGCTGCAAATGGATAAGGATAAGGAGTTGAGAGGGGAGACTCCAACCCTCATGCACAAATATGGTGTAGCGGTTAGATGATGCGAGGTAGGTCATGCCCAAGCAATTGTTGAACAGTGGAGCTGGACACTAGCAGAGAGACTGTTCCCACATCAATATGGGTTAGTAGCCTGAACAGGCAAGCTCCGACTGGAGCTGTTCTACATGCATGTGTTGCTAGGTATTATGACACTAGAGACGAGGGAGAGGAGAACAGAGTTCCATCCAATGCCCTAATTCGCTACCTATATGAGCCTGGTGAGCTAGAAGGTTGTCAACGGCATACAGCAGACCCTAACTGGTCGATAAATGTCCACAGATTTAACAGGTATGTGGAGACGATGGGGCAGCCTATGCTGTACTACCTGGCTAGTGGACCAACGCGGTCCTTTCTATGAGGGGAACTTAAGCAGGTCCCTTCAGATACACAGATGCATCCACCCGAGTGCTCAAATCAGGTAGAGGTCCTCTAGGTCGTAAGCCCTGACTGTCGGCACAACCGATTGGACAGGGCACAATAGTCAACAGGGATATTATACTCGATTGGCTCTGTGTGTACACCATCTGGAAGCCAATGACGTTTATCCTAGTATATTGAGAGACCAGGATATTCCTGCTCATACGTTACCATACCCTGGTTTCACAGATGGAGGCCTCCGTCCACTGCACCATCGAGGGCACTGTAGAACCTCCGTTAGCCGATCACTTTGGCTTACCATCAGAGCTCTCCACATAGTCGCACTTGGAGCAGAGACCGATCCCATGTGTACCTTCGAATTCGAGCTTGAACAGTCTCGGTGTCCATCCAGACAATTCGTTCCAAGCCAACCATCCCACACTTATGGGTGACACATTCTGAGCGCATCTCTGGCGGAAGCCAGCTATAACGATGTTATCAGAATCAGTGTCCATCTGGAGGTATTCGACGCTGTCACGGTGTACATACTGATCTAGGAAGTCATAGTAGAACTCCAGCATTCTAAGTTTCGTGAGCTCATATATGGCTATCCCCACCTCGAATGGTTGACAAAAGGTGGTTCTAACCTTATGGCTTTGTAGCTCGTCGGACTCACTGATCTCCTCGAGATCTTCGAAACTCTGTCTACCACTCATTCATCCTTGGTGAAGCTGGTGTTGCTACGACGCTCCAGGGCCTCAATCAGTTTACCATAGGCGTTATTGTCTAGTAGTTTAAAGAGATCTTCCAAGAGTGCTTTGCTCTTGTCCACGTCTCCTGAGCTGTGGGCCTCTGTAACATTATTCATGAACCACTCGAATGTGCGTTGTGGCTCATAGTCTATGCTATCACGGCAGTGATCTCTAGTGATGTACCACTTGGGTGCCGATGCATACATGAACCTTTCTTGCCAGAGAGGGCACAGACTGGTTTACTGGCGGTGGAACACTTCCGACAAGTTTTCCCAAAGTGTGTGAGCATCTCAGGGGATACTGCCTCTACTGGGAATTCGCTGTTGTAGAAGATAGGAGGCAGTTCCTCGAACTTCGCCCACAGGGCATTGTTTATCTCTGTGTCCACTTCAGTACATCCGAACCAACGGTCTGCTAGGAGATCTTCCTTAAAGCATTCTACATCACTAGCACCATAACAATACCATATTGTCTGTTTTCCGCATGGCATCTCTTTGGGCATAGTAGATAAGTACAGGGCATTTGCGTCATAGCCGAGGAGATGACGACATACACGCTCACCATCACAACCCATTTTAGTTACACCTGCTTCATTGTATCGAGTGAACACAATGCTGGGTCCACTGACAACTGCACCCTCAGCATCGGCTGTGTGCATCCATACGCTTTCTTCGCAACTTTTACTGAGGCTGTATGCTGGTGAGTTCATCCACGAAGATCTTCTTAATGAGATTCAGGTCATACCGCCCAGAGGTGAACCTGTGTACTCTTGATCATGGGAGTCTCTGTTGGATGTGGCTTGGCGCCTCCTAGGAGTGCTTCAAAGTCATATACGATGAAGTGTGGGTATGGTAACATCCGCAATGTTATTGGGACTTTTGGACACGACACTGTTTCATACAGCACTCCCACTGTACCACAAGCATGCATCCAGATACTCCCAGCTTCTTGTCTCTTGCGACTACCTAGTGGTATCAGTGCAGCCTCTGCACCCTGTTGATGTTGATCTGTTCCACGCAGACCTGTATGTAGCGTCCTAGTTATCAGGCTAAATATACAAAACACGAGACTACACCGAAAAACGAGTGGATTGACGGGGGCATAGTAAGTGCTCTGTGCATGAATGGCAGTCTGTCCAGTTTGACAGTGAGCAAAACTATTAAAAGGGGGGTCACTAAAGACTTACCAGCTTCAGTGTGAAGGGCAATAGAGAGGTCTCAGTGAACCGGTCCCACCCATCCATGTGCTCATACGGATACACACCCTATCGAAGCAAGGGGGGGGGGGGGTGCGAGAGGAACCGGACTGAGATTCCCTTCTATGCCTATAGGCTCTGCGCTACTTAGATATTCCGCCTAATACAAAGCACTTACCGTGTCAATATTAACCCACCCGTTACCCGGACAAAATGACGTTCATCTTAGTTAGCATGTACATATATAAATAACCTGCTGCTCTAGATATGACTAGACAATATGTAGAGCTGTGCACTTAGCCAGCTATCTGTAGTGTGACATATATCTCTGCATGTGCACTCCAACTGGAGTGTTAGTGCACTCTAGGCCGAGGCCGCACCCAAGCCGGGCACCTTGTTATGGAGGGTGTGGTTCAGAACTGGGATCGTTATGCTGCTGTCAGCATTTAGATACCCAGTAGTATGTCCGGTATCAAACAAATACAACCTCGGGGAGCAGCTGTTCTGCGATCGGCGGCCCCCACCGCACCTACCATGCACGCGTATAGTACCGAGTGAGTCTTCCACTAGGGGGTGGGGGGGGGGGGGGGGGGGGGGGGGGGGGGCGGGGGGATATTTTTTCTGACGCCGGACGGACTATTGTAGTAGTCTCACTAGTCGCAATTAGCATGGTGGCCGGTGTAATACATCTATGATCTTTGAGTGCTTAATAAATCTATTTTAGTCGTGGTTGTAAATGTCTCCATCGGTATATGCTTCACGATTTGGACTTGTTCCTTAGTTATGCGTCTTTATCGTGCGAGTTAACTCTTTCGCGGCTGCACGGCCCAGACAATAATTCCAATGAGTAAAAACACATGAATTGCTGTATATTTTTAAAACACGTTGACTGAAAGTTGTTGTTGGCCTAGCCACCAACAAATTTCAGTCAAATCTCTTTCAAAATTTGTTTCAGGTCCATAGATATAAGCCCTGGAATAGGTAGTCTGCAAAAACCCCAAAGCAGTCAGATGGTTACTGTCCTGATTATGTTATCGGAAAGGCTGGTAATAGCTTTCTAATGTCACACATCATGATCGCGCATAATTAGCTGTGACACTGCTAGAGTCAAGTCAGCTGTTAAGTATCAACCATGGCATGGCTGGCTCTATGCTCGAGCCAGTCATTTCAGTGGTTATTTCATAAATAGTATTCTCTCTGCCTGCAAACTGATAATTAGAAAAGGACATATTTTAACAAAATTTAATCATTAATGGGATAATCCCACGTTGCAGATCACGTGATACTTAACTTACTGATGTTAGGTTTACAAACTGTGTTGATATAATCAGATCGTGTGAATCTTAGCGACAGCTTTCAGCAACTTTAAAAAAAAAAAGATTACAAATCTTCTATCCTCCACACATTGAATACTTTATATCTCATTTCCTTGCAGCGGGAAGTTCGGTATAATCGCAGGATCATTTACCTGCATAGCCATTTCCCGCTGTCATGGAAACATATGCATGACAAATTACGCTCGTGACTTCCTGTGTTCCTATCTTAGAGTATACTCTTGTAACAGCTTACTCACATATAGTACGCACATGTTCTTAGTGCTCAGCGCTTTCAACGCTGACATCCCTCCCAATACTTTAACGCTTCAGTAGCTAAATTTGGTCAAGATAGTTAAAACATTTGCGTATGCCCATTCGAGGTCACGAGAATAACATTTTTTGAAAATTTACCACTGGAATGACTGGCTCCAGTCATTTCAATGGTAAATTTTCAGAAATAGTATTTTCGCTGGAGAATGGCTATTCCTCAATCCCACGGCAGAGGCTGGTTTTGGT
Source organism: Chaetoderma sp. LZ-2023a (assembly GCA_034401795.1). NCBI lineage: Eukaryota > Metazoa > Mollusca > Caudofoveata > Chaetodermatida > Chaetodermatidae > Chaetoderma > Chaetoderma sp. LZ-2023a. Next base: position 12,748,517 of record CM067362.1, read on the forward strand.
GGGATTCGTCATGACGGCGTTAATATCATTGCAAGCAATCAAATAGGTACGCTGTTGGATAATTTGTAAATATCTGGAAGTTGTTGTAACCTCCAGCAATTCTAATTTCAACACACATTCGGCAGATAAAGTATTCCTAAATAATTCTTCACATTAGCATATCGATCTCGAGATGAATGTCAACTGGTTATCTGTGTGTGCGTTATTTTCAGAAGTACAAAATGTTGGGATCGACATGACACAAACGGATTACATTAACGCAATTCAGAACATAAATAATAATTACTGTAAGATAGAAACGCGAGTGTGACGTGGGACTTCACGGGAGAACAGAAAATGTACCTTAAATGCGCACATAATGACATAATTATGAAAACCCCTATATTCGCACGTGTGAATTATGCAATGAAAAACGAACTGAACTACTCCCAAAATACTGCTATAGCCGACCAAACTACCGGTAATTTTCAGCACATTTCACATCGAAAAATCGCAAACTATTAACCAATGACGACGACTACGACGACGACGGCGGCGGAGGCGGCGGCGACGACGTATAGTGTGTAAAATACATATTTAATACTATTCTCCTCATGTATCAATTTAAAATTGATCTGAATGTAACAAAGGTCAATTCAATTCAACAAGAAATATTGCAAAATGTTGACTAAAAGTTTATCCACTCCTTCTAACTGCAGAAAACGCCCACCCATCATCACAGCTGCATTCTAGTGTCTCTTAATGTGTGCCTACTTATAATACAATAGAGTCATTATCACGGTAGACGTAATGGGGTGATAGACACCCTTTTTGGTTGGCTCTCACAAGGCACTTGATTCCGAGGGGGCGGGGCTTAATTGTCCATATATGGATCGCCACACATAATAGGGTCTGAACACCCATTTAGAGACAGGCATCCACAGAGATATACACCACCCACAGGTACTGATCGCCACACATAATAGGGTCTGAACGCCCATTTAGAGACAGGCATCCACAGGGATATACACCACCCACAGGTACTGATCGCCACTTACTGCAACACCCTCGAAGAGGGTCAGAAAGGTTTAAGATCTAAATATAGACCTTGCATCATGGTTAATGTAACACAGCTTCGAGTGATGGCAAGGAAATTAGAGGATATTCTAAGGCCCACAAAGCCGACCTGCTCCAGATGATTGCACACGCCAATGCCGAGGAGTGGCGAAAGCCACTCCCCACCCTTGCCAAGGAGTGGTTAAAGCGACTCTCCCGAGCAAAATAGACAGGGAGGTTTCCGGCACTCACCTCTGAGGATCCATGGAACCCTCACAAGAAAGCACAGCTGCTCCGTGAGAGTCGTCAGTTGTATGAGGAGACGAATGTCAGCTTACGGGCCAGAGCTGTAGCAACTCGGATGGCAAGCCATCCACAAGAACGCCTACCTCTTCTAGACCGAATCAGAAGACGATTAATGAGTGGAACGAGATCTGAAACCCTAGCCCGTAGTATGAGGCGAGACGGTCAGCAGATTCTCAACGAGCGTCTCGGTGAGAGGGAGACAGAGCAGAGAGGATGGTGAACAGTATGCTGGACATTCTTCAGCGGGCTAGAAGGAGACATTACAGGTCGGATCATGGAGAAGCTTCGGACTGTTCAGAACGCCTTCTACCTTCGGTATACCCACACCTATCTAATCCGCCACATCGAGGATGGTAGGGTAATGCTCTTCCACAAGAATGCTCCAGGAAGTCCCTGGATGAATACACTAGGAGAGACCCAGACTTTGGTGGAGGACAGAGAGCAAACATGCCTCGACCCAGACAATATCAATCGGCCCAATACCGGGTGGGCCTTCGTCAGATCAATCAACGTTGAGGTAAAGGCTCGCATCGACCGCCAGCCTCTGCTAGGGACAGCCCCCCCCCCCCCCCTCCCGGTCTGCCTCTGATGGAGGAAGGGAATGGTGGAACTCGATACCTACAAAGATAACATGTGCTTCTGGAGATGACTAGCAGTCCAGCAGGGTACAAGAGCTGATAGAAGTAAAGCTCCTGCACGAGAGCTTGTTAAACAGTTCTATGGCCTGAACAGGCCTGTGACTGACGTACCAAAGACGTCCCTAGACCAGCTGGACAAGGTAGAACTATTTGCGAAGATAGGGGTTCGTGTTTATGAGCCCACTGAAGAGGGTAGCTGGCATCTGACCAGGAAACCTGCACACTATCCGACCATAATGACAATAGTAGTGTACGACCACCACGCCTTCTTCATTAAGGACATCTCCAAGCTGACCCAGACTTTCAGCTGTGGGCACTGTCAACAGCAGTTCACCCAAGCATGTATTCGCTCCCCATATGAGAAGGCCTTCTATCCATACCAACCGGCCAGTTCCGCAGCTACTCGTTGGATTGAATATGAGTCGAGAAACCATGGAATTCATATACACCACACAAAGTGTAGTTACGGTGGTGAGTGTTGTATCGATGGGGCTCCCGTAGATGGTTATGATCCGACAACTGACACAGTATACCAGTTTCATGGCTGTCACTGGCATGTTCCCAACACCAGCGAGGTGAGGATGCTGATCAAAGATACCGCAAGACGGTCGCAAGAGACGAGAAACTGAGAGCATCTGGATGCACGCTTGTGGTACAGTGGGAGTGTTGTATAAAACGATGTCCAAGCGTCCACACCCCTGTGCGGACAGTACCATACCTACATTTATTGTCTATGATTTTTAAGCCCTTCTAGATGGAATCAAGACACACCCTACAGAGAGTCTCACGATCGAGAGTGCCCACATACCAATCTCGGTGTCAGTCGGCTGCTCCTTAGATGGTAGCGCGAGCTCGCCAACTCACCTCTGCAATGCTAACTCCAAAGTGCTGATCTCAGAGTTCATGCAGGAGATCCAACTACGAGCCTCCACGATCCGTACAATGGTTCGGTCACAGTATTCACCCGCAGACTTGGACAAGTTACCAAACTGACAGCAGCGACTTATCAATGAGTGGTGTGACCAGGTGCCTGTGCTCGGGTTCAACGCTGGGCGGTACGACCTGAACCTCATCAAGAAGTACTTCGTGGATGAACTTACTACTTTGTCCAAAGGAACGGTGAAAGTCGCCAAGAAGGCTAGCCAGACAATGTTCCTCATTAAGCCTGAACTGAGGTTTCTCGATGTAGTCAACTACCTCGGCCGAGGCGTTTCTTATGAGAAATGGATCAACGCCTATGGTTGCACGCAACAGAAGAGCTGGCTACATTATTAATGGTTCGACTCACCTGAGAAGCTTGACTATCCTGGACTACCTGATTATCCTGTGTGGTGGTCCAAGCTCAAAGGGGGGTTACCTTCTTGAGTTGTCCGAGTGGAAAGCTTGTAAGCAGACCTTCAGAGATCTGGGGATGAAGACGTTTGCTGATTGGTTGCGATATTACAACAACTTGGATGTTAGCCCATTCATTGAAGCCTTAGAGAAGATGCGAGAATTCTACACAGACGGGGTATAGACATTCTGAAGGATGCGGTGTCACTTCCTGGTGTGTCGCTTCAGTACTTACTTCGTGGTACTGCTGAACATGGGCGGATATTAGCCTTTACCCTCCAGGCAAGGAAGCTTACGAGATGTTAAAGGGTGCTGTTGTTGGTGGTCCGAGCAATTGTGTTCACGAGATATCACGAGTCTGGGGTTACCCAAATTCGCCAAGGTAAGCGAGTATGTCAACGTCTCCTTGGTTATGATGCAAATGCTCTGTATTTGTCAACCATGGCCCAAGCAATGCCTTGTGGCAAAGAAACTGTATGACGGTGTGGTGAGCATGTAAGCAGTGATATTGAACGCTTTAAGCAGGATCTGCTAGCGGATCGTTGGTTCGGGTTTACTAAGGTCGACATTGAGGTACCTAAAGCGTTATGGCCAAAGTCTCCCATCTTCTATAATCGTGAGATCCCAGAAGAGGCTATGCCTTCGGAGATGCTTGCATACCTTGATAAAACAGGTCGAAAAAAGTCTACAACTAGCAAGCTCGTTGGTGCACTCTCTGGTAAAAAGAGGGTATTGCATGCACCAACTCTCAAGTGGCACCTTATCCACGGGTTAGAGATTACTGCTATCTATCGCACTATAGACTAAACCTCACTGAAACCTTTTGAATGGTTTGTAGACTCTGTTAATGAGGCACGTCATCCCGGGGATGTTGACAAAAGTAAAGCCTTGTTGGCTGATCTCTTCAAACTCCTCGGCAACAGTGCATATGGGAAGCTGATCGAGGCATTAGAACATCATACCAACACGAGCTTCACTAAGGATGAACGAGCAGTAGACAGAGCCTTGCGTAGTGCATGGTTCGAGGGTCTAGAGGAGATCGGGAATTCATACGAATTGCAGATCCGTAAGGCTAAGATCGCCATTCGTCACCCCTTCCAGGTAGGTATAGCAGTATACGAGCTGCCGAAGCTGCGAATGCTGGAGTTCTACTATGACTTCCTCGACCACTACGTAGCTCGTGACAGCTTCGAGTACCTGCTGATGGACACCAATTCTGCCAATATCGCCATAGCAGGCTCCAACCTCGATGAGGTGATACGCCCAGAGATGCAAACGGAGTATGAGGCCTGCAAACGGGACTGGTTGGCATGGGACAAATGGTCTAACCGCACACCAGGATTGTTCACGCTCGAGTTCGAAGGCACTCGTGGTATTGCTCTCTGCTCCAAATGCTACTACGTGAAGACTACAGACCGCTGGAACAGCAGAAACTTGCAAGTGAAATGCTCGACCAAGGGAATGTCTAAATGGCAGAATGACATCTCCTGGCAGAGGTTCTACAGCGCCCTCCATGGTGTAGTGGACAGAGCCACCAATCGAGGCCTACGCATGCGCAACCAGGGTATGGTGACGTATGTGCAGGAAAAACTCGGACTCTCCACTTACCACGATAAGAGATATGTGCTACCAGATGGTGCCCTTGCGACGTGCAGTCTCGAGTAGTTGATGGGGCTCACGGTAATATCCACCAGGCTGATAGTAGAGTTCCTCAAGAAAGACAGAACTCCCGGATTTCATCACTGACGCCCACTCCCGTCCTGTCACGCACGGCATGGGTGATTTTATCACTGACGTCCACTCCCATCCTGTCACGCACGGCAGGGGTGATTTTATCACTGACGTCCACTCCCGTCCTGTCACGCATGGGCGAACTCTAAACAGACGAACAGACGGCCGTCATTAATTCGACTATCACTGAAGACCTCCTCAAACACCTCCATACACCAGCATCTAGTCTCTGATGGATCCTCACTGAACGGTAGTTCATCGACCAACCCTCGGAAGTTAAGGGACTTGACCAAGTCATACAGAGATGCCATCCTAGTATAGTATGGCTTAAATGTTCGGCGGCCCAGATGGCCACGAGTGCTATGGCAACATACGTTAGCCAAGGGCCTGTGACTCCGAAGAATGTACCTACTCCTGAGGCGATGGCTTGGATGGCTTCAGAAATCTCCACCCCATGGAGAGCATTGTTGGCGATCTTGCGGACATCTCGCCAGCCTTCATTGTGAACAGAGCGATCAGAGCTCCAACTGCTGCCAGCGGCCAGATAGAACCTTTTACGTAAGTGCGATAGATTCCTTTCGCTCTGTGTACTAGCTTGCGGGATTCAGGCTCTACATCATCATACTCACCCGCGGTCTCCGTTACATCGTTGTCGTCTGCATTATCCTCCTCATCATAGTCCTCTTCATAGTCCCCGTCATCTATATCCTCAACTGGATCTTCATAAGCCTCTGGTGCACACATTGCTCTGGGGATCCGTCACTGGGGAACAGTTATATAGTAGCTTTAAACTGTAGTCTATAGCATGGTATCTGCAATCTTGAATGTGGGCGTGTTTGCCTTAGCCAAGAAGGCGGCAGAGGTCGACCGTGAGCGTCATAACCAGGCGATAGAGAAGCTGTCTAAGGAGAAGTTTGAGTACAGCAAAGCCCTCGAGCATATGCGCCAGAGGGAGGCACGCTGACGCCAACTCCGAGCTCAGGCCAACCAGAGCCTCAAAGAGGCAGATGAGAGTCTCGATGAGTACTACAGGGCTGTAAAGATATCTGAGCCAACGCTCGACTATGAAGCATCGACAGGTCAGATGACAGCAGAGCTTATAGTAGTGGTAGCAGCTGCAGCTCTGACGACAGGAGTCATTCTCTACGCATGCTCAAGCTGAATACCTGATGTCCTTGCCACGCATACCTTAGCATAGCCAAAGTAAAGTACCGTCACACCTAATGAGTGAGTCCCAGATATGAGGTTTCCGATGTTGACGATGAGCCGGTTGCACTGATTAGGTGGGATGTCCCTGCCCCCGAGGTGGTGACGGCCCTCGAGTGCCGACTCTAGGTCGTCGGTTCCACTGGTTAGGCGCAGAAGTGCATATGACTTAGTTTTCTGTCTGTAGAGTTGGCAATCAGCCAGCTCGCGTACCTCACCAAGAACATTGGTCCCAGCAACCACAAGCTTGAAGTCATCTAGCTTATCCACCTGCTGGATGGCTCCTCCCTTCTGAACCAGGACCGCAACAGTGGCACAGTCCGATGTACCACGATGCAATGTCTACCCGTTGGTTAGCTGTGGTTTGGACCTGCTGGTGTTCTCGCTCCACATGCACGATGTGCTGTTTGGAACCCGTTTGCTTCAACTCCTGGTCATTATCGTCATGCCAGACAGGAAGTCTTGGAGCATGCATTCATCTGCGAGCTGCTCAGTGTACACCCGGAGGAACAGCCTATCCTGCATGCCAGCCGGATTCACGTGTGTGTTCTCGAGGAGGGTTAAGAGTGGAACTGCCATGGGCTTCTCTACACCTGCCCATAGTTCAAATTCCGTGAACCCCTCATTGCACCCCACAGTGTAGTACCCCTTTCCCTTCGCATAGAAGGTTGGGCCATGAGCCAGCGGACCTAGGACTCGGTACGCATCGTTCACATACGTGGTGTCTACGGTGCTGTTGCTCTGCACGATCTCGTACCTGTTCAGAACTTGCGGTAGATCTACCGTCTGTTCTATCGTGCTCTGAATCTTGAACTCGAGTGTCATGCTCTTGATCTCGTGGATCTGTGCTGAGATTGCAAAGTCAATGTACTTCCCAGCAGCGGACAACAGGTTCTCATCATATATACTGGGTCGAATGACCATCAGGCGTCCTTCCATGGATCAGTGCGGTGCAATGTCGCGGGTTCAATGACCCCATCTGGATGTTGCACATACTGCAGCATATTTAAGGTCTGTGTATATAGAGGGGTTAAACGGCTGCCATGTTTGGTAAAGTTCTCCAGCATATTGTCTATAGGCAGCAGGACAAGTCGTCACGACAGCCACAGTGTGCACTATCCCATTGTGACAGGGTCCCAGGACTGCTTCCTGACATCAACCTTATCCACGAGTGAGCCACGGTCCCACCTCCGTCTGATGCGGAGATACTGGCCGCCATAGAGGAAGGAGTGCCAGCTCGTAGTACAAAACAACTCCTGACTCGGATACTCTACCGGAAGCTTGACAGCACCCAGGGCAGGACACTCGACCTACCTCCTGTGGCCCAAACCAACAGTCCTGTTATTCTAGCTCTCCAAAAGGCAAGGGTCGACCCCAAAGATCTACTAACGGTTAGGAAGTGGGCTGTCATATTTAGCCTCCATAGCCAGGAAGAGCGAGAGATGCTGGATAGCCTCCAGACTGGGGCAAATAACTACTTCAGGGAGGAGGTCAGTGCCGCTGTAGCAGAGAGCCATGACACAGGTCAGGCAGAAGGTACTCAGCAGGGGTTCACTGTTGGCTGCAAGGAGCAATGAAGACGGGCGCAGGAGATTGGCCAGTGATCTGGCAGCATTTCTGAAATTCCCAGATAACTACCAGACTACCTCATCAAATCCGCTCGCAAGTCAGATGCTCGTCATGCATGGACAAAGTGGATCTTCCGTGAGAAGTTCCAGAAGAGAGCCCTAGACTCTGACCCTCAGTGGGTAGAGTTTAAGCGACAGGCTTCTGAGGAAGTTCCTCAAGCTTCTAACGAAGTTTCTCAAGCTTCTGACGAAGTTCCTCAAGCATCTGACTAAGTAGCAGAGACCGTGGACGAAGTAGCGGAGACCGCGCAGCCTTCGGATGAATGAAAAAAGTTGTGGCAGCTGCGACAGTCTGTCAGCGACGACGTGTAGAGCAGGCTAGTTTACTGGCTGGATTCAGCTTGTAGGTGAAGGTCTGCGCCTTTTCCAGAGATGGCTTGAAGTCTGACAGCTCACCTGTCTCCTTGTTGCTGAAGATGAAGTGGTACAGCTCAGCTGCCCTATGCACACCTGCGATAAAGTCCCCTTTGCTCTCCTTGAGGGGTAGGCTGTCGTATATGGTCTCGAGCAGGGCACGTCCACACTTGGAGCTAAAGTATAGCAACTGGGCATTGTGGCAGATGTCCGGTGAGATCTCGTGGGTGTACTTCTGAAAGAGGATGAGGACAGTTATCTTTGTGTGCCGGATGCACCTGGTGATGTTGAAGAGGTAGGTGACTGTCTTCTGGTCCATTTCAGGGTCATCGATAACTAGAACAAGTGGTTCTGTCAGCAGCTTCTCCATCAGTGCGTGCAGGTTCTGCGTCTTGGTGATTGGGCCATTGTACCATTGATCATTACTGTCAACTGCCTCAGCGACGGAGTCAGACACCAGAAGGATGTATTGAGAGTGTAGATGTTCGGCCAGGAGAGCCCACAGCATGATGTTTTTCGCGTGTCCTGACGGGGCAATGATGAGCACCACCTGGCCAGCATCGGCTGGTCCACTGTCGAATGGTACAGACATGCGTGCAGAGGATGGTTAGCACTTGGTCGACGGTAGCCTCGTCTATATCTGGGAGACTAAACGGCAGTACTTCCTGCACCAGCTCTTTCACCTGCAGAGCAGGGAATCTTGCACCGCCAGCGGATACGAAGGATGCGATGGAGGCATCAAGCATGAAATCCCAGCAGCAGTTGAGAAGATAGCATAGAGGGCCTGTGTCAGCACCCACATAGTCTAGTCCATCCAGTATCTGTATGATACATGCACGGGAAGCCATGACTATCCTGTGGTCTTAAACGGCAAACCAAAAACCCTGACTTCTTCACCTCTGGTAGCCGGAAGCTGGCGGTAGCACCTGTTTGACTGTCGAGAGTGATATGGCTCAGGCCGAGGGTGCCTATCTTGAGACTCTCTCCATCCTGTCGGAATGAGCTCCGTGGTTTCAAGAGATCCTTACCCAGGTCCTGTGCATAGGACTCAGCCATAACCTTGATGGCTCCAGCCTGATCGACTCTGAGCATACCTTGCATCGTCGCCCTTTCCTTGATGCCCATCCCCTAGTATACAGTTTTCACCTTGTTAATGGCCGATTGTCCTACCGTATCAGTGTTCCCGATGAGATCTCGGGTTGGGATGGTACCTCGGATCTCCCATGGGTCTCCCTTCTCATCGAAGTCTAGGAAGGATATAGGGGAAACAGTGTCCTCTGAACCGAGGCGTGCCTCGCCCAAGTGAGCAAGATCGCCTAGCTCTTTGCTTTCTAGGTCTGTGAGTGACAGAGTCATAGTCATATACTGACGGCGTAAACCCACTCGTCATACCCCCAGTGAAATAGTTGGGCATGGGAGGACCACGCAGTCGGCCAAGGGAATAGGTAGCAGTGGTCAGTGTACTGGCCCTCTCTGCAGGGGCACGCCTTGTGGGCGGTCCACCATTCCCGGGCATTGGCAATCTCAGTCCGTGTGCTCGACTATAGGCTACACACCGCCCTCTGGCACGCCATGCCTCATATGCTGCAGGGGTCTCGTGATCCATCTCTCACTATTCAGAGGGGTTAAACGTAGGCGATGATGATCGCAGCCATTGCACTCGTTGCTAGCGCTAGAACCGCGGCCTCCATTAGTGTAACACGTTCACCCATGATCTTGGCAGCAACAGTGTAGGAGGCACCACTGAGGGCGATCTTTGGAATGGGGTGAGTTATTCCGAGACTGTGTCCAGCCACCCCCACTCACCACTGTAGCGAGGACAGCCGCAGTTGCGGCAGGAAGAACCTCATTTCCCCCTGTCATCTTCACCACAGCCACATTCGCCGCCACGTTACAGGCGACATGGACTGAGGTTTTGCTTTGGTCAGTAACTTCTGTGTCTTGGTTCGTAGCAGGTTCTCCACCTTCTGAAGACTCGCCTGGTGCTAGGGCAGTTGCTTCACGATCTGTACCATTGACGTCATTGTTTAAGCACTGAGTATACAATGCGGTTAAACGTCTGCGTCCCCTATCAAGAGAGCTAATAAGATCTTCCCAGTCTGCATCTGCCAGTTGGCCGGGTTGGTACTCAGCAATATTCATCTCTCTATTGAGACATCTTAAACATGTCCGGGCTCACGCTATGTGAGAAGTACTATGATGTCTTCCGGAGGGAGTTGAAGGACTACAAGAAGAAGACACCAGATGAGCTCGCTTAGCTCTCCAGTGCTGAGCTGACAGAGGAGCTGACAGCTGTGAAGCTCTATCTAGGATTTGGCAAGGGACAGATCTGCTTCCTCGAATACCTTATCATGGGCGGGAGGTTCGTCGAGCAGCTCCTGTGAGCTAAAGGTTTCTACAAGGATTGGGAGGATCTGTCAGATGTGTTCCAGCAGTTGCAGACCGCCATGGCCTCACCGGACTTAGAGCTGAAAGGATGCACTGCTAAACCCTCCAGCCTTTGGATGTGAATGTTGGCAGCGGGTATAGAGGCTGTAGGGCATGCCAAGCTGGTTCAGTGTCTCACCGTGGTCCCCACTGCTACTGTAGAGTGTCCGGATAGTCTTATAGCTGATGTGCTCACGGCGGAGTAGGCTGATCCCAAGCGCCACGATAGCTAGACCTGACACCACACGTAGAGCTACCACGAGAAGTGGTGTCGTGTCGACTGGCTGCAGTGTCAGGGCACCTGGAGCTGCCATGTCGACTGGCTGCAGTGTCAGGGTCGGAATGCCTGTATGGCTCGTACTATGCGTAGGTGCGTTGATGGCATTGTGGAAGCCGAAGTGGACACCGGGGGAACTCGCCTCGACTATCATGTTGTTATAGCCCCTGACTTGGAGGGCCTCGATGTTTACGATCATGTTGCTCGGAATCAACCATAGGTGTGGCGAAATAGCAAAATCAAGTTTGCGACGGGTCTTCTACAACCCCTGCTAGAACGTAGTAATAAGACTACCGGGGTCTGCCACGATAATCATATCCTCAACGAGACTGATGAACATGGCCTGGACCTCTGTTCCGCTGACCCCATCTATGGAATGCTGCAGCTGGGTCTGTGCCGTCAGGAGGCAGTAGCACAGTGCTTCCAGGGACTAGTTCATCCGAACGATCCCTGCTGGTGTGAGGCCTGAGGTGGTGTGTGGGACAAAGTACTTCCACACATCTGGATAGTCCTGCCGCAAGCCAGTGATGTGCATATTTTGCACCAGCACCCCAGGGTCGGAGTATGGATCGAACGAGAATGTCACTGTCTTCCGACGGCCTACTCATCGGTGGGGGGGGGGCGATAGGGGAATCCTGAGTAGTCATATCTTGGGTCACCGTACATAAACCCTAGACCGCTGTTGTCACCACCATGAGACGCTATGACTGTTGAGCTGTGGGTCGAAGGCATCAGGGAGGCTTGCACCCAGCTCATGGAGGATTCGTCGCACCATGAAGTGCACGTGGAATCTGAGACAGCTGGCGATGAGCACAGCTTCAGGAGTACCAGAATAGGAGTGAAGCAGGTTGAAACTTATTCCACATCCTGCCGTGTCACACCACACGGCAAAGTTCAGCTGCTGATTCCAGTATGAGAGGTTTGGAGCAGCCATCCAAGTATGAGCTTGCTTCGCATCCTTGATGGGGATGGGGCGGTTTGTCAGTGGTCGTGGGTTGACGGAGAAGCTGGTTCGGGACCGTCCATCCACTGTGATGGAGAAAGGTGTTAGCGCTGGTATATCATCCAGTAGACCTCTCAGGCCAGTCAAGGGTGCACCCAGGATGGGCGGTTGGCTCTGGATGACTGTCGTGAGGTGCAGTGGGAAGGCCATCTATACTGGTGTTCTTAAAGCTACACTATTTGTAGTTGTCTCGACTCCAGAGACCAGCGAGGCGACCTCGCCATACCATCTCGTTTTTAACTCCTCCATATCAACCTGGTCACTGGAGCCTTTGAGGTATTGCTGTCGCACTTTAGGTTTCTCCGTGCGGTACAGGGCTTGAATCTTCAATATATGGTGGTACTCTTCATCGGTGACCTGGCCATCCTCGAGAGCTTTGCTGACAGACTCGTCGATAGTCCGTAGCATACTGTGTGCCAGTGCCACGTACTTAGCATGCTTCTCCAGCCTCCTTGTGATCTGCCGCTGCCCCACCCCAAGCCTGTGGCCAAGACAGTGGCACCTAGTGTCACACCACCCAGCGGGATGGCGACGATAGTCCCCACCCCTGTAGCGAGAGTGGCCACAACTGCCACCCCAGCACCGGCTCCAATCACACCCGCAGCAGTGGTTGTAAGCGCGAGGACGTTGTAGGCTGTCTTATATCGCCTGCGCATTCTGCTGTACTTTTCTGCCTCATGGACGAGTTTCTGCCTGATGGTATCTATCTGCTGGAGTCGCCAGCCGTGTACTGTACCCCCTCGTCAGCAGTCAGGGAGGGTATATTTCTGGTTGCTTCCGCCACTCTGATTTTGCCATATTATACCTGGAGATTAAACCTGCATCACCTGCAGAATCTGCTCATGAATCATAGAAGGGTTCATTTTGGAGAGCATGGCAAACCGTGCTAGCTTGCTGGTTTCGAGACAGACGTCTCTTAGACAGAGGTCATCCAGCACTATGTCGGGTGCCAGTAGCTTTCTGAGACGTGACATCTGGAACTTCACCTTATCACCAAGATAGTAGGTCTGCCGCTTGATGGTTTTCTTGGTCTTACACTTCTGCGCCATCTCCTCTTTCCACTGTATGACATCTGGCTCATCCTCGTCTGAGAAGACACCTGGCTCATCCTCGGCTGTGAAGATATCTAGCTCATCGTCGTCTCTCAAGACTCCTGCGTCCCACTTACTCTCCTCCAGGAGGGCCTGTCAGTATCGGAAATTTTCACTGTTCCTTCGCCTCCTTGCAAGGCTTGTGTTCTGTTGATACCAGTTCTCCCACTGTAGTCGCTCTCCTTCTTGTTGCAGTGCGAGCCTCTGTTCGTTTACGGCCTTTATCTGTGCAAGGGTCATGAAGGGGCGAACCTCTTTCTTCATCATCTCGGCCAAGGTCAAATAATGCTGGTATGATATCATGTCAAGTCAATGAGTAATAAGAGTGTAAACTCTAAATGGCGTCCGATATCCCATCCGTGCTGGCATATCTGTTAATGGAGGGGCTGTCAAACAGGTAATTTACAGGTGTGAACAGGCTAGGACTGACAGCTTTCCATAGGTTACTGTTGGCACCTGGGAGATACTCTATCACGTCCCGGCCGACTGCTACTAGTGAGCTGATGTGTGCACTGCCCGGAGGTTGATGTAGCACATCGGCGTGTACGTATGTTGTGCCCTGCTGGGGCACCTCAAAGAGGACCCATTCTACACGGTACTGTACCACCCGTCTCCCCTCTAGGGAGGGTGAGATTACGTTCTCACCACCGGAGAGCAGCAGTTGGACAATCGGCATGGTTATATGTCTTGTTTAAACCCCTCCTATAGCATGCTATGGAACCCATATTTGTTCACTCGACTGATCTTGCTGACCTGGCAGATGTGTACGCAGTTGATGCTGCCAAGTTAGAAGAGAGCGATGGCAAGTCATTCGCCCTACAGTACGAAGCAAGCTCAAAGGCATTCCCCTTCCACCCCATTGGTTGTGATGGGGTGGAGCTGCTCACAGACCTCAAGGATGTGACGAAGGTGCGCCTGGGTCGTAACATAGATGACCACAAGATCGTGTTTCGGTACGATTTCCCGAAGAGGAAGTTCATCCTCGAGCCATTGATTGAGCTCTCGGATACAGAGGTGGCAGACATCAACACCCTAAATAACGACCTCAGCTTTCATCTGGTCAAACCCTTTTCGAGCGGTGCCCCGCCGATGGCCCATGATGGCCTGCTATTGACCCTAGCAAAAAACCTGCACTTCATATTTGAGAAGATTGAAGTGTGGTACCGCGCTGGACCTGGGAGTAACTGGCAAACATGGTTGCCCCTATATAGGCCTCCCGCAGTCATAGACACAGAGGTTACTCCCCTCTCCACTGTTGTGAAAAAGGATGGGACAGTTCGAAAGCTCCACAATCGGGGATCATCCTTCCTCACCTACATAGGTGAAGGTGTCTCCCTGACGAGGGTGGGTCACTGGATCGGGGTTACAGGTGGAAAGCTCCTGCTGCATCGTCCATTCGATGGACCAGAAGAAGCTATTAACCTCCAAGAGGGCCCCCTACGGGTAGATGGTGTGTCACATGTCTCCAAAGTCAAGGGTGCTGTTAAACTGCTTCAGCGAGTCGGACTCACTAGCCCGCAAATGACTCATATAGTCCTAGAGCTATGTTTCTTAGCCGGCAGCAGAGTGAAGCAGCTAGCCGCTGCCCCCGCGGAGATGACGATCACTATCGATCCGGATGGAACAGGGCTCGAGCTGGCACAGATATTTCTCGAAGGTTTCACTCTGTTCAGTTTAACTCTTCATATATAGCCATGATTCTCATCATACTGCTCGTGCTGGCGTCTACAGCAGTGGCACAGGGCGCTGAGACTGCCATGATATTGGGTGCCGAGTGGGCCCACTTCCGGGATGACGCCCAGTACAATCTTTGGGTCGAACCCTTGCGGAGAAACATTTACGGCCGCTTTCACCCACGTCAAGAGATCAAGTCTGTCTGCCACTTCTATGGGGTGGAGAGGGTAGGCTGTGGTTGTCTGCTGGAGACCCCTGCTCAGCACCAGATTCTCTGCGTAACATGTGAACATGCCAGAGTCTGCAGTGGTTCACATGTTAATCACTTTAGCCTCCTTCCAGGTGAGCGTTGTCAAGGTAGATGGAAGCCCCTATGGGTGGCCCCATCATGCCGATGCGACTCTAGCAGAGACTACGTGTTTGTCTGAGCCTACACAGAATAGAGAGCCCGGTCCTGTGGGCGATCAGTGGTGTATATCACTGTGGAGGCTTGTCTCTAAATGGGCGTTCAGCCCCTGGTAGTGGCAGTGTCAGGATGATCCTACCGCTCTGGCAGATGGGTGTAGGGCCTGGGTATCTTGTATGTATTTGTGGTTCTCCCGGACAGTGGGGTCCACATGGGAGTTTTATATTCTTGGCCATGGCCATTTGTCTAAATGGAAATCCAGTTGTCTAAATGGATTCCCAGTTGAGGAAGGTGATCAGAGAGGTGGTATTTTTCTACTACTTATGGTGTGAGCTACCAATAATAGACAGGAATATAAACCGGTCTAGATATGGTGTGAATGGGACCTGAAACCAGGGACTCGATAAATATCAATCAAACCAATAACTTCTTCTCCAGCTCATTCTGACACAGAGTGAGCTAGACTGATCCTCTCTCTGTATTAGTAGTAATGCATGTTTTCACTTTGCTTTCAATATTGCTAGAACTCGTACTATTAGTAACGGGTATTATAATTATTCTACTGTTGGTAGTGTTAGTGTGTGTGTGTGCACCAAACCATATACGTTCTGCCTATATAAACTGATTTGCAGGATGCGCAAGAAGAAGAAGAAGAAGAAGAAGAAGAAGAAGAGGAAACAACTAAAATAGGTATTTTAGAGTGTAGTTTATATTTTCTTCGGAAATAGGATAAGACCACTGTGTCCATTTTGTTTGTAGATCAAAAAAGAAAAAATCAATAATTAGATTATAATATAGTAAATGACAGTTGGAGATAGTGCGGCTTAATTGTCTATATATGGAGTGCCAAAAAGGTGTGTGTGATGGTGGGCGTGTTTGTACAAGAACGGCCACCAGCACACTGGTTTTAAACACGATTGTCATCTCCCCAGGAGAGCCTTACAAAATAATTAGTCGAGGTACGAAACAGCCACCAGAGAGCTTTTTCCAAAAATGGTCGACAGTAATATTCGTTAAGCAATTATTAAATATGCCATAACATGTCTTATATCAAGTTGAAGTTGAATAAAATATACTGTAGAAACATCGACTCTTACGTTTTAGCTCTATTTGATGATTTGAGCTTAATTCAGTTTAAAGTTCGAATATCGTTAGACGATCCTATTATCTTAAGACAGTCGTGCTATTCGTTGCAAAACATTGAAGAAAATATGTGCATAATTTTAACCAAAATTTAACATGTTCAAAACGCGTTCAACAAGAATGCGACTCTGATTGCCATAAATCATAGGGCATGTGAGTAATTTATGAAATTAAATCCTTAACCGATTCAATAATTCCTCTGTGGTCGAATGGCCATATTTATTTATAGCCATAGTCCCACAGACGTCATGAATTGGTAATTAAGCAGACTTTGTCTTCTGTCCCCAACAGCTTAGTTATTAGTTACATCTCATTGAGCCAGAAGTCTATCTGCTCTCATTAACTCTTTCATGACGAAGCCGGCCAAGACCGGCCTCTGCAGGGGTTTTGAGGAATATCCATCTGCAGGCCTAGCGAAGACTATTTTTGAAAATTTAGCACTGGAATGACTGGCTAGATAACCGAGGCAGTCATTCCAGTGGTAAATTTTCAAAAATAGTCTTCTCTTGGCCTGCAAATGGTCATTCAATAAGTAAATGTTTGAATTGTCGAGTTAATGTTTCGCATCCTGGTCTGGTGTATGACTTCTGTTCTGTGTCTCCCGTTCAGTCGGTTAGATGCCTTTGCCAGTTGGTCCTCCTCGAGGCTGGAATTCGTGGTAGTATTGTTTTAGTTGGGGTAGGGTAATGCCAGTTCTCTCTCAGACCACCGATGTGTTGATCAGCGTGGTCACAGTTCAATGTATGAATCCAGTTTAGCTAGGCCCAACCCCTCTCTAGCTAAGCTCCGCCCACGCTGTGTTCGTGTTGGGCTCGGTGGATTGGGTTATGCGTATGGCCGCAATAGCATCCAGTCAAATCAGTTTCCAAATAGTCACCAAAAATCGTTATTGGATACTAAATAGTAAAAAGATACAATTCGTACAACTTGGCGGATTCAGAGACGCGTTCATGATGGACTTAGTTACGTCATTCATGACATAATTGATTGTGACGTAAACCTATATGTGACGTAATTCATTATGACTCCATATAGTTGGCCGACAGATTGAATTTCTGTATTGATACAATGTTAAGAAGTCTGCCTATCTTTATTGATGCCGTGTTAACATGGAGTCAGCGAAGAGCACCAAATTCCCTGGTTTTATTGATGCCGTGTTAACAAGGAGTCAGTGAAGAACACCACATTCCCGTCTTTATTGATTGCCATGTTAACAAGATGTCAGTGAAGAACACCATATTCCCTGGCTTTATTGATGCCGGTAAACAAGGAGTCAGTGAAGAACACCACATTCTCTAGCTTTACTGATGCAGTGTTCAGAAAGTGTCAGTGAAGAACACTATATTCCCTAGCTTTATTGATACCTTGTTAACACGGGGTCCGTGAAGAACATCACATTCCCTAGCTTTATTGATACCATGTTAACACGAGGTCCGTGAAGAACATCACATTCCCTAGCTTTATTTATACTGTGTTAACAACAAGTCAGTGAGGAACACCTTATTCCCTAGCTTTATTAATGTCGTGTTACGAAGGAGTCAGTGAAGTACACCATATTCCCTAGCTTTATTGATACTGTGTTAAGGAGTCAGTGAAGAACACCATATTCCCTAGTTTTATTGATACCGTGTTACGAAGGAGTCACTGAAGAGCACCATATTCTCTAGCTTTATTGATACCATGTTAACACGGGGTCAGTGAAGATCACCACATTTCCTAGCTTTAATGATTGAGTGTTAACAAGGCGTCAGTGAAGAACACCATATTCCCTAGCTTTATTGATACTGTGTTAAGGAGCAGTGAAGAACAGCCCATTCCCTAGCTTGATTGATGTCGTGTTAACAAGGCGTCAGTGAAGAACACCATATTCCCTAGCTTTATTAATGCCGTATTACGAAGGAGTCAGTGAAGTACACCATATTCCCTAGCTTTACTGATACAGCGTTAACAATGAGTCAGTGAAGAACACCATATTCCCTAGCTTTATTGATACTGTGTTAAGGAGTCAGTGAAGAACAGCCCATTCCCTAGCTTGATTGATGTCGTGTTAACAAGGCGTCAGTGAAGTACACCATATTCCCTAGCTTTATTAATGCCGTATTACGAAGGAGTCAGTGAAGTACACCATATTCCCTAGCTTTACTGATACAGCGTTAACAATGAGTCAGTGAAGAACACAATATTCCCTAGCTTTATTGATACTGTGTTAAGGAGTCAGTGAAGAACAGCCCATTCCCTAGCGTGATTGATGTCGTGTTAACAAGGCGTCAGTGAAGTACACCATATTCCCTAGCTTTATTAATGCCGTATTACGAAGGAGTCAGTGAAGTACACCATATTCCCTAGCTTTACTGATACAGTGTTAACAATGAGTCAGTGAAGAACACAATATTCCCTAGCTTTATTCATACTGTGTTAAGGAGTCGGTGAAGTACACCATATTCCCTAGCTTTATTGATGCCGTGTTAACAAGAAGTCAGTGAAGCGCGCCACATTCCCTGGCTTTATTGATGTGTGAACACTTGATTTTGTTCAGAGTAGTATTCGTCTGATATTATATCGGTTTACTGGTATTAGTGGCAAGAACTGTTGGGGGAATGTATGCCCTAAAGCATGGCTGAACCTTCGCCATTTCTTGGACTTTGATATATGTACGCTAGTCGTTTCACATAGTGTAGTACCATGTTATGAGATCATTATGAGATCTGTAAACCTATTAGGACCTATGTTCCGTGTTTAATTCACTACCCACCTCAGACATATCATCCTGAAGAGTTGATGGGCGATACTGACTCTTGATATCACCAGTTGACCCAAGGGCCTATCTTTCGTAAACAACGGTTAGGCTCCGTGTTGGCCTTTAAAGCAAAAGACAAAGAAACTATCAAATTCTGTTTTGCTCTTTAACCAAATTCACAAATTAGTTCCGATCTTTGAACTGTGTAATGGTAGAATGTGTGCATTGACACATGAAACCATAGAATTTTGCTCTATATTAGAAAGCCATTTGTTCTCCATAATGGAAACAAAGCTGTCAATAAACAGGGACACCGTATTTCAGTTATTTTCTACGTTCTGGTCTGGTGACCAATAATGGAGGAATAGAGTTTTTCAGTCACTCATATGACGTCATAAATAACCACGTCACATGTAGGATGACGTCATGATCAATTACGTCATGAATGACGCGATGATTTATCCGTCTTAAACTTAATAATCCATCAAGTTGTACGAAGTGTATGTCTTTACTATTAAATAAACATTCTGTTGAATATTTTGAAACTAATTTGGCTGGGCGATGTTGCTGCCTATGCAACAGCGCCCAGTCAAATTAGTTTCAAAATATTCAACAGCTTATCTGTATAATTTTCAATCGATCGATCCCAACACAGCCGAAGTGTGGGTGGAGCTTAGCTAGAGATGAGCGGGGCATAGTTAAAAGTGGACAGGTCCATTATTTTAACTGTAGTTTAATTACCTTTCATTATTACTATTGGTGGAGGTTCGTTGCAAAACTGCGATCACCGGCCGCAATCTATTCTTGTCTAAACATCATTGCATCTTTATACATAATTAATGGCGCTAGCAAGGAACCTAAATAATTGACTCTTAGTTGTTTTATATTTCATGATAGTTACCTGGCTTATTCAGCGGCATAGGCTACATCATGATAACTGCGTACACTGGTATATGCGTTGCTGAAAGCTGTTGCTGTCTGAGACGACAACAGAGTCCAGCGATACCGTTTCCAAAGGTTACGCGATGCTGTTCAGGTGAGGAGGCTTTTTAGACAGGATACGTGGCAAACATGTAAGCCTCCCTTAGCTACAGATTGAAAACTCGTAAACCCAAAGAAATGGATGTAACCCGTCATTATATTACATATTATTTTCTTATGCAGGAAATCAAGGAGCTAATAAATTGAGTTCAGAATTGGGGAACAATAAAAATAAGAATGGAATTGTTATGTAAGAGAATTTAGCATGAACAATGAAGGGGTGGGGTGTAGATGGCAGGAAGGAGAGGATTAGAGAGAGAAGAGAGAGAGAGAGAGAGAGAGAGAGAGAGAGAGAGAGAGAGAGAGAGAGAGAGAAAAGAGCGTGAAAGCGATAGATAGATCTACCTATAGATATTATGTATGCAGGTGGCTGTTAATGGCCGGGCGCGCGTACTGTTGGGCAGGCGGGCAGGCGAGCGGGTGGGCACGGGCAAACAGGCAGCCAGACATGCAGACACACAGATTGAGGAACCCCTTGATGATATTATTCCGGGGTGGTCTGTCCAGAATGAACTAATCATGTGCATGCCTTGGAGGAAAATTAAGATATGGTGATCTGCTATGTTTCAAGCACGTTTGATTAACCCTTTAACACTCATATCAGCCAAAAACGACTTCTGCAGTGGTCTTTAGAAATGTCAATTTGCAGACCAAGAGACGACTATTTTTAAAGATTTACCACTGAAATAACTGGCTCGATAACCGAGCCAGTCATTTCAGTGATAGACTTTCAAAAAGTCTTCTGTTGGTCTCCAAATTGACATTTTCTTTGAGAAAATTGAAATCTTTTTTAACAAATTCAACGCTTAAAGGGTTAAAAGCAGGACGTTATTGATCAATGTTTCATAACAGGTAGGACTCTGTCTCGAGTGAGAAAGTTGATAGTGGCATATCTGATATAAAGACCTCCGGTGTTTCTTTTAATCAGAACTGGCGTTTCTATTTCACCCTAGCAGCCATGGGTATAACATGCACTGGCCATGAAACATCGTCCACGTGTGTATACTGTGGTAATTAAATTATACCTATATTCAAAGTGCAGACTGACAATTCAAACTAAAAACCATGAAACGCCATCCATGGGAATGAAGGTAAAATTTCAGAGGATTTATCAAGAAAGTCTGCGAATTGCACTGTAATCTATGGATGGAATGTCAAAGCTACATTAGATGCTTATGTTCATAATCGTATTTACACATGTCTGCATTTTCTAAGCAACTAACCCAAAGCTAATTGATAT